>SJYQ01007715.1:381438-424487 GCA_006410935.1 Redunca redunca
ATTTCTCCCGGCAATCTTGATTACAGCTTGTGTTTCTTCCAGTCCAGCATTTCTCATGATGTACTCTGCATAGAAGTTAAATAAGCAGGGTGACAATAGACAGCCTTGATGTACTCCTTTCCCTATTTGGAACTAGTCTGTTGTTCCATGTTCACTTCTAACTGTTGCTTCCTGACCTGCATACAGATTTCTCAAGAGGCAGGTCAGGTGGTCTGGTATTCCCATCTCTTTCAGAATTTTCCACAGTTTATTGTGATCCACACAGTCAAAGGCTTTGGCATAGTCAATAAAGCAGAAATAGATGTTTTTCTGGAACTCTCTTGCTTTTTCCATGATCCAGCGGATGTTGGCAATTTGATCTCTGGTTCCTCTGCCTTTTCTAAAACCAGCTTGAACATCAGGGAGTTCACGGTTCACGTATTGCTGAAGCCTGGCTTGGAGGATTTTGAGCATTACTTTACTAGCATGTGAGATGAGTGCAGTTGTGCGGTAGTTTGAGCATTCTTTGGCATTGCCTTTCTTTGGAATTGGAATGAAAACTGACCTTTTCCAGTCCTATGGAATACAGTTAACAAATATTAAAAATACAGATTTTTGATCATTATATATGTTTCTCACAGAGAATAAGCTTTAGTGACAATTCTATTAAGTACTGTAATTTTAAATAATGAATTTGCAGTAATTGTAATATGAAAATACCTGTGATTTTTATCAATGACACATTCAGTAGATATTTCTAATCCTACTGTGGCTTGTTGCCTGTAATCCTATAAGGAATTGCTAAATTTCACATAAAGGTTAGTAAGAAGTTTCCCATTCAGGTGCACAGATCACTGAATTCTCTCTCTGAACCTCAGATAAAGAAGTCCTATTACTGAAATATCCATTAGACCTTTCTTTGTCCATCATGTTTGAGTAAGTGTTGTTTTTTATGTCTGTATAACTAATCTTAAAGAAATAGAGTTACACATCCATTCCTTAAGCAATATCCTAACAGAAGTAGCTTTGAAAAAACTTCTGTTTGCTAATCAGTAATCACAGAAATAGCAACATAGTCTGTAGAAGAGGGAGCAGAAGATGAGTTAAACCTTGGAGAGATCCTGCCTTCAAAGAACTCACATTCTAGTTCAAGGAATATGAAATAAACATGTAAAAAATAACATATCAGTTTGAGATACTTAAAGTTTAACACAAGAAATGTCATAATTGTCATAGGGAGGATGCGAATAGTAAGTGCTCTGGTGCTTGTGTTACGGAAGCACAAAAAAAGGTCAAGACTGTAAAATGTCACCACGTGTCTTCCAGCTGCTTGTTTTGAATAGGACATTTGTGGGGTGTATTTTTTTTTTTTTTTGGTTGTGGTCTTTTGATTCTATCTATCATTGTAATCTGACTCTGATACCATATTGTAAAGATGTCCTTAAAAGCTTCACTGTCAAGTAGCACAGGGATTGTTTGGTTAGTTTGGTTCTAGGAGGCCGGTGAAAACTGGGACCAAGGAGGAGAAATGAACAAGTTTCAGCTTCATGCAAGTTTTGTGTGGTGGTTTAGGGTGGGGTTCAGGTCAGATTAAGTGTGTGTCATTTGATTATTGTCTGAAGTTTCTAAAAAGTTTTTAAAAATTGACTCAAGTCTAGAAAGGTGTCATTTGAAAACAGAATGACTTCCTCTTTGGATGTACTCATGCAGAGTAAAGTATTTAAGCAGAGACTCGATTACAACTTGGCATAAATAGATGTTGTAGAATACATTCTTACTAAGGTTAGATGGTCAACCTTGAGTCTTCCATTTTAGTGCAGGTCTTAGTTTGGGCTGCTTTAACAAAGGGCCCCCAACTAGGTTCATAAACAACAGAAATTTATTTCTCACTGCTTTGGAAGCTTAAAATCACTCCAAGGCCAGTGTGGATGGTCCCTTCCTGGTCTAAGATTTTCTTATTTGTTGATGATTGGATATTAAGCCTTTCTGTCTGGTATCTTTCACTCCTCATGGTGACTGTTAACATTATGGAGAAACCATAGGAATGTCCCTGGCGGTCCAATGGTTAGGAAGAGTGCTTCAAGTGCAGGGGGCAAAAATTTGATCCCTGGTGGGGGAATTAAGATCCCATGTGCTACATGGTGCAGCCAAAAAACAGAAGAAGAAACCACAGTCCCCTACCCACCCCCCAAAATGGAATTCTTGCTTCAGAGAAAATATTTTAATTCAAATTATGAGGGAAAGTGGACAAATTTTTTTTTTTTAATTAAAAAAGGTTTTTTTTTAGCTGTGCTTTGTGGTATTCAAGATTTTAGTTCCCCAACCAGGAATTGAACCTGTGCTCTCTGCAGTGGCAGCATTGAGTCTTAACCACTGGACCACCAGAGAAGTCCCTGAAGGACAATTTTTAAGAGCCTCTTAACCATTGCAGTCATAATGTAATAACTAGAAATTCTTATTTGTGTATATCAAATACTGGCAGATTCTTTGAGCTTGGAGGTCTCCTGTTTTCTCCCTCTCCTTCCTGCTCTGAAATCTCTGAGGGAAAAGAATGATGGTGGATTTGTATTTCCTCCTTTTCACCACCTTGAGACCTCCTTACCTGTGAGTGAGGCCCAAGTTCCTTGCCCTTTCTGCTGTAGTTTGGTGGCTGGGAGAGAAATCAGGGGCTCTCATTCTTGGAGAATGAGGCAGAATGTGTATATGTAGTGAATGGGAACGTCTCTGTAGCCCTTAACCTCCCCACCAAGATACGTTAAAAGGCGATTTTTCTGAGGATAAATGTTAGGTGAACATGAGAAATACCGATGCATATTTGGTAAGTGGTGATAAAGAGCGTTGTGGGAAAATATCATTGCTGTCTAGACCAGCTTTAACGTGCTAGCAGTAAACCTTTGCCTGTTAGCCTTGCGCTTAATTGAGTTTCTCAGCTTTTGTGGATTTAATTCAACTTATAGTTGAATTACTCCTTTGTAGGTAGTACATTCCGTAAGCTTACCGCCCACTTTGTAAAGTTGCAGTTTGTTTCATTTGACCTAAAGCTGCACCTTTCACAGATGCCCTTGGCTTAGATATGCTCTACTTTGATGAACAAGCTTTTTTCACTTGAATTTTAATTCATTCATTAATTCAGCTGTTTATTGAGTAGTGACTATATAATAGAATGTTTGCCAGAGGCTAGAGTTTATTTAGGAGTTTAAAAGCTTAAAAAGAATCCCATGACTCTACTAGCCGTTGGGGGACTAGAGTATTTCCTAAACCTTTAAAGTTTCCCAATCCTGTGGCCCTGTGCCTTCCCAGAGATAACCAGTATCCTAATTGTGTTTATCATTCCCTTGCATTTTAATATATGCATTTTTACCACATACAGGTATTGATATATATAATTTTTTCATGATTTCAAAATAGTTGTAGGTTTTAAGAAAGTGAATTCAGAATACTGTTTTTGTTCAGTGGTCATAGTTTTTAGAGAAACCTTCATACTAAATCCTTATAAAACAGGTAATTTTGAGTTTCAGGATTTTTTTTTTCATGTTTCCATCATACACTATCTTATACACTCCTAAGTCACTTACCTTAGAAATTTGTGCTAGCCCTTGTCATATCCTGTGTCTGTCCCTGAATGCAGGACACTTGAGTAGGAAGCATTTCTTTGCTTTCTTTTAAATTTGCAACACAGGCAGCTAATTTGCATAGTGGTTTAATTTTTAATGGCTGGGTATATGGAAGAGTACCCGTAATCTCTGAATCAAATTCAAAGATGCCAGGACAATCTGATGTAATACTATTTTATCATGGTTTACTTTCAGTTAAGGAACAATGTTGGTCTCCTGATTTATTGTATTTATTGCACATAACCAGGCATCCTAGTGAGTCCTTTACTTAGAATAGCTTAAATAAGATTATTCGTTCTTAAATGCTAAATTTAAGTGTATCCACTAGATGTCAGCATTAGGAAAGGTGTATCGTACCATGTGTAGAATCACAGCCAGAAGAAATGTGAGAGGTCCAGTCTGAGTAGTAAACTGGCTCATGTAAAGTCACGTATTTTGTGATAGAGTCAGAACTAGAAATCAGAATCCCCCAATTTTCATTCCATTGTTTATGTCACATTTCTTTAAGGCCAGTAACTTAACTCTATGTAATTGCTAGACAATTAAAATATATTGATCTTGACATGTGCTTGTGAGATTTTAGTACTACTATAATGATACTGTAGCTGGGCACCCAGAAACACCTAAGATCCTGCTTCTCGGTCTTAATATTTTTCAGAGTAAGGAGAATCAGTGTCACCTTATTGGGAGCTACACTACCTGGTGATGCTAGATTAGATAGTATTGGTAAGGTTAAGAATTAAGTTATTCTCTTTGAGTTCCTCTGTATAAGTCAGATTTCAACCAGGAAGGCAGAAACCTTACTAAGTATTTTAAAACAGGACATTTAATCTATGGATTTATTTACACAAGTGTTGGGAGCCCAAGCAAAACGATGGTGGGGTCTGTGTTTTTATGTACAACACTTCTGTCACCAATTCTGGACTGTTTTCCAACACCACCTCTGACACCAAATGTGTGGAGTTTCTCCCTCACACCCACCAATTCCCCAACTCTCCAGACACCATCTGGGTGTCCTGCACTTCATTTTGATTCTGACATTAACCGTGTGAAGTGAGTATACACCTCACAGGTTAAGGGCTCCGTGCCTTGAGACTGTCCCCCACTCCAGATGCCAGGCGCAAGTCCTTGGCCTCCTCTACCTCTCACCAACCCCCATGAATCAAGGCTTCCCACAACCCCCTCCTCACATTTAGTGATCTGCTTTGATCAATGACTCATAGAACTCAGGGGAACACTTCACTTGTTTCAGTTTATTATGAAGGATTTTATAAAGGATACAAATGAACAGCCCAGTTGAAGAGGTGCATAAGGTGAGAGGTCTGGCAGTATCCTGAGCACAGACGTTTCTGTCCCTGTGGAGTTCGGCTGTCCCACTCTTCCAGTGGATAGCTGCATTTACTAGCCTGGAAGCTTCATTACGCTAGCCTGACTGATGATAAGTCATTGGCCGTTGATCAAACTCAGTTCTTTTTTTACAATTAAAAAATGTTTAATGCCACCCGTGACCCTTCCTTTACAGAGAATAGAGAATATATTCATTGCAAAGAATAAAATTCCTTAATGTAACATCCAAGGCGCTCTCTGACTCAACATCAACCCGGACTTCAGTAGAGTGGAGTGACTAAGGGCATGTGGAGGTGGGCCGCCCCCGGCCTGAATACCACGAGGTCAGGAGATGGGGCTGAGAGTTGCAGCTCTCTGGTCATGCCTTGGTCTTCGTGGCAACCAGTCCCCATCTTGAAGCTAACTAGAGGCTTGCCAAGAGTCAGCTACAAAAACAAAAGAGGCTCCTGCCACCCCAGAAAGTCAAGGTATTTAGGAGCTCTGTGTAAGGAACTGGTGATAAAGACCAAGTATATATGTGTTGTATCACATGAAGTAACTTAGATATTAATGGTACCTACAGGAAGTAGCCATCACTTCTAAAGCAAAAGGCAAGAGGTGGACTAGGAAGAATTTAGGTGCTTGAAGGAGGAAGACTGGATGCTTAGACCTCTGAAGGGGGCCGCCAGGCCTTTCCCTGCTGCCAGGAGTGCCACAGAAACTAGCACTTGGAAGCACAGCTGCCTTTTGCTCACAGGAATTGCTAACAGAATTTGAAAAACAGAAAGAAGGACCTTCTTTCTCCCCACCTTCCAATTGCTTTTTTGTTTTTGTTTTTTCATGGCTCCCCCAGACAGAATATACTGAGCATTCAGCTGACAAAGTAGTCTAAGGTGTGACCTTTACAGCTTCCTAGTCCCAACATCACAAAGCAGATTATAGAAAGATTGGCGTGGGGAGTGAAAAATAGGTGAATAACCATCACAGTCCACCTCTGACTCCTCAGGACTTGCTTATCTGTGTTGCATTAAGGACGGCAGTAACAGCAGTTTCATGCTTCCTCTCCGAATTTTTGTTCTTGGATAGCTCATGCTCTAAGGGTTCAGGTGGGAGGGGGAAAGGCTCTGTGAATCTAGAGTCACAGAGAGAATGAGGAGTCTCCTTATTTTCCAAGTTTAGTGGAACCAGACATGGGGAGAGACTTGCAGTCCTGGGAGCTCAGGTTCTGCTTAAGCACATTTACCACAAAAAAGATCAGAAAACAGCAAGGTCAGGAGCAGAAGGGAAGTCTTGGTTGTACCATGTAACGAGCAGGTATTTGTCACTGTCATTGTCATTGTGTCAGAATGATTCTGTTGAGCAGCTTCTCTTGTTGGCAAGAAGGCGGGGAGGACGGGAGAAGTAGGAGCAGGAAGGTGAGTGTGTGATGTACATTTGCATTGCCATCAGGAGAGCAGACAGTAACGTCACGTTAATTATTGCAAGATGCCTTATTGGCAGACTTGCTTGAGTTGGTTATTTCTCTCCATTATACTGTTGCTCAGAGAAGGCAATGGCAACCTCCCATGGATGGAGGAGCCTGGTGGGCTGCAGTCCATGGGGTCGCTAGGGGTCGGGCATGACTAGGCGGCTTCACTTTCAGTTTTCATTTTCATGCACTGGAGAAGGAAATGGCAACCCACTCCAGTGTTCTTGCCTGGAGAGTCCCAGGAACAGGGAAGCCTGGTGGGCTGCCGACTCTGGAGTTGCACAGAGTCGGACACGACTGAAGCGACTTAGCAGCAGCAGCATACTGTTGCTCACCTATTGGGGGTTTTCAGCTTCTTACATAAAACTAGTGTGTTTAATATCATTAACTGCTGTGTTCCTAGTGTAAATTGCAGCTATATCAGAAGCTAAGAAGGAATTGTGATTATACCTCTCCTTTAAACCACTGTGTACCTAACTGATCCTTTAAATTAAAGAAATACCATTGGACTCACCTGTTTACAGTCATTAAGTTAATTCGTTAGATATTTACTGAATATGAACCCTGTCTTATATCGAGTATTTCCTTTGGCTTTCCTCATAGCTCAGTTGGTAAATCATCTGTCTGCAATTCAGGAGACCCAGATTCAATTCCTGGGTCAGGAAGATCCCCTGGAGAAGGAAATGGCAACCCACTCCAGTATTCTTGCCTGGAGAATCCCATGGACAGAGAAGCCTGGCAGGCTACAGTCCACAGGATCACAAGAGTCAGACTTAGCAACGAAACCACTACCACGCTGAATATACATTTGGCGAATAATTAATATTCAGCTAAGCGCAAAAGTGAATATCATTATGGGGAAGATGCTCTAGAGAAGGGAGTGGTTATCCACCCAGTGTTCTTGCCTGGAGAATTTCATGGATAGAGGAGCCTGGCGAGCTCCATGGTGTTGCAAAGAGTCAGACATGACTGAACAGCTGACACTTTCACTTTTCAATATTCACCTAAGGCCAAAGCTGAAAATCATTGTAGAATAAACTTCTGAGATAGATGGATGAATCTGAAAATTTATCAGAATTATTATAATGTTATTAATTGTAATAGATTTAAAAGTTTGGCCTGTTGAAAATTTTTTATTCTTGTACTGTTGCCAGCTGCTAGCTTACTCCTGGAGTCACTTCTGCTGTTCATTTGCAATATTACATTGCCATTTGCTTTCAAATGGTGGTGATGTTGCACTCTAGAAGCATGTCTACAAACAGAACTTTGTGCAATGTTGGAAGAAGATGGTGCCTGAAAATATTTCAGAAGCAAGCATGCCAAGTGAGATTGTTGATATCACTTGAATTATTTTCAAGTTTCTATCTTAGCCTGTACTTGCTGCTTTGTGTAATCTCTTGAGAAATGTTTATCCTTAAACCTTAGACCTAGAAATATTGCACTGCAGTTATGTAATGGCTTTCAAGATGGCAAAGCCCTGTGAGTTTCTACCTGCCTTTCTCTTTTTTATTCACCAGATTGCAACATTTTCTGTGTAGTAGATTGATCGGAAGGCTTTTTTCAGTGTATGTCATTTCTGTAATTACTCTCTTAGAGCACGTGAATTTGGTTATTTCTTCAGTCTCCAGCAGGTGGAAGTTATTAGTATTTTTTTGTGTATGTGAAGGTGTTGTTAATTATCTTCAGAGTACAATATTGATACTTTTTACAGTAAGACAGACTTTTAAACATGTAATAACTATGGGGTTGAATATAGTCACAAAGCAATTCCAGACTCTCTCGTGTCTCTGGTAGTTTGTCTTTGGAAGGAGAATTATTAAAGGGATTTATTATATTTTGCTGTACAAGCTACAGTTTGTTACATTACATTGTATAATAGTTTCTGAATACATAGCTGAAGAGTGTGAACAAAATGTAAGCTTGTGACTCGAGTCATTCCTGGCCTTCATGTATGTACCATTGTTACTGAACATGGTGTCGTATTTTTTCATTGCTGATTTTCCATCCAGTTAATACTGCTTCAGAGTCATGGTACAGGTTATATGAGAATAAAAAATTTCTTGATAGACAAGTAAAGCAGAAGCATACCTGAATTCCATACCCACCATTTTATTGATTTTAAAGATTTTCAGAGGTCTTAATAGCTGTAAGATCGAGAAATAGAGTATTTAATATTAAGTAAAATTTTATATGCAAGAGAATATAGTTCAGGAACATTGTATGATAATATGTAATCCTAGGCAAACTTTTTCCCTAGGATTCCGAGCTTGGGCAAATAGGAGAAATTTGTCTTTAACACTAAAAATGGTAGTCTCTAGTGATCATTTTGACAAATTTTTTTCACATTTACTCATTTTTAGTCACCATAAATTAAAAGAAATGGGATGATATTAAAGCATTCTTATGAAATCGATTGTTTTTAAGTTTTGTTAGAAACTATGAACTATTTTTTCAGTATCTCCTTTTTCTCTTAACACTTCATATTTCTTTGTGTTCTTTATTCATTTATTGAGTTGAAGGTGATAATGGATATTGGCTTGATTTTGGAATTTGTCCTTGTAAAATTTTGAGGGGCACAATTAATACTCTGATTTTAATTTTTTATCAGAAGATGTGAAGAATTCCCAAATAGGAGTTTCTTTGGAGGATATATTGTCTAAAGGAAATTAACATTTAAACCCATACCTTAAAGCTTATTACTGTTTAATGTTATGAATGAAGTTCAGGTTTACAAAGATCAGAATTCTGATATTGGCCAGTCTCCTTATTTGTATTTTGGAGCCATATTTATGGCTGTGGGAGGATATTAGGCTGTTTGTAAGTTATCTTGGCAAACTGTAATTTTCTTGATGTTCATAGTATTTGACTGAGAAGGGAGTAAGCTTTTCCTAAATTCTCAGGTCTTTTTTTTTTTTTTTTTTTNNNTTTTTTTTTTTTTTTTTCTTTTTTCAACTCAAAGAGTTTTCAGTGTTTATTTTGGTATTTGTTTTCTTCTCTTTGGAATACTCCTATAATTTTACAGACAAATTTTAATTTCCTGCCCGCCCCTGCCAAAACCACTGCACTGCGCCATTGCTGCTCACAGCTCTCTGGTTGCAGAGAGCAGGGTGCTCTTTGTAGCAGCTGTGGTGGCGTCTCTCGTTGTGGAGCACAGGCGCTAGGCACGGCCTTTGGTAGTTGTGGCTCCCGGACTTAGATGCTTCTCAGCACTTGGCATCTGCCCAGATCTGGGACTGCACCCACGTCCCCTGCCTTGGCAGGTGGATCCTCATCCACTGTACCACCGGGGAAGTTTTTTGTGTATTTTTAATCATGCAGTTATTCAACAAATATTTATTACTACCTGCAGCATCCCAGGCTTTATTCTAGATATGGGGAATAGAGTAGTATACACAGCAAAACTGCTGTCTCCTTAGAGCTCACCTTGCAGTTGAAGACAGACTCAACAGATATTCAAAGGAACGATTATGTATTAGATGGTGATAACCATCAGTTTGGGAAGGGGACAGAGGGGAGAAAGAGAGAAGAGGTATGGTGGACAGATTGGTGAAGGAAGCACTCTGTGAGGTGGTCTAATTGAAGCGACGACCGCAGTAGCTTCTCACTTAGAGAAAGGTCTGTGGGCAGAGCAGTAGCTTCTCACTTAAAGAAAGGTCTGTGGGCAGAGCATCCCAGGCCAGGGCAAAGCAAGTTCAGAGACTCCAAGGAGAGAGAAGTCTTGCTGTGTTAGAGAAACTGCAGCAGGCTGCTGTGAAGAGTGATGGGAGGTGAGGCTGGAGTGAGTGAGGGAAAAATCATGTCGGGTTTTGTACGACCTGGTAAGGAGTTTAGATTTTCTTCTGAGTGTAGGAGTAAGCCATTGCTATTTTTGAGTGGAGTAGAGATTCCATTTGTACTTTTGAAACATTGCTTTACCTCAGAGATTGTAGCAGGAGGCAGATGTAGAAGCAGTTAGGAGGCTTTTAAAGGCATCCTGGCAGGAGGTGATGGTGGCAAGAAGCAGGCTGCTGAGCAGTGAAGGAAGTGAGACGGGGCATCCTTTAAGCTAATGGTGAAAGTGTATTAAAGAGGGAGTGTCGGTGATGTCAGATGCTCCTGACAGGTGAAATTAGGTGTGGACTTGAGAGCTGATCATTGGAGTCAGCAGTGGGTGTTACTTGATGACCTTGCCAGAGCAATTTTGGTGGTACAGGATTGGGCAAAAGCGAGGTTGGAGTGGACTTAACAGAGGAATAAAAGACACTGAGTGCAGGCAGCTCTTCCTAAGGGATTTTCCTGCACAGAGAAGCTGGGGATAGAGTGGGAGCTGGGGCGGGAAAGAGTATCCAGATAGCGTTTGCTTTGTATTAAGATGGGAGAAATAGCTGCATGTGTGCCAAAGAGGAACATATAGAAGAAGAATAGCCGTAAAGCAAGAAGGAAACTCAGGTGAGTGTATTACCCTAAGTGTCACATGAAGAAAATGTTTCAGGAAGGAGCAAATAGTAAAGTGGGTCAAAGGCTATTAAGAGGTCCAGTGAGTTGAGCTGTGAGAATTGGCCTTTGGATTTTACCAGATGCAGGTCTCAGTGAGCTTAACAGAGGACCAGCTTCCTTGTAGTAGTAGTGGGCGTAAAAGCCAGACTGGAATGAGCTGAGAGAATGAAAGGTAGAAAAATAGGAAGACATAGTTACAGACAGCTCATTTGACAGGTTGCTATAGGGAGGATGGGCAGGATGATGAGATTGTAGAGAGGATGTGAAGGCTTGCTTTTCATATAGAGAGGAGAACAGGCCCCTGAGGGAAGGGTGTCTGTCAGGAACAGGTGCAGAGGTAAAGCAAGTGATTGTTAATGAAATAAGGGGGTAGAAAGACAGTAGGTGTTTCCTTTTCTTATTTTTTGGGGGGGTAAAAATATAAGGAGGTCATTTGTTCATGTGAGGATGGGATATCCATTGGTTGAGGTTTGAGGCGCTCTTTGTTAAAAGCCTGTGGAATAGGCAGCTGGTAGAGATGGGGAGAGGAGAGTAGGATTTTTCAGCTAACCTGAGAGCGCGCTTCATGTCCATGGTCACACATTTAATGCAGTGGCTCTTACCTGGGGGCAGTTTCACCCCCTGGGGAATAGTTGACGATATCTGGAGACCTTGTTGGTGGTCACAGCTGGGTGTTGGGGTGATACCAGGTGTTTAGTGGATAGCGGCCTGGGATGTTGCTAAACAGCCTACAATGTAGGGAACAGTCCTCAAACAAAGAATTACGTGGTTCAAATGTTAATAGTGTCAAGTTTAAGAAACTGTGATTTATAGTGAATCTTGTCAGTATGTTTGAGTTTTCCTTCCTTCTTCCCCCACCAAGAAGTATTTATTAAATTTATAAACTGGATGTGAACAAAACTGACACTAACCAGAGTCATTCAGAATATGTTAGGTGTGCCAAAGGAGAGAGTTGGCAGTGTGATAGAAGATACCTGGGCAGCGGTGCAGCTACTGTTGGTAAGGTTAGGGGTGAAATCCTCTCTGTGAGGGGGCGTTTGAGACGAGGCTGAAGGGCGAGGGTCTCCCCCACCAGCTCAGCGGTGAAGAATCCGTGTGCAGTACAGTAGCTGTGGGAGACAGAGTTAGATCCCTGGGTCAAGAAGATCCCGGGAGGAGGGCATGGCGACCCACTCCAGTATTCTTGCCTGGAGAAGTCCATGGACAGAGGAGCCTGGCAGGCTACAGTCCATAGGGCCGCAGAGAGTCCGACACAACTGAAGCGAGTAAGCACCCACACACACTGAGGGATGACCAGAAGCCAGCTGTGGGAAAACCCCTGAAAGTAGCATTCTAGCCAGAGGACACAGCATTATAAGACCCCCCTGAGCTCAAAAGGGTAAATGAAGTAGCAGCACCTCTTAGGAGTTTTCTGGAAAGAAAGATGAGCTAGCACAGTAACTGTACCGTGTAGCTGTGTTTCCAGGGGCTTCTGTTACTCTAGTTAAGGAAACTTCTTTTCAAATGTTGTATGGGAAAATGGTCTGGTGTATTTATTAAGGGCCTTTTGTGAGCTCAGAAATACATTTGACAGACTACCAGCCGGGAAAAACATGTTCCTTTCCAGATAAGCTGCCAATTTTGAAACAAACATATAAATGAGAGCTCATGGTCACAGAATTCCACCAGAAATCTTGCGAACACTTTAAGTAAACTATATGTGATTTCTGCGTATTAAATCTCTACTTAGCTTATTTAGTAAATATTTATAATGTTTAGTTTAAATCCAAGAATTACAATAAAAAGCAAATCAAAAGGAAATTCTATACTTTTTCCTCCTGAATTCAGATTGTCAGACTACACTTTAGCATTGTAAATAGTAATTTTTATTATCTAACTTTGAAATAGTGCCTCTCAAGTCTATCAGTATTTTGGACCAAGTTTTATATAATGTGAAAAATCTTTTATGTATTTTGTATCAGGTTCATTTATTCATCTGAAATTCAGAGATCGTATTAGAACTCTTTTAGATGCAAATGACAGAGACTGCTCAACTAAAAAGGTAAAAGGGACATTGAAAGAAACTAGGATGTCTTAAAACCAGAGGAAAATCTTGCAACTGAACTGAGGCAAATGGCAGCAGCTTAAACTTCGGAATAAATAGAATGAGAAAGGAAGGACTTGAGGACACATGGTGTGACTCTCAACTACATGTTGGCTTGTGACAGACCAGCTTCCTCAAGGACAGGAAACACACGGGTTCCAGAGTCTCACGTGCATAGGTTCTGCCGCTGGTAACAGACCCTGTGGGTCAGTCAGATTGCTCTGACAGCAGCTGGAGCAGGGGCAGTGGCTGCTTTGCTAGGCATGGTCCTGAAGGTTTTGCTTACATTGCATTAACCCATTTAATGATTTTATGAACCCTCTGCAGTGGAGGTGGTTATTATATATATTTCACAGATGAGATGGAGAAGGAAATAGCAGCGCACTCCAGTGTCCTTGCCTGGAAGATCCCATGGACGGAGGAGCCTGGCAGGCTGCAGTTCATGGGGTCACGAAGAGTCGGTTATGACTGAGCACACACAGATGAGTAAGCTGAGGCAGGGAGAAGTGAGGAGCTCTAAAGTCTCAGAGCTTAGAAGTGGCAGAGCTTTGAGGGGGATTAAACCCTGGCAGTCTGCTGCCTGACAGAACTGACAGATACTGTGATGTCATAGTCACTGAACTCAGTGACACTGAGGAGATGGAGAGGGCATGGCGCCGACTCCAGGATTCTTGCCTGAGGCATCACATAGGGGAGCCTGGTGATCTGCAGTCCATGGGGTTACCTAAAGTCGGGCACCACTGAGCAGCAGCAAACTCATAGGTATTGAAATCGATCACACTGGAGATGGAGAGTTTCTTTTTTAAATGTAAACTATGGAAGACAGCAGGAATATGGTTTTAATTTTTTTGTTTATTATTAAAAAATAATAAGCTTCCTGGTGGCTCATATGATAAAGAATCTGCCTGCACTGCAGGAGAACCCAGGTTCTCTGGGTTGGGAAGATCCCTTGGAGAAGGGATTGGGTACCCGCTTCAGTATTCTTGCCTGGAGAGTCCCATGGACAGAGGAGCCTAGTGGGCTACAGTCCATTGGGTCACAAAGAGTCGGACAGGACTGAGTGAGTAAAACTTTGACTTTATTAAAAGATAGTGTGTAGTGTAGTGTTAAGTCACTCAGTCGTGTCTGACTCTTGGCAATTCCACGGATCGTAGCCCGCCAGGCTCCTCTGTCCATGGGACTCTCCAGGCAAGAATACTGGAGTGGATTGCCATTCCCTTCTCCAGAGGATCTTCCTGACCCAGGAATTGAAGCAGGGTCTCCTATGTTGCAGGCAGATTCTTTACCGTTTGAGCTACAGGGAAGACAAGACCATTAAAAGATAGGACAACTGATAATATTATAATGAACTGTTTTCAGACCTTTGAAAAATTCCATGGGTTTTTGTTCAAAGAAACACATGATGTGTGTTGCCTGCACAGCCTCCTTCCTGTGTGCTGTGGAGTTTGCCCCCTAGGAGACATTTGCTGCTCTCCAGAATCATTTCTGTCTGTCACAAATTGTGTGGTGGGTTAGTTGGTTCTGGCATCTAGTGTGTAGAGGCCCAAGGTGCTGCTGAAGACCTTCCAGTGTGAGACAGACTCCTCTCAACAAAGGCATGAAAGTGAAAGTCGCTCACTTGTGTCTGACTGTTTGCAACCCCATGGAGCATACATACAGTCCATGGAATTCTCCAGGCCAGAATACTGGAGTGAGTTCCCTTCTCCAGGGGATCTTCCCAGTGCAGGGATCAAACCCACGTCTCCCGCATTGCAGGCCGATTCTTGACCAGCTGAGCCACCAGACTTGGCCCCAAATGTTAGCAGGCCTGAGGTTGAGAAACCTGTACTAGATAAACTGGGCCATTTTCTAGCTAAGAGTCACTGTTTGGGATGAAGATGTAAAAAGGATTCTGAATCTTTGTGAACTTGAGAGGAGTGGATAGGTCAAAACCAAATATGATGCAGGGTGAGGCGTGTTAGTGTCACGTTAGGCTGGCGTGCCTCAAAAGAAGGACTAGGTAGTGGAAGAAATTTACTGAAAGAGTTGTAGAAAAATGGAGCAGATAAACTTGGCTAGTTTCGGTATTTCCCCTGAGGATCAGCTGTGTGCATCCAAGTACTAAGGTAAGGAAACTTAAATCTCTCCCTTCTGCCTCTCTCTTCTACCTGGTGGTAGTCTCATAGGACTAATTACAGCGCAGCATTTTAGCAACGTTCTTGACAAAAGTGGGCCATGAGTTTTGTGATTTATAAAAATGTAGTTTGTATTAAACAGAGCCATTATTTTTTTAAGTTACTTTGTGAATTTTGGTTTATAACATAGGGAATATTTTAATTCGATGCTTTCTGTGTGCCATACACTGATAATAAATCTGTATTTAATCTCACTGAACTCTCATAATAACCTTTTAAGATGGTTACTATGAAATGTGTATTTTACTGAGGAAAATTAGTCCCAGGAAAGTTGACTGTTTGCCTCAAGGCAAACAGCTCTTTAGGTAGAGTTAAACTTCTGATTTGATTCCATAGATTACGCTCTTTTAACGACAAATGGCGTGCTGCCTTTTCCTCTTAGAGACAGTTACCGTCCTTTCATGTGCTGATTGTCCATCTGTGGTTGAAGTTTTGATACCAGTAGCTAATTCTTTGCATTGCTATTGCTAAGTCACTTCAGTCGTGTCCGACTCTGTGTGACCCCATAGATGGCAGCCCCAGGGTCCCCCGTCCCTGGGATTCTCCAGGCAAGAACACTGGAGTGGGTTGCCATTTCCTTCTCCAGTGCTTGAAAGCGAAAGGTGACTTAGTGACCCAATGGACTGCAGCCTACCAGGCTCCTCCATCCATGGGATTTTCCAGGTATATTTGGTCTTAGTTCTTATTAAGTGACAGAATTTATGTATGTTTGGAAACAGATACTCCATGTATATTTGAAAGGTTTTGAAAGTTGAAGCTGTGAAATAGTTTTTTCCCACATGTTCCTAAAAGGTTTATTGAATAGATTTCATAATACTTTGAGGTCATTCTTTGGATGTTTTGTTTTTTCTTGTATATAGAAACTTGTTATTATTAAACTTTTTACAGTGTGGAAGATGATTAAGATGAAATATTTCTCTTTTAGTTTTAATCGCAGACAGTCCATCTGTGTCATACATTGTACAAAATCCTTTCAGTGAAATTCTGTGTAATAGGAATTTTAGTATCAAAACTAACATAGATCCCTGTTACTGCCATAAGGGGCATTATTTTAAGAGAGGGGTCCCTTCAGTGTTAACCATTGCTATGAATAAGCTAAATTGCTCTTAACATTTCTAAGAAGTGTATGCCAGTTCATCAGATTTTGGTCTGTGAAGTGAATAACCGTTACACGCTTAGGAACATAGGCCAGTGTCCAGAGAGCAGATGGAGGAAGGGAGCACAGCACAGGACACCAGGTGCAAACTCTTTTCAGACTTTTTTATAATAGGGGTCGAGTAATAAGGTGTTTTCTTTCATTGATAAAAATATTGTTACTTTGCATTTCACTTCATTTACCTTTACCAGAGCTTCCATATTTGGAGAAAAAGCATGGAGCTTAGAGGAGGGGAGGGGAGGGGCTGTTTGTGGTGCCTTAAGACTGCCCTCCCTATAGCTGCTACATCTTTAAGGTGTGAATCTGATTTCTTGGAGGATCCTGATCCCTCCTTGCACCTTCATCCCCACTGAGTCATGGCAAATTCTTGGGCAAGGTTTATACCAATGCATTATTTTTCCTCTGCAAACTTAAAGAATTGTAATATTTGCTGGCTCCCTTTGTGTTGGTTTGCTGTGTTAACTCCTAAGTTACATACTTTGTGTACAGTTGATATTGTTGAATAATTAACCTATGAGTTAAATAATGAAAAGTTTGATTAATCTTAGTAATATAGAAAATGTAGAAATACTGGTCTGTGTATGGTAAAATTTAAAAAATGCGTCATTAATTGGTATCTCCTTCCAGTCTTTAATGGTTAAGTGTGGTTTGAATACTGTCTTCCTTATACTCCCAATAGGATTTGCTTCTACAAGAGGGAAAATATCCCCAGTATTTAAAAATAATGGTCTCAGTATTTCCTTAGGTGAGAAATCTATTCTTAATTTAAATTGAGAATATATGCCTTAAGCATTTTAAAGGAGTAACCCTAGCATAGATGTTAATGAAATGTAACTATTGTAAGCTAAATGTAAAAATCTAATTTTTCTTTCCAGTTTTGCTTTATGTAAATTTTTTGATATGTGGAAAAGAGGGACAAGGGCTATAAACTCAGAGCCAAATGTGCTTTTGTTGTTCCAAATTTTCAGTGCCAGAAGCATATAAACCTGCACCTGTTGGTGATTATGAGCAAGCCAGCCTTTGCCGAATCCCAGGCCTCTGCTTAAAACTTTTTTGACTGGAACTAAACGATGTTGCCATTTTTATTTTTAGGTTTGCTGGCATGGGTAATCTCATTAAGGTGCTAACCAGGGACATAGACCACAATGCAGCACATTTTTTCTTGGACTTTGAAAGTAAGTCTCTTAGCCCCTCATGGCTGGTGCATAATGGTAAAGGTGAAAGATAAATTAATACTCACACCACAGTGAAGGCCAGCTATTTGTTAATCAAATACGGGAATCACACAAAATTTGCATGACTTTTTTCCTTAATCGTAGGCAAACATCACCATCATATGTATAATTTAGTTTTTCATTTGCCGAATCATGTTGAGTGTGTAGCCAGTGCTGTCCTTTCATTAGTCCATGAAGCAACTAGCCTTATGATGAACATTCTAATAGTATGCCTCAGTGACTGCCCAGCAATCTGGTTGCTTATAATCCTATCATAATTCTATTCATATGAAGAATCAGAGTTGTGCTGCATATCCAGAATTAATTCTTTAAATAACTTCCACAAATTATTGAGAATCCAAATTCGGTTAGAAATACATGCTTTGTTGAACGGCATACAGGAAGTAGTCTGATATTCTGCTACTCTTAAGATGAAAGCAAGGTGAGCTGTGGCCGAAACTCTTAACATTTGGCTTTAAAATAAATTGTTGTTTCAGTGCAATATTAAACAAGATTACCTGTGAATAATTATGATCAGAAATTTCTTTTTCAGAATGCTAGCACTATTGGAATACTTAAAGAATTTTTCATTATAAGGCCATTAATGAAACTTGGGAGAATTTTAAGAAGAATTAGAGCAACAGTTGTGCCATTGTGTACAGGAAAACTACATTTCACCTCTAGGTCCTACATATCAGCACCTGGAGAGCCCGCTTTGCTGACTGCCCGAGCACAATCTGGGTAACCTGAAGGACGAATTCATGGCCTAATGAACATTTTCCCTGTTACGATTTTTTTTTAAGTTAAATTTCAGATGTTCTTTTTTATAAAGGGATATTTTCTCTTTTCTCATTCTTGTCTTGACAGGTACCTTAACATGGGGAATCTTCTTAAAGTTTTGACATGCACAGACCTTGAGCAGGGGCCAAATTTTTTCCTTGATTTTGAAAGTGAGAAGATGATTTTATATCTATTTTTCTTTGCCTGCAGTAGACTGCGTTTGTCTTGCACTAAATGAATGTTTCCACTTTGCCATCTTTTTAACTTTTGCTTTGCATGACTGAGCTATGAATTGTTTGAGTAAAACTTCTTGTGCCTTCTAGAACTGGAAGTCATATTTTATAGATTAAATTGTGATAATATTTTTACTTGAATTTTTATAAGAGATTTATATCTCTTAGTTGGACATTAATTTATAATTTGAGATCTCTAGTAAAAACATTTGAGATGCTCTGAAAACATTTTTGTGAAAAGATTTTGGTGGAAAGGATATGCTTCTTCAAGATTTGTTACTTAGAAGCAATATTGGGAAAATTTTACTGTAGTTGAGAAAAATTGATTAGGTTTCAATTACTCTATGTACCTATTGAAATACTTTGAATACAAAATCTGTTCATGAAGGCCATTCAAAGCTCAGTAATTTGGGCATAATATTAAAAGGTAAGTGTGAACCTTAATTATTTAATCTTTGCAGATAACTGATTTTAAAAGTTAAATTTATTAAATGTATTTATTTCAGGAATTCATTTTTTTCTAACTCTAAATAAAAAGAAAAATAATGGGTTCACAGACCTTTAAGTAATTTGCCTTCTGTTTGTTTTATGTTGCATGACCTATTGTAATATGGTCTAAGAGTGGCAGGTAAGTGTCATTGACCTCTGTGCATGTTGAAAGGCTTTTGCTTTTTTGGCTGTCAGTATTGCTTTAGCTTGTCTGGTTGTCAAATTGGGAACAATGATATTCAATTGGTGTTTTAGTGTGAATGTTGCTATTTTAACTGATCATTAGAAAATTGTTAGGAAAGGGTGAAGAGCCTTTAGGTTATAAATCACGCTACCACTTGCATTTTCATCTGAGATTAAAACATTTGAACAGATTTTTACATACTTAAGACATTTAATGATTTTTAAAACAAAACCCTTAAATCCCCCCGAGATGTTGCATTTTTTCCATCAACTTCAGTTTATGTGATATTATACAGTTCATTCTAGTTCATGAATAATTTGTATTTTTTTTCTTTAAATGAGGACAGATCATATGAGCACATTAATATATAGTTTGTCTCCATTTGATGGGGCAATCTGTGGTCTCTGATATTTTTCCACTTTTATTACATTCCTATTGATGTTTCATACTGACAGTTTGCATACTTTGTGCAGGCTAGTGAAGAGTAGTAATGTCAACATCAGGACCATATTGTTTGGTTTTTAGGGAACGATGTTATTGAATGATAGTTTTCTTGACCCTTCTCAACAATTTAACAGTGCTATTTTAAATGCATGTTTAGCATGAATTTTAATCAGCTTGGGGATATTGAGCAGTTTGCTGATTTGAGGATTATTCTTTCAGATGAGGCAGCTTACATTAGAGCTGTATTTTAGTTTACTTGCATCTGTTTCAAACTTGCTGTTGTATACTTTTCTGCTATTCTTTCTCCTTATTATCTTTGTCTCAAGTCCCTTACATTTGCAGAATCTTGGCTTTGATACAGTCAAGATCTTGTTCAAGACTTGGCACTTGATCTTTTTATAAACCTAGCGTTATGTTGTGGTCAAGTGAGAAGCATGAATTTACTGTAGTTTTCAAAAGATTATTTGATCTTGGTTTCCTAATCTGTGAGGGTTTGGATCATGATCCTTAAATTTTAAATAGCTAATGTAGTAGCAGGGAAAGGTTAAAATTAATTACAAGAATAACCAACAGTGAAGAACTACATATAAAGTGTTAACTTCCTAAAGGCAGATATAAAATAAGTATTTGTTGCTTATATGAGCCAGTGTAAAACTTTTGACACTTACTGGTAACCTGTAAATGAAATGTAGTGAAAACAGACTGCAAACTAGGTCAGAGTTTGTCCCTGTTAATTCTTAGTTATATTTTGTAAATATGTTTTCTTTTGAATCTAACATCAGAGTTGTCTTAATCAGTTTTATCTCTCATCCATTTGCATATTTATCTTCTTTTTGGAAATGTGCATTTGTAAAAGTGTATTTTATCATTCAGCTACTGTAGTGACCCCTTGAAACTTCCTTTGTTTTTAACTGTTTTATACCGGATTCAAAATTGCCAACACAGTTGATTTGCCAGTTCATAGGCTGGTGAGATTAAAGTCATATTCTGTTATTAAACAGTGTTTAATACATTATTTATTTCTAGATAAACTGTAATATTTAGGTTACCAGAATAATTTAGCTTTACTCTTACCATCATTTTAATTGGTTTAAGCCTACCTAGTTCTCCGTGGTTGGGCAGCTATAGAAACAGTACCATACAGACAGATATTTTGGCATTTTGCATCAAGCTGTATAAAAATTAACCATTCTCGTAATTTTGAACTATGATTTAATGGACTCCTATATTTTACAAAATGAAGACTGTCTTTAAAGTACATCATTATCCCTTAATATATGTGCTTGCACACACGCAGTTTTTTGCTTCAGCTTGCCTCGTGTGTGCCAGCCAATAGATACTGGGGATGCCAAGATAACTAACAAACAACCTTCGCCTTTGTGGAGTTCTCAATCCAGTAGAATAGATAGAAATGCAAGCTAATTATTTATATCATTCAAAGTATATAGGTCAGGAAAGGGATTAACTTTACCTATGAGTGGATTGGACATGATGAGAAAATTCCTGACGGTGATATTAGAGTTGGGTTGTGAAGGGTGATGAGAATGTTTCATGCTAATTTAGTGCAAGATGTTGGTGGAGAAAAAGGAACAACATGTTTTTTTAAAAAAGCCTTAAGGCATGAAATGACATTCTATGTTCAGTGAAGCGTATTATCTACTTGAGGTACTAGAAAGGAGGTCTTTTTCTTAAAACAAATTATCCTTATATTATTTTATTTTAAGAATAGTGGTTTAATTAATATATATAAGTCCAGGAGTTGCCCCATAAATTTTGCCAAGTTACGCTAATGACAGCATATTAAAAGCACTGAATCGGGGCCTATACAGCTTCTTCTAGTTCTTGAAATTTCTTATTTTATAATGACATTGTTAATTTATAGCTCATTCTAATGACAGATCTTCAGCCTGAGTAACCACTATGTCTATTAGTTCATGCAATTGTCTCTTTCAAGCAGAGGGACTTTTATTTTTATGTCCCTTCCCAACCTTAGCAAGGTGCTTCATGATCACAGAAGCTCAGTATTCATTAGTTAACCTGGATTTGTGTAACTCCAGGTAGACCAAATAGAAGAGTAAATATAGGTGGTTATTTGTGAGAAATAGACTCTTTCTCTAATTCTTTGTTATAGAGCCTTTCCACTTAGTCATACATTTCTTCGAATTCTTGTGTCTTTTGTGTTTCCTGTTCCCTCTCCCCCCAGTCAAAAAATAATTTGATAGTACCCACTTTCTTAGTCTTTTGTTTTTCCATTTTACCTTTTATATATTTTCAGTTGCTTTTGCCCTGTACTTGAAATTTCTGATGGCATTTTCTTATATTTATTTTTCTAAAATGATGTAGGATAGTTTTGTTTAGATATAAAAATGCATAGTAGCCTTCTTTAACACATGCTGGAGGCATATTTATAAATCTATACCTTCTCATTCATTCAACAATTATTTATCATTGAAAATCTACTAGGTACTAAGTTTATATACTGAACAGTGGTATATACTGTGCATATCCTGCCTCATTGGGATTATAAATATTTACTGCATGAATGAATGAGATTAAAGCAGAAAGACCTCTTATCACAATTACAATTTTTATGTGACTTAAAATTCTTTTCCTTTTGTAGCTCATCTTTGCCTCTGTACCGTAACAACGTCAATTTTAGCAGTTACTTTCAGTGACTCTTCAGTAGGAAACTGGTGTGAAATTATTAAAATAATTAATTCTACCTTCCAATAATAAGAGCAACTGAAACATCCTTTAATTTCCCTTGAACAGCTTTTAAAACTAAGCTTGATGAGTAATCACTATGCCTACTCTCAGCAGTAGATAGCATTTCGAAATCAAATGAATGTCCAATTAACAAATTGGCTAAGTGATATGTTTTTCCTTAAGTAATTAAATTTTTCATTTTTTGCTATGAAAAATCAAAGTGACAAGTCTTGGTTGATCCCATTTTGGGGAAAATGCCTTATTTTATGCAGTCCTTTCCCCTCCCGAGTATTTCTGCCTTTTGCATGACTTGCTGTCAGTAACGCAGTGCTCACCTGTCTGCTCTTTTCTGTCTGTCTTCATTTCTGCAGCAGTCTTCAGCAGCTTTCAAAATTATCAATGTGACTTTCCTGTGGCAGTCTAAAAAATGTTTAATCAGTGTGGTGCTGGGTATTTTTTCCACCCTTAAGGGAAACTGGAATCTTCTCCTTTATTTTTAAATTTCTTGGTACTTATTAAACCTTTAATAATGATTAACCACTTCCAAGGTCTATTTAAATCTCCTTGATAATATTTCTTTTGTATATATTCTCAGTGTCATGTTTTTCTGTTAACAGCTAGTCACCACACCCAAAATACATAGTTTAGTGTTTTCAAACTTCACAAATATCTTTTAATATATAATAGTCAAAATATTGTCCTTTGTCATGAATTCCCACTTCATGAATTCAAAGTATGATACGTGTCTACTATTGATGTTATGTCTGTAGTTTCATAATTTCATATGGAAAGTATAAAACTGCTGTTTTTTTGCATGTAAAATTTTTCTCTACTGCATCTGGTGTAAGTATAAAAAGTAATAACTGAGGTGTACTTTTTTGTAGTGTGTGTCTAATTATGACTGGAGAATATGGTCTGGCTAAATGAAAAAATATTACTGCTAAATGACAAACTCTGATTTTTAAAAACTCATTTAGCTATAATATCAGTATTTGCTCCTGGTAATACCTTTATAGCTTTGGACACAGAGTCTTTTAAATTTTTCAGTCGATTCCTCTTGTGTAATTTGTCATAGCAGTTTCATTTTTAAAAAAATACATGATTTCCGAAAGGAGATTTTCAAAATAAGGAAACAGACTTGAGAACACAAATTCTTAAGTTGGCTTTGCATGTGAATGTTACTCTTAACTGTTGCTGTAGTACTGTCTTAAGTATGTTGAAATTAAAGTTTGGTACTGTAATTGTTGATTTAAAAATATAAATGATATATTTTTGACTAGTTGGCAAGTTTAATAAAGGAAATTGAATTATGACTTGCCTTAAGCACAGAGTAAAGTTCCAGGTTTTAGGCACCTGGACTCCTAGTTTCGTGTGTGAACTAAGTTTTTAAAAATCTTTTAAGGAAAGGAATAAATAGATCTTTGTGTATTTATGGGAAGGTGGAGTATGTGCAGAAAAGTCTAGGTTCTAGTATAATATGATTGGTAAACAATATTTATGAGAAATGTTCTTAATTCATATTATAAATTTGGTCTGCCTCCCCCTACCCTCCAGAGTATAAGAGAAAAATTTAACATGGAGGAATTCTGACACCACAATTGCTCTCTAAAACATTATGGTAATCATAATGTTTATTATTTTGAGTGCTTTTTGCCTTGTCTGTAGTCTTGAATATAGTCTAGTGGGAAAGATTTATGAAAAACTCAGATAGATTCCTCACAGAACATCCATTTCCCTCATTTCCCCCCACCAAAAATCAAATGTATTGAATAAAAAAGATTTATCCTTAGCAAAACAAATGACCAGGGTATTAAAAAAGGATTTTTGTCACCTCGGGCCTTAACAGAGAAATCCAGAGTTACTCATCTATTAAAACCTATGTTTTTTGGCTAACGCCACACATGGTGGAAGTACCCATATGTTTGTGTTCCTAACTATGCTTTTTATAATCCCCCCTTCAGTTTTCTTCTCACTCAGTCCCAGGTATATACAAACTCAGTTTTTACATTAATATTTCAGAATTTCAGTGATAATATTGTATCTTAAAGTATCTAGTTTTTAGTAGCCTAGTAATTCTGGAGTCCTTTCATAACTCAAACTCCTTTGGATAGTAATCTGCACCTTTTGTTCATCAGCAGAGAAGTTCACTGGTCAGAGTATAAAGTGGTTTTTAGAACCACTAAAGTCTTTTTTCTTAGTTTCTATTTTTTTATATCAAAACTCAGTCATTAAATTGGACTTTATAGGAAAGTAGTTTATGTCTTAAACTGTAGATGAGCCAGGTACATTAGTTGGCCTTTCATTTCTGTTGAGTTAAATAGATGGCTATTCATGCATTTTCAGTCATTACTATTAGTGGTGAGTATAGTAGAAACAGTGAGTATACACTGACAATTAAAATTTTTGAGTTACAACTCTCATTTGTTTAATATAACATGTAATGATTTGTAACTTGAATAGTAATGTTTGGTGTTCCTTGCTTCTCTATGATATTTATCAACTTGAGGCTAGTTATTCAAATGCAGAACTATGGGAAAATGATCAGACTTTTCTAAGAAGTGTGAAGTTAGCATTGGAAAAAATGTTAAGTCAAACCAACTTTTTAGAAAATTGGATTATTTAATACTTGAGTTATTGTACATGTACTTAAAAAAATCATGTGACTGTAAATTTTCTTGTGCTTTCCTGCTGTTTAGATGCCCAGCCAACAGAGTCTGAGAAGGAAATTTATAACCAGGTGAATGTGGTTCTAAAAGATGCAGAAGGCATTCTGGAGGACTTGCAGTCATATAGAGGAGCTGGCCATGAAATACGGGAGGTGAAAATTCCTGTCCCTTTTTTTAATCTTTATTGTTTCCTTTATTGTATTGTCTATTTCCATAGTCACAATTATTTAAAGGAAGATCACTTGCATTATTTCAGAAGTGGTTGCAGTGATATAAGGGTAAACAAAACAAGGTTCTATAACTACATAATTTATATATATTAAAGAGAATTCTTTTGGTTTACTCTCGTACCTGAAATTTATAGCATCCATGGGGGTGGTGTTCATACTGTTTTTGGAGGGGAGACCATTGAGCATTCTATGGCTTTTCTGTTCTGCCAGTCTATCTTTCTGCTCCTCCTAAGCTTCCTAGGAGAAAACCAAAAAATCCCCTCAACTGTGTCTGACGCCACCAGAGAGCAAATGTATGGTGTGGTGTCCCTCAGCTTTCTTCTCCCAAACCTCTGAAATTATCCAGGTTTTCATCCATCTCTTTTTCCATTTCTTTTATTTTTTTTTCCCCCCAGAAGAAGCCGTGTCCTTACTTCTTAACAAGACCAACTTCTCTACCTTTGTTCTCCACCCTCCTCTGAAACTTTACTCTTTGAATTTCCTTCTCTTAATTGCATCTCTTTCTTTTACTGAGTTCTTCCCCATGCATGCACACATACACTCGGGTGTCCTGTACTACCCAAAGAACCTCCCTGGCCTCTGGACCTTCTGTCTCTTTTTTCTCATTATATTTCTTGAAGGCATAGCTCACACTTTGTTGTTTCACTTTTTTCCTGACCTTCTGCTTCTATTCTTCTTCTTACCTCTCCTACACTGGACTGTTTGTTTCCCAAATGCCTTGCTCGTGTACAGTTCCTTGCCTTTGTTCTTGTCTGAAACGTGCACTTCTTTTTTTCTTTTCCTGCTCAGTTCCTAGTTCCATCAAATCCCAATAATCTTCTGCTTCCCTGTACTCTTGCCATAGCACTTTGCACATTTTTTTTTAACGGTAGCCACCACTTTTTTTTTTAAATCACTGAAATATGATGTCTATTTCTTCAGCCTTATAGCTTGAGGAAGGTTTTTTATTTTTGTGTTACCAGCACCTAGTACAGTGCTTGGTAAGCAGTTAGTAACTTCTGAAGAATAAATGCAAGAAGACTAATATTGCCAGTATCATTGGCTTGAGTTAAAACCTTACGATTTCAGTAAATGAAGGCATGTAACCATTTCTGTGAATTTCAAGTTTTCTAAACATATCAAAGCTGAGTATAAATCTAATGTATAAAGAACAAATGTGACTACTGAAACTGTCATAGTCAGTGTGAAGATTTGATTGACTTAGTAGAACAACCATTCTACTTTTTGAGAAGGCACACAATAGAATAACAAAGTGTTTAAAGTTTAATGGAGGTTGGTGTATGAAGAAACATGTTTTGTTTTGTTTTTAAAGAAACAGTCTTAATCAATGCAAGTAGCCATTGTAGAATCATTGTCTTTTTGGAGGTCAGTTTGACAAGGTGTAAAATCAGATCTATAAAATTATCTGTACTCTTCTGTCAGATACTTAGTTTTAGAAGATACTCTCCAGAAGGCTATCATTCAAGGAGGAGATAAATGTAAAAATCTTTATGGCTGCCTTATTCATCGTAGCAAAAATTTGGAAGCAATTCATAGAGTTGTTTGGCTGTTAAAGTTAGATAATCTTATCAGAAGAGATACATAGAAGCTGACACAGAACATAGACTGAGAGATTACTGTTATTACTATGCTAATGAGGTGAATTATATGTATGTGTGTGTTTAAATAGCACTTATTAAACACAACTCTAAAGGTGAATAAAATTTGATTTAAAGCAGAATCTAGGGACTTCCTTTGTGGTCCAGTGGCTAAGACTGTGCTTCCAGCACAGGGGGCCTGCGTATGATCCCTGGTCAGGGAACTGGATCCCACATGAGCACGGGAGCAAAGATCCCGTGTGCTGCAGCTGATACCCAATGCAGTCAAATAAATAAATCAGATAATTTTTTTTAAAAAAAGAATCTATTAAATAAACAAAGTTTATTCTCTAGAATAAACCACTAGAGAGGGAAATAAGAACTTTCTGCTAATGTTTTGATATATCAAACACTTTAACATTTTTGAAAATAAGAGTTATAATGCCTACTCCATGACAGCCTCACCTGCTTCTGTTCTCTTTACCTCTCCTACACTGGACTGCTTGTTTCCCTAATGTCTTGCACATGTACAGTTCCTTGCCTTTGTTTTTGTCTGGAACATGGCACTTCTTTTTTTCTTTTCCTGCTCAGTTCCTAGCCTTCCTTCAAATCCCAATAATCTATTTCCCTGTACTCTTTTGCCATAGCACTTTGCATGTTATTATTTTTTTAGTGGTGGCCATCACTTTTTTCTTTAAAAGGCTGGACATCTCACTAAGTGCCATTTTCCACATTGGACTATGATATAGGTGCTATGTGAAAAGTGTTATCTAACAGCAGTGGAACTGCTCTGAGAGGAGAGTCACAAGTATAAGGTGAACCGTAAGCAGTTGTCATAGAAGAGCAGCCAGTGTCTTCGGTTCTAAATCCAGGCAAGGCACACCCAGGGAAACAGTTAATTCTGTTCAGTCTTGACAGTGGGTGACATTTGCTGGAGCATTTTAATATTATGAGAATGAGCTGGTATTTAGAAAATCGTGTTTAAATCCTTGCAAGAGAGATTGGATAGGCTTCTGAAGAGAAGAACATAAATTTTAAATTTTTATTTGTTTGCTTATTTCCCAAATAATAAAATGAACAAGTTTTTACTACTTGATATAAAACCATTGAGATTTGGCTTAAAGGCTAAAAGGATTGTTTTGTGCACATCAGAATAATATCACAGTCCCTTTGAAATAGTCATATTAACATAGTGTGAAATAAGGATTGTTACATGTTGTAAACTCCAGTTTTCTTTTACATAACATTATTTCTAGATAGTCATATAAGTGAGGTTCATTTTAGACTCCTATATGTTTATGTAAAAAAAGATTGAATATAATCACACTTATAAAGCAATTTGTTTAAACAGTGTATATAGCCCACTTATTTAGCTTGTCACTAATTTATTTGAAGCATCTGCTAAATCTTTAATTTCAATTTTATGTGTTTCTTTCTGGTTTTGTATGGATGGAGTCAGGGTACTAGTGTCTTGGGAAAAACTGAGTGTGCCATTATCTTCAGATGATGTTGTAAACAGGCGCTTTACCTTTCAGATGGAATGTTTAGCTCATGTGAAGATGTTAGAAAAAGCAGACCAGGTTATGGAAAAAAGGTGATGAAAAGCATCTATAAGCAAAAGAGAGATAAAATCAATAATATACATTTCTTTGGGAATAGCCCTCTGTACTTACAAATGATTGCTCAATGACTTGGAAGACTGGGCAGAGAAAGAACATATTCATATTTACAATAGAGTCTCTAGATTATGTTTTATTTTCTCCCCTTTCACATGTGAAACTTTTTCACCTTCTTCAAGAAAACCTAAAAAATTTAGATTCCAGAATAGGATTTTAGTTATAGGGAAGGGATAAGTAACAATTTCTAAATCGCATTTTTCAGGTTGATTTAGGTTCTTCAGTATTTGATATCTTTTTTTAAGCTAGGTTGGACCTTGGAATTTGAATTATTGAGAGATTATTAGCCTTTTCCCCAGAATTGGGTCTTATTTCATTTATCACCTGCTCTTTTTGTTCCTTTTATCCACTAAAACAGTTCTTAAAGAATTTCTAAGAAAGCTTGTCTGTGATATGGGAAAAAATAGAAAATGGTATCTTTATTTGGTTCTAAATTTGAGAGTCTAAATTTTAGATTCTAACAGGTATCAAGACATAATATACCTGACAAACATACATTGTGTCATTTTTTTTATTCTCTTCTATCCGTATCCATTGCAAGGGTGATGAAAACTATTATACTAGGTTTAAAGTACTCCTGGAGTTGAGAAGGCCAGTTTCAGCTCTCCTGGATCCATTATACTGAGTTTCATAGACTATACCAGGATTTCCTATGTTTGCCAAAACCTGTATTTTAATGTAAAAATAATACTGTTACGATTTTAAAATAAATCTTGATTATTTTTATTCTTTGGATTTTGAAGGCAATCCAGCATCCAGCAGACGAGAAGTTACAAGAGAAGGCATGGGGTGCAGTTGTTCCACTAGTAGGCAAATTAAAGAAATTTTATGAATTTTCTCAGAGGTTAGGTAAGTGAAAAGTTTTATCATTATGACTTCCTCAGTGAAAAAGGTTATTGATATTGGAAGCTATTTACAAGATTTCATGTTCACACTGCTAAATGTATATGTCTCATAGGTAAAGCAGCTTGGTGGACTGTAAGATTAGCTTAATGTTGCTGTCTTCCTTTTCGGCTAGGTCTTTTAAGTTATTTAGACCATTTTCCTCAACAAATTAAAACTTCTATAAGACGATTTCCGAGTTTTTGCAGCCTAAAGTGTCCTATTGTGAGAACTGCTGGTAGAATTCCTTCCCAGCTCTGGAGCAAATCCTTTCCCATGTGTGGGAACTAATCCTCAGTCTCCTCAGTGATTTAGATTTTTGTGTTCCTAAGAATGATCAAATCCACGTACCTAAAACTGTACACGATGAGAACTAGGAAGCTAACGGTATATGTGAAGTTACCGAGGGAGTTATTAAGTAAAAAGAATTTGGAATGGTATGCTTTTTCCCTTGTATGGGAAAAATTATTCCAAGATCAGAATTGTGCCTTTAATACAGTGAATAAGTAGAATTGGAGTTCTTTTTCTTGAAGAAGGAAGAGACACCAGATAAGATTTAGCCATTTAGCTGCTTGTGTAAATTGGAAGAGGTTTTACTTTGTAAAGTTGGGAGTGTGGGGTGGGAACTGGTGTAGATTGTGTTAGAAGTTTGAAACATTTCAGTTTAAGTTTTTGACATTGTTTATATAGTTTTACTTTTTGAATCATATAAATATGTTATATATCCTAAATGAGTGCATACAATTTAATAAGAAAACTAGTACTGTAATTTAGAAGCTGGTTGTTCAGTTGCTCAGTCGTGTCCAGCTCTTTGTGACCTCATGGACTGCAGCATGCCAGGCTTGCCTGTACATCACCATCTCCTGGAGTTTGCTCATACTCACCTCCATTGAGTTGGTGATACCTTTTGGGGGCTTATAAGCTAAATTTAGACCCAAGATATGATTTGTTTTGCCCATGTGGTGTTTTAAAACTTCCTAATTAGTTGCCACGTTTTAAAATTGGTAATTGTTTGTGTTTTGTGTGTATGTGTCTTAAGTCTTTGGTTGCTTTGGAAAAATCAGTAGCTTAGGCAACAACTGATCAATTGATCTTTCCTCCAGTTGGGGAAGCTAAGTAGCAAACCAACAGTGTCCGTTAGTTAAGGCATGTGCTTTCTAGTTGCAGTGAGTCCCTACTGCATCCTGCTTTTTTACATCTTGCTCTCTTTATGTCTTTAAATAAACTACTTGGCCATTTGTGTCATCCTCTGCTTCAAAGTTGAAATCCTGTTTGTTTGTTTTTTTTTAATATCCATATTTTTTTAAAAGTAAGAGGATTGCTATTTTTCCTTAGATGCAGTACATGCTGTCAAATGCAAAGACAAGTAATAGTTGAGATAGAAGCGTTTGTGTAAATTGTCCTTTTCCTATAGAAGTAAGAATTATAAATTATTTTCCTCAAGCATAGTGGTCAGTTCTTTCAGTCAAGTATCTTATGTAATCCATAGCTTTGTAACCTCAGGGGGCCTAGGTGTTTTCCTCTTGGTTATCTTCACTGCTACTTTAAATAAGTAGTTCTACTTCTTAGTAGTATCACTGCTACTTTAAATAAGAGTTTTCTTGTGTGTTGCTAGTTCCCAGCTGCTTTTGAAGTTAAAATGCTTTTGATGCTGCATAGATCCTTCTCACGTTCATATTGGTCTCTTAGCATTTGCCAATTTAAAAGAAAAGGAATAATTATAAAATAGGTCAAACCAGGCAGGTTTACACATTCGTATTTTACCTACTGGAATTACATCAAGTGAGTGGTGTGTGTTCTGGCACAAGTGCTGTGTTCCATCTCACCAGAGGTCGTAGTGACACAGGTAGTGGCAAAAAGCTCCCGGATTTTCATTCTGTCCTGTGGAAGCCTTGGACCTTGGGTGTGTAGGCTAGGACTTCTGTAAAGGTGTGAGCAAAGCACACATTTAAGATCTGGTGGTTCACTCTTCATCTCTTGGCTGGTAACGTGGTTCATGTTTCCAGTTGCCTTGCTGAGGGGATGCATACCCTTGCTTGCATGTGATAGGAACTCAGTGTTGAACGAGTGAGTGAGTGATGGGTTAATGAATACATGTGTCTGATATATCAAATATTTGTTGGTATTTAGGAGAAGCAATAACAATCGATTTTAGGCTTTCAAGGCCTAATGGCCTGTGTTTGAATTCTGATGTTGGTGGTTATTAGCTGTGTGCTCTTGGCTCCATCATTTAAATTCTGTGAGCTTCAGTGTCCTACTTGGACCTCCAGTGAGTTGAGCCCTCAGCTTTAAGTGCACGTAACCTCTGTTGTCTCTTCTCTTCCACGCTGTCAAGCCAGAGATGAGGATCAACACCGCACACAGCACATGGAGCACCACACAAACTGTGACAATCCATCTGGTCCTTCAGAATTTCAAAGAGAAGCCTGCTTGGCTCGAGCACTACAGATCAGCCATGGGCTGGACTCCAGGAGAGGGATCACTTGACTAATTCGGAAGATACTGAGCTTTGCCAACATGGTTTAACCTTGCTGACCTAAGAAACATCCTGTATTTGCTTGTTTCGGTCAGAGGCCTTCCCAAGTGAGGCAGCTGTCTAAGGGAAGGTTGTGTGTCCAGACAGTGCACAAACTGCTTTGTGTCTGCCTAGTCTTCCTCCCGTTGCAGGGGCTGACAGCGGCCACCTCCAGAGATCATAGTGAGTGAGTCTGTCCAGCACGTTGACTCTTCAGTGAGTTAAATTCACCAAAACCTATTTAGAATGTTCTGAAGTGCACAATAATGGTGGTTATCTCTCTTGGCTGTTTCAAATCCCCTGCAGTCCGTATCCTTGGGGTTCTCTCTTGAGGATTCAGACTGGTCTTTGGTAGTGGATGGCTGGCAGTAAGAGAATATATGGCTCTGGTCTCTGAAGGGGCCTCCTCTTCCTAGTCAGGCCTTGTTCCCCCTTCTGGATCCACTTTGTGGCGTGATCTGTCATTATTTCTCCACTCGGTAAGTCATCCATACTCCCACAGTCTGTTCTCCACGCTGCAGATGAAGTGGAGTTTTTATTTTTTAATTATTTATTAGTTTTTGGCTGGGTCTTTGGTCCTGCTTCAGAGCTTTCTCTAGTTGAGGTGCCTGGGGCTTCTAGTTGCAGTGGCTACTCTTGTTGTGGAGCACAGGCTCTGTGTACCCAGGCTCAATAGCTGTGGCTTACAGGCTCAGTAGTTGGGGCTCACAGGCTTAGTTGCCTGTGGCATGTGAAATCTTCCTGGACCAGGGATTGAACTGGAGTCCCTTGCATTGGCAGGCAGATTCTTAACCACTGGACCACTAGGGAAGTCCGAAGTGGAGTTTAAATGCTAATCTGATGATGTCACTACCCTGCTTAGTTTCTCTAGGGATGCTAAGATGACAGGGCCAGGGTGCTTCGTGTGGCACACAGATGATGTGCATACGGTTTTAGTCTTGGGTTCCTCTCCTCCTTGCCTCTCTGTCCCACCTGCATTGTTGTCTTGCAGTTTCTTTACTCGGTCGTGCCCCTCTCCGTTCAGGGTTGGGCTCCCTGCCCTGTCTGTCTGCAGACTCTTGCTCATCCTTAGCGCGCAGTCCAGTCTCGGTCCAGGTGTCATGTACTCAGGCAGGTCTTTCCCTGAGTCTGCAACTGGGTGAAGCTCCATTTTCACACCTTTCCACGGTACCATACCCTTCTCAGTACATATCCCAGCTGTAGTAAGTTGTCTGTCTTCTCTCTGTATAAGCATAGGATGTAAGCATAGGGTGTGTCCATCTTCATCAGTGTACCCAGTGCCTGACACGTGTTAGACCATCAATATATTTTTTAACTTACTACTGAAAAAGGATGATAACTATCATTTGAAGTTAATGTGTGGGTTACAACTAGTGTCTAGCTCAGTACCTGGCACATAATAGACACACAGAGGGTACTTACTCTTGGTACTAATCAATAATTTAATCTTTTATAAGGTTATGGAAGGCTAGTTAGAATGTCATTTGATATGAAAAACAGCTTATTATGGTAGAAATAATAGGGCTGCGAAGTCAGAAGCACTTGGCATTTATGAAATATAACCTTGGGGGTCTGACCTCTTTGAAACTCAGTTTATCCATCTGTAATGCCCATATCATAGTTGACAGTGAAACTTAAATGACAGACTAGGTTAAGTACACAAGTATGGGTATTAGTTCATAATTGGGTAGATCAAATCAAAAAAAAAAATGGTAGAGTTGGTAATTTTTCAGCTTTTTAAAAGTCGATGTGAGATAAATTTGTTTTCATTAATAAATATCTTTATTAACCTAGCATTTATTCATAAATGGCAGACCACCATCTAACTATAAACTTTGTTTTCTCTGAATAGAATCTAGCCTTGTTGTATGATTCTATAGTATGTAACAGTATTAGTTTGATTTCTGGGATTTTTTTGAAGTGAAATCAGTATTTCTATATTTTTATTTATTTTTTTTTTTAGTATTTCCATCTTTAAACACATATTAGTCTGGCATTCCAAAAGTAGCAGTTGTTTCAAGGGACAATTTTATTTGTGTAATGAATTAGAATTTTTATATTATGGCCCTGAGATAGCAAGCTGTACAACACTTAGGAAGCTAATTATAAACCACATGTTTGGCTTCTTTTCATAGCTGAAAGAAGATAGTTTGTGTTTATAAATAAACAGCACAAAGTATGTAAAGTTGGTAATTCATTCATACCCACATACAGTTATTACTGACCATAGTTTCACCAAAAAAGACATAGTCACAGTTACCATTTCATAAAAATCAACACTGTGTAGAATGTGAAGATACTGTAAGGTTTGTCCTTTGATCCTGATATTTCATTCAGATTCACATTCTTCATGATTCTGAATTTGGGTTTACAGAAATTGAGTTAGTCACTTCAGGGTTTCTATTTTAGTGAACAGTACTCAGTTTGAGTGTTATGTTTAGATAATCTAGCTTTTAAATAAACCTTATTTTTATGGAAATTGAAATAAAAATATTTTAAAAATGCTCACTTTTTAATAAATAGATACAAACAACATCTTAATGTTTTGTTCTTTAGAAGCAGCATTAAGAGGTCTTCTGGGAGCCTTGACAAGTACCCCGTATTCTCCCACCCAGCATCTAGAGCGAGAGCAGGCTCTTGCTAAACAGTTTGCAGAAATTCTTCATTTTACACTCCGGTTTGATGAACTTAAGGTAGGAGTGTCCTGCTGGTCCTCCTTGTTATAGAAGAAAATCATGCGTCTTTCAATGAGTACTAGGTGGAAATGCCTGCAGCCCTTATTAAAATGTTGTGGAATGATGTCTGCTGTTCCTCAGCGAAAGTGGAAAACTGGATTTAAAAACAATGCGGGCTTTTTGGTGTAGCATAGCAAACAACAAGTTGCTCAATATTCAGTTTTCATTTAGCTTCATTTTAAAAAGTATATCTGAAACAACAATATTGACATCTTCTAATATTTTTTTCTTTTCTGCTCATCCCCAGTTTTTTTTTTTCAGCATTCTTCTATTAATATATAAAAATGTTGATTTTTCTTTCTCTCTCCTACCCCTCTCCTTCTTTCCTTTCTTCCCTTCTGTCTTCTTTCTCACACCCTCCGCTTTCCCGCATCTACTTATTAACATCCTTTTTGCTAGAAGAAGGGCATTTAAAGAAAGAAGCATTAAATTCCATATCAGGAGACCATAATTCCACTTTAGGCTCTATCATAGTGATGAATGATGAGGCGGGTCCTCTGACTTTCCAGCACCTCACGTACCTTGTTTAGAAAACGGAAGAGCTGGATTCCTAACTCCAGCATTTTATAAACGTTATATCATAGACAGGTATTCTCCTTTATTCATACTTTGAACACAAATGGTTTGTTTATAAAATTTTAGTCTGTTTGACGACTGCCCTGTATATTAATTGTAATAACCCACAATGAGTGGCTACACATCCCTCTTTGTTTTTGTCTGTTTGGTAATACCATTTTTGGTGAGCAGCCTTTTCATCTGTTGCCTGAAATTAATGAGAAGAAAGAAGGACAGTGTACTGACTGTGACTGAAAACCAGTGTGCACAGTCTTCTGTGTTCATCATGAGACAGTTAGCAAATCAGTGCAGTAAGCACAGTGTTATATAATTTAAGTGCAGATTGTCATCTTGGATGATAACGGTTTTAGTTCTTAAAGTGGTATGACAAATTTGATAATGTAAATTAACTAATTACAACTCTAGTAGATACTTTATTTAATTTTATACTATCCTTTATTAAACAACTTTTTCTTTTATAAATGTTTTCTCTAGATGACAAATCCTGCCATACAGAATGACTTCAGCTATTACAGAAGAACATTGAGTCGCATGAGGATTAATAATGTTCCAGTAAGTTAAAGCTTGAATTATGGTGTGATAATAATAATTCAGATCTCGATTTGTTCAGTTTAATCTCTTACTCATTCATTCATTTCCTCATTCATTCAGATGAAGCTAAAGATAGTAGTAAAGTTACTAATTACAGGCATCCACAGCTATGGGAAAAAAGAGCAAAATGTAGCAAGCCATATGGTATTTACCTATTTTTCTACTTGGTTCTTTGTTCCACAGCTACTTCAGTAAAACTGCTTTTTGTCTGTATAACATTGATACAAAATTTCTCTTTGTTTTCTTGTTTTAACCGCAGAAAAGTTTCATGAATTACTGGTTATGAGTTATTTGTCCCCATGTTCTTAGATTGGAAAACTCTTGGGGAGAGGTTGACCCGGGATAGGAACAGCACTAACCCTGGCAGGAAGGGGCGCGGGGTCTTGGACCCCAAGCACGTCTGTGTCTGACACCACCGTGTGAGAAGACGGCTCTGAGCCTGTTGGTCGGCTAGCGTAGCATCTCTTCTGGCTTGTTAGCCTCTCGATGTCTCATTTTAATTAATATTCTTTTCTCCTAGACATCAAATGCAAACCTTAAGTGTGAGAAAAATACTATCTTTTTCTCTAGATATTTTGTGGACCTATATTGTGCTAATTTGTATGAAAAGCAGAGTAAATTTCTAGGATCATCCCTGGCCTCAAGTAGATAGTTTAATGAAGAAATACTATGTAAGTTTGTAAGGAGTGTTAAGTGGCATAAGAGGTTAAGAAAAAAACCAAAAGGATCATCCGAGACCACCACAATACTGTAAAGCAATTGTCCTCCAGTTAAAAAACAAAACCAAAGAAACAAGACCATCGAGTAAATATTTTATGAAGTTGTTGCTCTTAAGACAGGCCTGGATCAGAAGAAAGATTTCTTTTAATGAAGCATCTGTTATGTGTATTTGTTTGATTTTGCATAAGCCGGTTTATTCTGTGAGGCTGACCTTTTACTGTCTGTCTTTTTCATACTCACTATGTAAAATAAAGTAAAATGACCCAATTTTCTGTTATAGCCATCCTGCCATCATCCAAGACCAAAGGCATTGAAATCTTCTTGGTAGTGCCTTTTTGCTCTCAGTAATTATAGGTCAGTTCAGTCGCTGTCAAGTGCCATTTTTCTCAGATTTCTTCACTGACCCCCCTTCCCATCTCTTAGTACTTCTGTCCCAGTTGAGAGCCTAATTCCCACTGTTATTGGCAACTGTTCTGTAGCTGCAGAACTTATTTTCTGGCACACTATCTATCTCTTTCTTTTTGGTACAGTCTGCCATCAATAGTTAACTTTATTTTGAAGACTGGCTTGACTGTTACTCCTTTCTTCTAACGCTAAGTGGCTTCCCGTTAGCTACAGAAGAAAAATAGGACCTGAAGCTAAGATTTAGTCTGACCCCAGCTTTCTTTCACTGGTTGCTCTCCCTTATTACACTGACCTATTTGAATTTACACTCTTGCCAAGTCATTTGAAAGCATATTCTGCCCCCTGTCTGGTTAAAATGCCCTGTGTACCTGCTTATCAACATCTGCCAAAGCCTAGCCCTTCCATGCATCCGTTTTAGTTCCTTCCAGTCTTAGTCCTCCCCTCATCCCCCACTTTATTCCTTGTCTCTTAGCATGTTACTGAGATAAGCTGTGTGGATATTTGCTTGCTCCTGATAGGCTGTGATGTCATAGTCATCTTTCTGTCCTCTGTGGCATTTAGATGGTCCTTGTATACAGCAGGCAGCCCATTCAAATTTCATTTAATGGCTTAATATCATTTAAAATATTTTTTAAAGAAGTTAATCTTTAAAAATATTTATTTATATTTTAATCTTGTTAAAGATAGTGTAAGTTTTATGTACATTTGAGGGTCTAGAATGTAAGCATTTATTATTAATAGATTAGCAAGCATTAGCTAGGCACCTTGCCTAGGTCCATTTATAATATTATTTTAATAACTTAGGAGCTGATATTAAGTGTCCTTCTTTTCCACACAGGCAGAAGGAGAAAATGAAGTAAATAATGAATTGGCAAATCGAATGTCTTTGTTTTATGCTGAGGCAACCCCAATGCTGAAAACCTTAAGTGATGCTACAACGAAGTTTGTATCAGAGGTAGGCAATGCCTAGGAAGTTATTCTTTGTGTCATTTCCCTTCAGCCTGTGTTCAGATAGGATGGGCTCAGTGAGTCCACTACAGACCCTCTAAGCTGATAGATGCACCTTGTGCACTGAGTCTGGTCCTGTCCCCTGAGACCCACGTGTACACACCTGCCACCTATCGGCAGTCACCCTTAGGATGGATAGTCGACACCTCCATGGTCTGCTGACCACCGTGAGGTCTTGACACTGTACAAGCAGATAACTTAAGGGTTTTCATCGCCAGTTCCTTTCTTTATCTCACCCCTACATCCACTCCATCAGACAAGACAGTCTTATTGGTTCTTCTTATTAAAGTGTACGCTGAGTCTGAGAACTTGACCCTTTACTACTGCCTCGAGCTACCTCTCCATAGCACCCCACCTCTTCCTACCTGGATTTCTGCATTCATGCTCTGACCCACTGGGGCTGTCTCCTGAGTGTAGCCAAGTAGTCTTCTTAAGACCCAGACCACGTTCCCTTCTTCCTCTCATAAAAGGTTTCCAGTTTGGGAAGTTAAAGAGGGAGGGGGCGCATGTATACCTATGGCAGAGGCCAACAATATTGTGAAGCAGTTTTCCTTCAATTAAAATTGAATGGGTTTTGGAGCGGGGAAAGGTCTCCAGTCGACTTCCCAGGGCTCTTAGGATCAAATCCACATGTTGCGGGTCTCTTGAGGCGGCGTCTGCATGTTGTGGCTGTTTGCGCCCAGCTCTCAAATGTAAGGGCTTCTTGAGAGATGGGAGGATATCAGCCGTCTTGCTCCTAGCTGTGTCCTCAGAGCTTAGAACAGTACCTAGAATCTAGTGCATTTTTTTTTCTAGTGCATTTTCTAAAACAAAATTTAGAGGAATCAGATTTTAAAGTTGATAATTTTTCATGTTATGCTAGGTTTTAAATTTTGTTCTCTGTACACTTTTACAGAATAAAAATTTACCAATAGAAAATACCACAGATTGTCTAAGCACCATGGCTAGTGTGTGCAGAGTCATGCTTGAAACACCGTGAGTATTTGCTGATCTTTTCCACTTTAACAGTCCTGTTGAAATGATTGACAAAGATATGAATATTTCATATTTGGAAGGTGGAATTAAATATATCCCAAGTATGTAATAAACAAAATTAAAATAATTACACAGCTTAATGTAGGTTCTGGTTAAATGTATAAAGTACATTTGGTTTTCAGGTTCATCAGACCAGTCAGATGCTTCAGAATAGGGGTTTTGTTTGCTTTTGAGAGGATAGGGGAAGAACTTTAAAGCTCGTCTGGTTTTGCCTCACAGATATTCTCTTTCCTTTTCAAAGAGCACTTTGCCTTTTTGCTAGAGGACTAGAAATATTCTTGAACGCTTATCCCTTCCTCTCAGCATTAGTTATTAGTCCTCAGTCTTCTTTGTTGTCCCCAGCACTAACCTAAATTCTCTTCTGGGTTTCTCCTCTCTGTCAGACCATTTGTTGACCACAATGTTTTCTGTCTGGATTTTCCTGTCAGCAGGCAGAAAGAATTCTTCCTGTATTCCTGAATAGTATGATTTTATTATATAACTTTAGTTTTGTGGAGCTTTTTATTTTCCAAAACAGTTTTATATACTCATCTTACTGGAAAACCTTTTGAAGTAAGAGAGAAACTGCTTATCCTCAGAGCACTGTCATCCTCCTCTAGGGGCGCAGGGTCCTGGGGAGTGAAGGGACTTGTGCATGGTGATTGACCTCACACACATGCTTGGGTGTCTCCATTGTGGTCTGGACTCTTTCTGCTATGCCATACTGTCCTCCTTGTAGACGAAAAGTGCTGTTTCCTTTTTCCCATTTGAGAGAAGACTATGATTGAATTTTAGAATATTAAAAGCCTGCAGTATAGTAATCTGTTTAGATCAAGTTAACATCTATAAATGCCAATACTTTCTCTATTGAGCTAGTGGCTTTTCTCGTCACATTGATGATGACAACCTTTTGGAGCACCCATCCCCAAACTTTTACTTTGGGGCTACTTTTAATCTCTCTAAAATCGTCTGATCTCTGCTGAGCAAAAGGGGCAAGATAGCAACATGCGTATGAGACCAGGATGTATAAGTGATAACTGTTCTTCCCCCTTGTTTCTCTGGGAATCTCATTGCAGAGAAGGTGAGGGTATAGTGTCAGTGTCCCTTTTATATATCAACAGGAGATTAACTTTGAGCATCAGCCAGCTCAGGAGTCTGTGATGGGCCTCATCCTCCTCTATGTTTCCTACCCTCCAGGGAATACAGAAGCAGATTTACAAATGAAGAGACAGTGTCATTCTGCTTGAGGGTAATGGTGGGCGTCATAATACTCTACGACCACGTGCATCCAGTGGGAGCATTTGCCAAAACTTCAAAAATTGATGTAAGTTGTATTTGTTTTTTATGTAATTCCCAGTAATTTCAAACATAAGTGGAAACCATAGACTTTTATTTAAAGAGCTGGCTGGCTACACTCTGTCTCAAAATTTAGTTTTATAGTTTGTGATAATGGTATATTTTGGTTTTCTCTTCTCTCATGCTATTTCTTATAGCCCAGATACAGGTGGAATAGAATGACTGAAGGTAACTGCACTGTTTCAGAGTATCTCCTTGTGGGGAAGCCTCATTCATAAAGTGGTACTTCCACATATTTGGCAGTATATAAATAAATAAGGAAACATTAAAAAATCTTTTTATTGTATCCTTTCATTCCTTTGACCGAAGGCCATTTTTAAACAGAAGATTTACTTTCAAGTATACATTAAAAGTCAGTAGAGGTGCCCCAGTGAAGAAAGCTGAAAACTATATACTGTCCCTCCTCCTCCCAGTCATCATAATTTGTGGTTGTAGCCTGAGTTTCTCTATTTTGTAATTTCTCGCCTCATTCTCACATCTGGTTCATGAGAATTTTAACCAGTACTTACTGAGAATTGTCTTTCAGTTACCCTTTGACAGACTCTTGGCATTTCATGTATAGAGAACTGATGATTAATCAGTCTTCTTGTCTTCATCTATCCTATGTAAAGAGAAAAATCAACATTTTTTTAGTCATTACTGTGTCCCAGGAATTTCAACATTTGCTCTCTCATTTAACTTTGAAAGTACTCTTAGGATGTAGGTGTTATTTCCCCTGTATTAATAGAGAAAGAAAGTTTAGGGAGATTTCTTAATGTAATTGCTAGTGAATGGTACCTGGATTTTGAAGCCACGTCTCCATGGCTTTTGAAGCCTGTGGTATTTCTGCCATGCTATGCTTTCTCACAGTAATCGGGCTCATCTTCCTTGTGGATCATTTTCATCTAGCCTGTGACAAGTCTCTGCTGCCATCCCCATCAGTTCCCCATGAGTCCTCCTGGCTTTTGAGGCCCTCTGTGAACTGCCCTGTGCGATTCACCTTAGCCCTCTGCATGTGCTGAGCTTTCTTACTTTTTTTTATTGGGTTCGTCTACCTGGAATGCCTCTTTTTCTTACCAGTGTGTCCATTCCATCATTTAAAAGGCTACTCAACAGCTTTTCTAGAATGTGCTACTTTAGTAAACCCTTAGTTTTCTCATTAGTGTGTTGGATATGTTCTGTTCATCTGATTTGGTTTCCAAAAAGTTTTGTTTGATTGACAAACTGAAAATAACACTTGGGTAGATTTTCTCCCCCTATTCTAAGAATAATTGTTTTGACATTTCTAGTGTGTAATTTCTCATGAGTGCCTTAGTTACAGAGCTGGTTTAAGTATTAACTGTTTAGAGAATGAATGTTAGATGAAAACTCAGTGTTTCACCTTTTCTGTTTCGTTTTCTACTTAGATGAAAGGCTGTATCAAGGTTCTTAAGGACCAACCTCCTAACAGTGTAGAAGGTCTCCTCAATGCTCTCAGGTGGGTGTGCGCACAGGTACATGTGGATAGGGTGGACATGTTAAGATGTTGTTTCAGTGTGTGAATAACACATGAATGTTAGAAATGTGAAGATCTCATGTTGCTTATTGGTAGTCTTGCTTTCAAATATTGGTCACAGCGTTTTTTATAATGAAGAATGTGTGTATATGCATCCCACAGAAAATAGCAGCTTCATTTCTTTGCCGTGGAGTGTGGCTTTCACTTTTCTGCCTGCCTCAAAGGATGCACTGCTTTTTTGTTTTTGTTTTTTTTTAAAGCAATTGTATAAAACTCAGAAAACAGGAAAATTTTAAGAAGAAAACACAGAACCCGCACTATTTCGAAATAAACCACTATTAACATTTTGGTATATACCCTTCCAGTTTTTTTTTTTTTAAACATGATGCATATCCTTCCAGAGTTTCTTTTTATTTATTTATTTATTTTTTTAACTCTTGGGGTTTTTTAATTGTAAAAATATGAATTCATATCTTTCATCGGCACATTTAATGTTATCAAGTTTTTGGGAAAATGCTTGGTAATGGGATATGAGCTAGTTCATAAGAGCTCAGGGGTACCTGTTACCAAACTGCCTTTTTTTTTTTAGAGTTTCTTTTTAAAATACTTGTATATAGTCATAGCTTTATATAAAAGTTACCTTTTACAAAGTAATATTATACAAACTGTTTTATAGCTGAACTTTTCCCTTAGTATAGTATAATTATATTTCTGTGTTCATACTACAGATCTTTGTTACTTTTGTGCAGTTTTTATAATGAAAATAAAGCAGTCTAGTCATTATTTGATGTCTGTCTTCTCAGTTTAGACTTTGTTTAGTTACTAAACAAGTTATTTACTTACTGTAGTTACTAAAGCTCCTTCAAATCCTGGACTATTTTTAAATGAAATTCTCAGCCCATTATAGAGTCTTAACTACAGAGATTTAATTTGTAGTTATCATTTCTCTAATGTAAAAGATGATTTGCTTGTTACTTGATTGTTTTGTGTTTGAACAGAAAAACTGTGAATGCAGATATTCAGTGACTTTTTGAAGTCGTAGGCTATTGTAGTGCATTGTAATTCACGTAATAGAATAAACTGATTTCCAATATAATATTACCTTCCTCACATGTTTCGTAAGCAAAACAGATTGTTTATTCTTTTTGGACACTTAGTCACATCTGGTGCATCATTAAGCAGAATCTAGGCTGTGTCATTTCAGCTGAGTGGAACCATGAAATTATTTTATTAAGATGATGAAAAATATTCTGTAAGCAGTGACTGTCTAAATAAAGATGGTCTGTTCTGGGGGTGGG
>SJYQ01007726.1:5356-21426 GCA_006410935.1 Redunca redunca
CTGAAGAATTTTCTTTAATATTTCTTTTAGAATATGTTTGCAAGCAATAACTACCTTTTTTTTTCTGATAAATAAATTATTTTCCCTCAATTTAGATGTATGGTTGCAGGCACTCAAGAGAATACAAAATAAATCATACACACCTCTTCAGAGGAGTGGGATGGGAGGGATGTGAGAGGGATGTGAAAGGAATATTCAAGTGGGAGGTGACATGTGTAAACCTATGGCTGTTTCATGTTGATGTTTGGTGGAAACCAACACAATACTGTAAAGCAATTATCCTTTAATTAAAAATATTAAATTGGAAAAGAAATTTAGTACTTTAGATATGATAATACACAAACAAGAGTTTAAACTTGACAAAATGACTGTTGCTATAAAGAAATGCCAGTAAAAGTATTTCATCAGATTACAGATCATAATACATATCTTAAGAAATGCAACAATAATAAAACCGAGAGAAAACTTAAAGCAATGATTTACTCATTAGTTTTATCTAGATTGGAGATTACACATGAATATGTTATTAGTTTTTGGTAAAGTGATCCTCAAGAAGAAAATGGCAAAAGCACTGTGGAATCTTCCTCGTGGAAAAACAGTAAACGTCTTACACTTGGAAAGGAGTTAAAACTCTAAGATGAATAAAGCAAGGACAAAGGATTCATTGACTTATGATTTATAATTGCCCTTTACTGAGAAAAACTCTTCTTATCTGGAGATTATGTCTTTGTTCTTTTTGGGATATTAAAATCTTTTGCAAATGATAATTAAAGTAAATGTCAGATTTTTAGCCTATGCCATGCTTCCTTTTTTCCTTTAGGAATCCTACTTGGTAAAATAAAATAGCTAATTTGATGGCTGTCTCAAAAGTGTCTCTGTGACTGTGTGTGTGTGTTTATTGGTTTAGAAATTACAAATGCTTGGAAAGTGGGAGTTTAAAATATTTGTTGGGGAAACCAATGAGGGTATTTATATTTTATTTTAGCTAGTGGAATAGTTTATACATATATATATGTGTGTGTGTGTGTGTGTGTGTGTGTGTGTGTGTGAGTGAGTGAAGTCGCTCAGTCATGTCCGACTCTTTGCGACCCCATGGACTGAAGCATAACCAGGTTCCTCTGTCCATGGGATTTTCCAGGAAAGAATACTGGAGTCCGTTGCCATTTCCTTCTCCAGGAGATCTTTCCGATCCAGGGATTGAACCCAGGTCTCCTGCATTGTAGGCAGACACTTTACAGTCTGAGCCACCAGGGAAGATCATATATATATGAAAGTCATGAATAGTAAGGAAAATACTTGCAAAATATTTGATAGAAAAAAAAGAAGACGATTAAATTTTTAAATTTTTCTACTCTTTAGCATCAGTCAGTCAGTTCAGTCGCTCATTCATGTCTGACTCTTTGCGACCCCATGGGCTGCAGCATGCCTGGCTTCCCTGTCCATCACCAATTCCTGGAACTTGCTCAAACTCATGTTCATCGAGTCGATGATGCCATCCAACCATCTCATCCTTGGTCGTCCCCTTCTCCTCCTCCCTTCAATCTTTCCCAGCATCAGGGTCTTTTCCAATAAGTCAGTTCTTCGCATCAGGTAGCCAAAGTATTGGAGCTTCAGCTTCAGCATCAGTCGTTTCAGTGAATATTCAGGACTGATTTCCTTTAGGATTGACTGGTTGGATCTCCTTGCAGTCCAAGGGATTCTCAAGAATCCTCTCCAACACCACAGTTGAAAAGTATCAATTATTTAGCTGAGTTCAATTGTATCCAACATCAATCCTCTATCATGAGTTGTACATATTAGGAATAACTAGGAAGATAAGAAAGCACTGGTGAATTTCTTGTAGGTTTCATGTTGTTGTTTTGTCACTGAGTCATGTCTGATTCTTTATGACCTCATGGACTGTGGCTCCTCAGGTTCCTCTGTCCGTGGGATTTCTCAGGCAAAAATAATGGAGTGGGTTGCCATTTCCTTCTCCAGCAGTACTTCCTGATCTAAGGATTGAACCACATCTCCTTGCACTGCAGATATTTTCTTTACCACTGAACCACCCTGGGGAGCCCCAGTTTCCATTTAGATTCTGTCATAACTTCCTAAGCATTCTGCCTAAACAGTGTGGTTCATTTCCATGCTACAACTTCCTGTGGTGGATTCAGGTTTATGTATGGCAAAACCAATACAATATTGTAAAGTAATTAACTTCCAATTGAAATAAATAAATTAATATTAAAAAAATTGTCAAATCTGTATTTACAACTCCAATACTCTAAATTCCAATACTGTATCTCAGATTCTCATTGGATATCTTTAGTGATTATCTCAGCATAGGTAAAACAACCCATTATTCAATTTGCTTCCAAATAAATGGCCCTTAAAATGTGATTAAATAGCATCATCAGTCATTTCATTTTCTGTACAAAAACCCTGATGATAGCCCCATAATCACTATAGTCAGTCTCCAAATCCAGTGCAACATTAAATCCAATTTAGGATAAATCCCCTATACCCATAAGATTTACTATCACTTTACAAATCCATTTTTAATATTATAATTCATTTTTTTCATCATTTGTTTTCTGAGCTGTTTAAGCTTTTACTAGATTTCCCTTTCACTAATGTCTCTTAATTTTTTTCATTAACATTTCCATAAAATTTATCTGCATGTAACCTAGATAGCATATTCAAAAGCAGAGACATTACCTTGCCAACTAAGGTCTGTCTAGTCAAGGCTATGGTTTTCCCAGTGGTCATGTATGGATGTGAGAGTTGGACTGTGAAGAAGGCTGAGTGCGGAGGAATTGATGCTTCTGAACTGTGGTGTTGGAGAAGACTCTTGAGAGTCCCTTGGACTGCAAGGAGATCCAACCAGTCCATGCTAAAGGAGATCAGTCCTGGGTGTTCTTTGGAAAAAATGATGCTAAAGCTGAAACTCCAGTACTTTGGCCACCTCATGAGAAGTGTTGACTCATTGAAAAAATCTCTGATGCTGGGAGGTATTGGGGGCAGGAGGAGAAGGGGACGACAGAGGATGAGATGGCTGCATGGCATCACTGACTTGATGGATGTGAATCTGAGTGAACTCCGGAAGTTGGTGATGGACAGAGAGGCCTGGCATGCTGAGATTCATGGGGTCGCAAAGAGTCAGACACGACTGAGCGACTGAACTGAACTGAATATACACTTAACTGCATGACTTTTGCTATTTCTCCATTGCCTATATCTCCACTTAATCTCCTAAAAAAATGATTTAAGACCATATATAATCTGCTTCCAAGTTGATTCTGACAGTTCCTGTTTTGAATCCTTCACTTGATTCTTGATACTTGATTCTTAATACTTGACAATTCTATGATTATGCCTTCATTATACGTGACCCTTTATGTAGACTACTCAACTTAAAATGTATACTTTCTCATATAAAATGTAAAAAACCTTTTGTACCTTGGACCTATACTAGATGCCATCATTTTATTCAAAATCACCTTATCTTCTTCATACTTAGTCATGCCATCTTGTTATATATTAACATATAGCACTTAAGGTATTGTAGTTATGATTGCTATTGTGTTCATTGTATTTTGAACTCTGAAAAAGATATTTCAAGTTTTTCATTTTATCTTTCCAATTTGGAAACCATTGCAAACAAGTAAGAGGCACTCAATATGTGTTTGTTGATTCAGTATCAGTAGCTGTGTTGAATTTTGGGATATATTATCTCAATGAATCTATCACAACAGCACTATCAGGTCAGTTGTATGTTTTTGTGTTTTTTTTTTTTCTTTTCTTACATTCATTTTACATATTAAAAAACGGGGATGAGTATCTTATCAAAGGTCATACAGTCTTTTGCACAGCAAAGCCTATGTTTTTAGTCTCAGTACCACATAATGCCTTCATAAATAATAAATTTCATTGTGCTTCCAAAAATCAGTTTTTCATATTGCTAACTTATTTAGTGTATTCTGTTTCTGAGTCTCAGTTATACATTATTTTAAATGACTTCTGAAAAAATGAGTTAATGTAAACTACAACTTTACTTTGCAATTTTATTTATTGTTCAGTTCAGTTCACTCAGTCGTGTCTGACTCTTTGCGACCCCGTGAACTGCTGCACGCCAGGCCTCCCTGTCCATCACCAACTCCTGGAGTTCACTCAGATTCACGTCCATCGAGTCAGTGATGCCATCCAGCCATCTCATCCTTTGTCGTCCCCTTCTCCTCCTGCCCCCAATCCTTCCCAGCATCGAAGTCTTTTCCAGTGAGTCAACTCTTCACATGAGGTGACCAAAGTACTGGAGTTCAGCTTCAGCATCATTCCCTCCAAAGAAATCCCAGGGCTGATCTCCTTCAGAATGGACTGGTTGGGTCTCCTTGCAGTCCAAGGGACTCTCAAGAGTCTTCTCCAACACCACAGTTCAAACGCATCAGTTCTTCGGCGCTAAGCCTTCTTCACAGTCCAACTCTCACATCCATACATGACCACAGGAAAAACCATAGCCTTGACTAGACGGACCTTTGTTGGCAAAGTAATGTCTCTGATTTTAAATATGCTATCTAAGTTTATCATACCTTTCTTTCCAAGGAGTAAGCGTCTTTTAATTTCATGGCTGTAATCACCATCTGCAATGATTTTGGAGCCCCCCAAAATAAAGTCTGACACTGTTTCCACTGTTTTCCCATCTATTTCCCGTGAAGTGATGGGACCAGATGCCATGATCTTCGTTTTCTGAATGTTGAGCTTTAAGCCAACTCTACACTCTCCTCTTTCACTTTCATCAAGAGGCTTTTTAGTTCCTCTTCACTTTCTGCCATAAGGATGATGTCATCCACATATCTGAGGTTATTGATATTTCTCTTGGTAATCTTGATTCCAGCTTGTGCTTCTTCCAGCCCAGCGTTTCTCATGATGTACTCTTCATAGAAGTTAAATAAGCAGAGTGACAATATACAGCCTTGATGTACTCCTTTTCCTATTTGGAACCAGTCTGTTGTTCCATGTCCAGTTCTAACTGTTGCTTCCTGACCTGCATACAGGTTTCTCAAGAGGCAGGTCAGGAGCACTGGTATTCCCATCTCTTTCAGAATTTTCTGCAGTTTATTATGATCCACACAGTCAAAGGCTTTGGCATAGTCAGTAAAGCAGAAATAGATGTTTTTCTGGAACTCTCTTGCTTTTTCGATGATCCAGCGGATGTTGGCAATTTGATCTCTGGTTCCTCTGCCTTTTGTAAAATGAGATTGAACATCTGGAAGTTCCCTGCATTTTTTAAGTCTTTTGTATTAGATAAATATGAACATGAATTTTTTATCCTCAGATCTTAATCTTTATTCTCCCTATCTATAAATGAACATGATTACAAATAAATGTCATTTAGCTTATCAAGTTTTTATGAGGAATAATTCAGTCATTAAATAAGTAACACACAATGAAGAGTATTTAGTGAAATGGTTAAAATATATCAGCTTCTAGGTTAATGGCAGATAGAAAAGAGTAACTAAAGAGCCTCTTTATGAAGATAAAAGAGGAGAATGATAAAGTTGGCTTAAAACTCAACATTCGAAAAGCTAAGATTGGCTTCTGGTTCAAGATGTTGGAGTATAAGAACGTGCAGTCACTTACTCCTGTGAGAGCACCAAAATTACAGCTAGCTGTTGAATAACCATTGAGGGGAGGACGCTGGAAACCTCTTTAAAAAAATAACCCATGTTCAAACATAAAAAAGAAGTCACAGTGAGATGGTAGGAGGGGCACAATCACAATAAAATCAAATCTCATACCCTCTGGGTGGCTGACCCACAGACTGGAGAAAAATAATAACAAAGAAATTCTCATGCTCTTGTAAAGGTTCTAAACCCTATGTCAGGCTTCCCAATCTGGAGATACAACAAAAGGACTGGGAATCCCCAGGGAATTTGGTTTTGTGGGCCAGTGGGATTTGATTAGAGGTCTTCCAGAGGACTGAGAGAAACAGAGACTCCAGTCTTGGAGGATACAAACAAAATATTTTGTGCACCAAGACCGAGAGGAGAGGAGCAGTGGCCCTACAGGAGACTGAATCAAAACTACCTGCTACTGTTGGAAGGCCTTCTGTGGAAGCATGAGTAAGCAGGTGCTCACTGGGGCACTAGAAGGGTCCCCTTAAACATACCCCTAAAAACCCTCTTGAAGGGTATTAATCCTACCATAGAGCCCAGGGCTGAAAAAAATCATAACCAAAATCATTTTACAGAAAGTTAATCATGAAGAAAAAGCAAAAACCTATGTCCTGTATGAAGGGGCAAGTTACAATTCCAGAAAAACAGCTAAATGAAGTGGAGATAGGTAACCTTCCAGGAAAAGAATTCAGAATAATGATAGTGAAGATGATCCAGGATCTCAGGAAAAGAATGGAGGCAAAGATTGAGAAGATGCAAGAAATGTTTGCCAAAGATCTACAAGAACTAAAGAATAAACAAACAGATATGAGAAAGAAATGAAGCCTAAGAGACCTCTGGGGCAACATTAAATGTACCAGCATTCATATTATAGTGTCCCAGAAGGAGAAGAGAGAGAGAAATCACCTGAGAAAATATTTGAAGAGACAATAGCTAAAAACTTCCTGAATGTGGGAAAGGAAATAGTCAACCAAGTCCAGGAAGCACAGAGAATTCTAGGAAGGATAAACTTAAGGAGGAACTCATGGAGACACATAGTAATCAAACTGATGAAAACTAAAGACAGAGATAAAATATTAAAAACAACAAGGTAAAAATAATAAATAACATAAAAGGGAACTCCCATCAGGCTACCTACTGATTTCTCAACAGAAACTCTATAAGTCAGAAGGGTGATATATTCAAAGTCATGACAGGGAAGAACCTATAAATAAGACTACCCAGCAGACTCTCCTTCAGATTTGACAGAGAAATCAAAAGCTTTCCAGAAAACCAAAAGTTAGGAGAATTCAGCACTACCAAACAAGCTTTACGACAAAAGCTAAAGGAACTTCTCTAGGCAGAGAACACACAAAAAGGGAAAGAACTACAGAAAATAAATCCAAAACAAGAAAACTGTAATAGTGTCATACATATCAATAATCACCTTAAATGTAAGTGGATTAAATATACCAACCAAAAGAAATAGATGGGCTGGGTTGATGAAAACATGTGCATGTATGCACTTCCACTTACTGCATCATTCTGCTTGACCCTCCCAAATTGTGTGTAGTTATTTTATATTGTTAAGTTAATCATGTTCCCATTATGGTTTGCAATTGTAATAGTCTTTTATGTTTTGTCTGGCTACTGATTGTGAAAGCTGATAAACATTTGCTACTACTGTGATTATATAAATATTACTCACTTAATACCATTGTCTCATGATTGGGCAACAGAAAAATAACAGAATTTATATCATTAAAACTAAGATCTAATAGAAAATCTGTAATCAACTTTTAAAATCCAGATGCAAGGGTGCACACTCTCACCACTACTATTCAATATAGTTTTGGAAGTTTTGGCCACAGCAATCAGAGCAGAAAAAGAAATAAAAGGAATCCAGAGTGGAAAAGAAGAAATAAAACTCTCACTGTTTGGAGATGACATGAGCCTCTACAGAGAAAACCCTAAAGACTCCACCAGAAAATTACTAGAGCTAATTAATGAATATAGTAAAGTTGCAGGATATAAAATTTACACAGAAAAATCCCTATACACTAACAATGAGAAAATAGAAAGGGAAATTAAGGAAACAATTCCATTCACCATTGCAATGAAAAGAATAAAATAATTAGGAATATATCTACCTAAAGAAAAAAAAAAGACCTATATATAGAAAACTATTAAACACTGGTGAAAGAAATCAAAGAGGACACAAATAGATGGAGAAATATTCTGTGTTCATGGATAGAAAGAATAAATATAGTGAAAATGAGTATACTACCCAAAGCAATCTATACATCCAATGCAATCCCTATCAAACAACCAACGGTATTTTTCAAAGAACTAGAACAAAAATTTCATAATTTGTATGGAAATACTAAAAAAATCTCAAATAGCCAAAGCAATCTTGAGAAAGAAGAATGGACCTGGAGGAATCAACCTGCTTGATTTCAGTCTCTACTACAAAGCCACAGTCATTAAGACAGTATTATACAGGCACAAAGACAGAAATATAGATCAATGGAACAAAATAGAAATCCCAGAGATGAATCCACACACCTATGGACACCGTATCAATGGAGAAAAGACAATCTCTTTAACAAGTGGTGCTGGGAAAACTGGTAAACTACTTGTAAAAGAATGAAACTAGATCACTTTCTAACACCATACACAAAAATAAACTCAAAATGGATTAAAGATCTAAATGTAAGATAAGAAACTATAAAACTCCCAAAGGAAAATATAGACAAAACACTCTCCGACATAAACCACAGCAGGATCCTCTATGACCCACCTCCCAGAATATTGGAAATAAAAGCAAAAATAAACAAATGGGACCTAATTGAAATTAAAAGCTTCTGCACAACAAGAAAACTATAAGCAAGGTGAAAAACAGCCTTCAGAATGGGAGAAAATTATAGCAAATGAAGCAACTGACAAAGAATTAATCTCAAAAATATACAAGCAACTTATGCAGCTCAATTCCAGAAAAATCAACGACCCAATCAAAAAGTGGGACAAAGAACTAAACAGACAGTTCTCCAAAGAAGACATACAGATGGCTAACAAACATATGAAAAGATCCTCAACATCACTCATTATCAGAAAAATGCAAATCAAAACCACAATGAGGTACTATTTCACACCAGTCAGAATGGCTGCTATCCAAAAGTCTACAAGCAATAAATGCTGGAGAGGGTGTGGAGAAAAGGGAACCCTCTTATTCTGTTGGTGGGAACTAGTATAGCCACTATGGAGAACAGTGTGGAGATTCCTTAAAAAGTGAGAAATAGAACCATCATATGACCCAGCAATCCCACTGCTGGGTATACACATTGAGGAAACGAGAATTGAAAGAGACATGTGCACCCCAATGTTCATCACAGCACTGTTTATAATAGCCAGGACATGGAAGTAACCTAGATGTCCATCAGCAGACGAATGGATAAGAAAGCTGTGGTACATATACACAATGGAATATTACTCAGCCACTAAAAAGAATACATTTGAATCAGTTCTAATGAGGTGGATGAAACTGGAGCCTATTATACATAGTGAAGTAAGCCAGAAAGAAAAACACCAATACAGTATAATAATGCATATATATGGAATTTAGAAAGATGGTAATGATAACCCTGTATGTAAGACAGCAAAGGAGACACAGATGTATAGAACAGTCTTTTGGACTCTGTGGGAGAGGACAAGGGGAGGATGACGTGGGATAATGGCATTGAAACATGTAAATTATCACATGTGAAACAAATCGCCATTCTAGGTTCCATGCATGATACAGGGTGCTCAGGGCTGGTGCACATCCCTCTGGGATGACGCAGAGGGGTGGGATGGGAAGGGAGTTTAAAGGCGGTTCAGGATGGGGAACACATGTACACCCATGAAGAATTCATGTCAATGTATGGCAAAACCAATACAACATTGTACAGTAAATAAATAAATAAAACTGAGAGAAAAAAATAAAATAAAACCCAGATGCGTATCAGAATTATCTTGAAATTTTTTGAAAACTACAAATACTCTGATATTTCTCTTTATTATCCAGAGCTCCAGATATGTTTCCAATAAGCAGTCATATTTTAAAACACCTGGGTTATATGATAAGCTTTTACTTTTACCTAGCTTGTTTCACGTTTTCTATTTCATATTCAGTGGTCCAATTTCATCTAGTTTGTGTTCTCCAACTTTTCCATCTATTCTTTTTGTTTTTTTAATGCTCTTTCTCAAGGCTTTGTCAAGTGTAGTAGAAAAGCTTTTACATAAATCAGTTCAGTTCAGTCGCTCAATTATGGCCAACTCCTTACCATAATAATGGTAGGACTCCATACAGTCCAACCCCATGGACTAACATGTCAGGCCTCCCTGTACATCACCAACTCCTGAAGCTTGCTCAGACTCATGTCCATTGAGTTGGTGGTGCCATTCAACCAGCTTATCCTCTGTCGTCTCCTTCTCTTCCTGCCTTCAATCTTTCCCCAAATCAGGGTCTTTTCTAATAAATAAGTTCTTTGTATTAGGTGGCCAAAGATTTGGAGTTTAAGCTTCACCATCAGTCCATCCAATTAATATTTAGGATTGATTCCCTTTAGGATTGGCGGGTTTGATCTCCTCATAGTCCAAGGGACTCTCAAGAGTTTTCTTCAGCACCACAGTTCAAAAGTATCCATTTTTTGGTGCTCAACTTTCTTTATCATTCAGTTTTCACATGTATATATGACTATTGGACAAACTATAGCTTTGACAAGATGGATCTTTGTAATGTCTCTGCTTTCTAACATGCTATCTAAATTGGTCATAGGTTTTCTTTCAAAGAACAAACATCTTTTAATTTCATGGCTGCAAACACTATCTGCACTGATTTTGGAGCCCAAGAAAATGAAGTCTGTCACTATTTCCATTGTTTCCCCATCTATTTGCCTTGAAGTGATGGCACTAGATACCATGATATTCATTTTTTGAGTGTTGTTTTAAGCCAGCTTTTTCACTCTCCTCTTTCACTTTCATCAAGAGGCTTTTTAGTTGTTCTTCAATTTCTGCCATAAGGGTAGTGTCATCTTCATATGTGAGGTTGTTGATATTTCTCCCAGCAAAATTGATTCCACCTTGGGCTTCATCCAGGTTGGCATATCACATGATGTACTCTGCATATAAGTTAAATAAGCAGGATTACACATTCTTGACATACTCCTTTCCCTATTTGGAACCAGTCTATTGTTCCATGTCCGGTTCTAAATGTTACTTCAAGACCTGTATATAGATTTCTCAGGAGGCAGGTCAGGTGGTCTGGTATTTCCATCTCTTGAAGAATTTTCTATAGTTTGTTGTGAGTCACACAGTCGAAGGATTTGATATAGTCAGTAAAGCAGAAGCAGATGTTTTTCTGGAACTTTCCTGCTTTTTCTACGATCCAACGGATATTGGCAATTTGATCTCTGGTTTCTCTGCCTTTTCCTCTGGTTCATCTTCCTTTAAATCCAGCTTAAACATCTGGAAGTTCATGGTTTATGTACTGTTGAAGCCTAGCTTGGAGAATTTTGAGCATTACTTTTCTAGTGTGTGAGATGATTGCAATTGTGTGGTAGTTTGAACATTTATTGGCATTACTTTTCTTTGTGATTGGAATGAAAACTGACCTTTACAGTCATGTGGCCACTGCTGAGTTTTCCAAATTTGTTGGTATATTGAATGCAGCACTTTAACAGCATCATCATTTAGGATTTTAAATAGCTCAGCTGGAATTTTATTACCTCCACTAACTTTGTTTGCAGTGACCCTTCCTAAGGCCCACTTAACTTGGCATTTCAGGATGTCTGGTTTTGGGTGAGTGATCACACCATCGTGGTTATCTGGGTCATGAAGATCTTTTTTGTATAGTTCTTCTGTTTATTCTTGCCCACTCTTATTATCTTCTGCTTCTGTTAGGTCCATACCATTTCTGTCCTTTATTGTGGCCATCTTTGCATGAAACATTGCCTTGGTATCTCTAATTGTCTTGAAGAGATCTCTAGTCTTTCTCATTCTATTGCTTTCCTCTAATTCTTTGCATTGATCACTAAGGAAGGCTTTCTTATCTCTCCTTGCTATTCTTTGGAACTCTGCATTCAAATGGGTCTATCTTTCCTTTTCTCCTTTGCCTTTAGCTTCTCTTTTCTCAGCTATTTGTAAGGCTTTCTCAGTCTACAACTTTGCCTTTTTGCATTTCTTTTTCTTGGGGATGGTCATGATCACTGCCTCCTGTACAATGTAATAAACCTCCATACATAGCTCTTCATACTTTCTATCTATCAGATCTAATCCCTTGAATCTGTTTCTTCCACTGTATAATCATAAGGAATTTGACTAATATCATCCATAAATCAAAAAGATCAAGAACATCTGTATGCAGGTCAAGTAGCAACAGTTAGAGCCAGACAGGGAACAACTTACTGGTTCCAAATTGGGAAAGGAATATGTCAACACTGTATATTGTCACCTTCCTTATTTAACTTATATGCAATGTATATGCATAAACTTATGAATATGGGAGAAGCAAAATATTTTGGAGTTCATGTTGTAGATGATTGTGTGTCCTTTTATTCTGCCATCTTGCTCTATCTATCCTTTGTATACATATATAATATATATATTTTATAATATTTTGACTAAAAATTATGACGTTTTGATTTCATTTGTTAAACTTAATATGAATAGAATGCTAGATTTCTAATTTAAAAATAGATATGCAACAAGCACAAAAGTTTTCTGTATGGCATTGTGATCTATAGTCAAAATCTTATAACAACATATGACAGAAAATAATTTCAAAAATTATATATACATATATATGTATATTTGTATAACTCAATCACCTTGCTGTTCACTTGAAACATGTCAAATATANCAGCACACCAAGCCTACCTGTCCATCACCAACTCCCGGAGATCACTCAGACTCACATCCATCGAGTCAGTGATGCCCCCCAGCCATCTCATCCTCGGTCGTCCCCTTCTCCTCCTGCCCCCAATCCCTCCCAGCATCAGAGTCTTTTCCAATGAGTCAACTTTTCGCATGAGGTGGCCAAAGTACTGGAGCTTCAGCGTTAGCATCATTCCTTCCAAAGAAATCCCAGGGCTGATCTCCTTCACAATGGACTGGTTGGATCTCCTTGCAGTCCAAGGGACTCTCAAGAGTCTTCTCCAACACCACAGTTCAGAAGCATCAATTCTTCAGCCCTCAGCCTTCTTCACAGTCCAAATCTCACATCCATACATGACCACAGGAAAAACCATAGCCTTGACTAGATGGACCTTAGTCGGCAAAGTAATGTCTCCGCTTTTGAATATGCTATCTAGGTTGGTCATAACTTTTCTTCCAAGGAATAAGTGTCTTTTAATCTCATGGCTGCAGTCACCATCTGCAGTGATTTTGGAGCCCCAAAAATAAAGTCTGACACTGTTTCCACTGTTTGCCCATCTATTTCCCATATAGTGATGGGACCAGATGCCATGCTTTTCATTTTCTGAATGTTGAGCTTTAAGCCAACTTTTTCACTCTCCTCTTTCACTTTCATCAAGAGGCTTTTTAGTTCCTCTTCACTTTCTGCCATAAAAACACAGACATTAGTTTGCTGACAAAGATCCATATAGGCAAAGTTACGTTTTTTTTCAGTAGTCATGTACGGATGTGAGAATTGAACCATATAGAAAGCTTGGCACCAAAGAATAATGCTTTCTCACTGTGGTACTGGAGAAGATTCTTGAGAGTCCCTTGGAGAGCATGCCAGTCAATCCTAAAGGAAAACAACACTGAACATTAATTGGAAGCACTGATGCTGCATCTGAAGATCCAATACTTGGCTACCTGATTTAAACAGCTGACTTGTTGGAAAAGACCTTGATGCTGGGAATTACTGAGGGCATGGGGAGAAGGGGGGTATACAGGATGAGAATCTCCAGGAGATTTTAAAGGACAGGGAAGCTTGGCGTGCTGCACCGCATGGGGTCTCAAAGAGTTGGACACAACTGAATGACTGAACAATAATGTTTAATACCGTTGCTACATTATAAGTAAAATTTTTATTCTTTATTTTTATCAGCATATTATTAGGATTACTCTCAGGCTAAATCATTCTTTACATAAACTACAAGTTTGGATTTTTACATTGAGAGTTTTTTTATTTTTTTTTAAACATAATGCAATCAGATTCATAGCTGTATAGAATCCATCTGGCATAAGGATAAATTTATAGATTTGAGATCCAGAAATAAGTGTTTAACTTTTTTGGACAAGGCTGACAATCAATTCAATGAAGAAAAAAAAAAAAGTCCAACAATCAACAGTGTTGGGAGAAATATTATCTACAAGTAATAGACTGATNTCCAACAATAAAAAGTGTTGGGAGATATAGTATCTACAAGTAATAGACTGATTTGGATTTCTATATTATTCCATATATAAAAATTAACACAAAGTGGATAATAAACCTATGTTTAAGAGGAAAAATTGAGAAAAGAAAAAATAGGGGTAAATTTTTATGATATTGAATAGAATATGGATTGTAATAGAAAATTCTATAAGTATGGCAACAAAGTATAAAATAGATAAAGGGGACTTCATAAAAATGAAAGGTCTCTGCTTTTAAGAATACCAAAAGGCAACCAAAAGAAAGAAAAGAAATATTTGTAAATAATATATCTGATAAGATACTGGTACTGAGTCCAAACTAACTCTGTTTACTGCACAATAAGTTGATGAATCTGAGACGGGATGTTGGAACTGTAAAGGAATTTTATTTGGAATCTGGCTGACTGAGAAGATGCCAAGATAGGGGGCCTGGTTGCTAGGTTATTTTATGGATCAGAGATGGGCTGGAGGTAGATGAGGAAACAAAGGAAAAAAAAAAAGAAAAAAGAAAAAACTATTCCATCCTTGTAAATCTCCTTTGGAATGGTAAGACTCAGGCAGGGGAATGTGTTATTTTCACTTTCTTACAGTCCTTCACAGGTGGGCAGCTCCAGTTATCTTTCTGAGGTAGGCCATGATGTGTGCTTACAAAAGTGGCAAGATAAGGGTTATAGTCACAGAAGTGACTCCAGCATCACTTCAAAATTAATCCTTCCTGGTTACAAAACTTGTACATACAAGATATAAAGAACTCAGTAATATGCAAATTGCAATTCAGACTATTGCCCAGTAATATAAAAAGCCCAATTAAAAAATGGGCTAATGATAAAATAGATATTTCTCTAAAGAAAATATATGAATGGCCAATAAACTGACAAAAGTATTCTCAAATTCAGTAGTGATTTAAAAAATGCAAATCAAAATCACAGTGAGATACCCCATCACATCTACTAACATGACTACAATTAAGGACAATAATTGGTAATTGAAGTAATATGGAAAATTTGGAACACTCGTGCATTTGCTGGTAGGTATATAAAAAGGTATAGATATTCTAGACAGCATTCCTTAAAATATTAAACATAAATTTGACATATATAAAACCTAGGAAACCTACTTTTGGCATATACTCATGAGAAAGTGAAAACTGAAAAAATGGAAGTCTTTAGTGTTGTCCCAAGCTTTGTGACCCCATGGACCATAACCTGCCTGGCTCCTCTGTCCATGGGATTCTCAATGCAAGAATACTAGAGTGTGTAGCCATTCCCTTCTCCAGGGTATCTTCCCAATGCAGAGATTGAACGTGTGTCTCCTACATTCCAGGTAGATTCTTTACTGTCTGAACCACCAGGGAAGCAGAAATAATACCAAATGTCCATGCAAACTGTGCTGAGCTGTGCTTCGTCATTCAGTTATGTCTGACTCTTTCTGATCCCATGGACTGTAGCCTGCCAGGCTCCTCTGTCTATGGGAATTCTCCAGGCAAGAATACTGGAATGGGTTGCCATGCTCTCCTCCAGGGGATCTTCTCAACCCAGCAATCAAACCAAGGTCTCCCACATTGTGGGTGAATTCTTTAGCTACTGAGCCACCAGAGAAGCCCAAAAATACTGGAGTAAGCAGCCTATCCCTTCTCTATGGAATTTTCCCCACCCAGGAATTAAGCTAGGTTCCCCTGCATTGCAGGCAGATTCTTTACGAGCTGAGCTACAAGGGAAGCCCTGTCCATGCAAACACTTGGACACAAATGCTCATAGTGTTATTACTCACAATAGCAGAAAGATGAAACAAACTAAATGTCCCTCAATTGCATGAAAGAATATGGAATAGTCACTAATGTAGTCATAAAAATTATGAAAATTATGAATGCTGCAATATGAGTATACTAAAAATAATATGCTAAGACAAAGAAGACAATATGCCATATATTTTATGATTCTATTTATATGAAAGGTCCAGAACAGACACATCTGTGAAGATATATAGTAGATTGGTTTTAACTTCTGGCATAGTGGATGGAGAAGAAATATTATTTAGGCT
>SJYQ01007726.1:38765-64009 GCA_006410935.1 Redunca redunca
CAGGGAGGCCTGGCGTGCTGCAATTCATGGGGTTGCAAAGAGTCAGACATGACTGAGGAACTGAACTTAACTGAATTGAAAACCAAAGGATATAGCATTGAAGAGGAGAAAACTTAAAAGAGAAAAAATGACCAATTGGCTTTACTTATTTATATTCATTTATTTATTTTTATACATTTTTTATTTATATTCAAGATACATAATAATAAAACATTTTGTATCTTGAAAAATTAGTGGCTTATGTATCGATATTCATTTAGATTTTAAACCAAGCAAAGATATTTTAGATCTTACTTTGCTTACCTGTTCATAATTGAAATTGAACTCTCCCCGTTGTCAATCTGTCTCTTGACTTTTTTAAAGCAAACCCTTCCTGCAATTCATCTATATTTCAGTTAATTCCTTAGGTCATCAAATCAATTTTCTCCTAGCTGTGGGAATAAACCAAAACTAATTTTGCTATGTGCAACTTAACTTTGTTAGACAATGATTATCTTCAAGTGGTTTTGAGGTGAGTAGCTATTCTAAAATGTGGGAATAACATGTAATGAAAGCAAACTTCAGAACAAATTCTGTCCTCATATATCAGCCATCTATTGAACAAACACTTATTAATTTTCTATCCTTTAAGATCATAGACCACCTCTTATGTGAAAGGTTTATTTAAAGTAGAAATGATAACATTTAGTCAATTATCCCTTTACTTTGCAACAGTCAATATAAAAAAAAAACCTCTTAAAAGAATATTTGGACAGAAGGATATTTAGGTTTCATTTAGGCCTCGTAAATTTTTTCCCACATGTTTATGTAAGACTAATACAATCACCAAAGCATTTTTAGTTAATGTATATGTAATGGATTACCTTAACATCATAAATCAGAACTTACTTCCTTTTTAAAAATCTTCACGTATTTATTTTTGGAAGAACCGGATTTTTGCTGCTGCATTAGGGCTTTCTGTAGTTGAGGCAAATAAGGACTATTCTTCAATTGCAGTGCATGGACTTCTCATTGTGATGGTTTCCCTTCTTGAGGAACACGGGCTCTAGGTATGCCAGCTTCAGTATTTGCAGTGTGTGGCCCCTAGAGCAAAGGCTCACTAGTTGATGATGCAAGGGCTTAGTTGCTCCACAGCATGTGGACTCTTTTTGGACCAGGATGGAACTGCATTGACAGAGAATCCCCTGCACTGGCAGGTGAATTCTTAAACATTAAAGTGAAAAGTGAAATTGCTAAATCGTGTCCAACTCTGTGAATCCATGGACTGTAGCCCAACACGCTCCTCCATCCATGAGATTTTCCAGGCAAGAGTACTGGAGTGGGTTGCCATTTCCTTTTCCAGAGGATCTTCTTGACCCAAGGATTGAACCCAGGTCTCCCACATTGTAGGCAGACACTATACCATCTGAGCCACCAGGGAAGCCTTGGTAGGCAAGCTACTCTAGTCTACCAGTTAAAATTATTTTTGACATTAATTATATTAGATATAAAGGATTAAATTAATTCAGTTTTAGATATCAGACATAGAAGCCTTATCTTGGAGCATGTGTCTCCATAATCTAACACTAAGTGATCATCTCTGAATTATAAATCTCTTCAAAAATTCCTTTTTTTGCAATATATTAAATATATCAAATTTACCTCTGTGTAAGTATACAATTCTATGATTTTAGTACATACACAACTTTGTGCTATTCTCACTAAAACACTTTAAGAACCTTTTCATAATCACCTCCCCTCCCCAAATTCAATAGCCATCAGAGTTACTCATCTTTCCCTTCATACCTTCTTTCCCTTGCCCCGCCCTTTGCAACTACCAATACTATGTTGCTTTATGAAGATATCACATTTCATTTACCCATTCATCAGTTCATTTAACATTTGGATCATTTTCACTTTTGAGGTATTTTGACTATGAATATTCATGGGAAAATATTCATAAGATTTATGTGGATATAGGTTTCATTTCTTTGAGTTATATACCTAGGAGGGAGTGGAATTACTGAGTCACAAGGTAACTCCATGTTTAATACTCTGAAGAACTGCTAGGCTGTTTCCAAAGTGGATGCACCACTTTACATTCCCATGAGCAGTGTAAGATGATTCCAGTTTATTCACAACTTCACAAGACTTACTCTGTTTTGAATACAGTCATCCTAGTGATTGTGAAGTGAAATCTCACTGTGGTTTTAACTTGCTTTGCCCTGACGAATAACGATGTTAAACACTTTTCATTTGATTTATTGACCATTTTTGTATCTTCTTTTGAACAATGTTTATTCAGCTTATACTAATTTTCATATGTGTTATTTTTATTGCTGAATACACATGTAGTGTATATATCAATGCTACTCTTTACATATTCTGAGTACAGATCTTTTATCAGATGTATGATTTTCAAATAAATTCAGTCCATTTTATGGCTTTTTAACTTTCACAATGATGTCCTTTGAGGTAAACTCTTCTAAACTTGTTGAGGTCTAATTTATCTTTTTGTTATTTCTGCTTGTTCTTTGAATGTCATTTGAGAAACTGTTGCCTAGTCCAACTTTGGATATCTATGGTATATATATTCTCCTCCAAGATTTGAATAGTTTAAGTCTTCTATTTTATCCATTTTAAGTCAATTTTTGTATACAATGTATAATAGGTATTTAATTNTGTATATAATGTATAATAGGTATTTAATTTTTAACTGTGAATTTGTAGCTGACCTGGACTATTTGTTGAAAGGATTATTCTTTCTCACATTGAATTCTCTTAGAATCTTTGCCAAAAGTTAACTGACTATAAATGCAAAGTTTTATTTCTGGAGTTCAAATTCTGTTTGAGATCTATGCCTAACATTTCATTTCCACACCCTCTCGGTTTTCCTGTAAATTTGTAGATTTTGAAATCAGAAAACCTGAATCCTCCAAATCTCTTCTATATCAAAATTGTTTAAGCTATCATTGGTTCCTTGAATGTTCAAATGAATTGTAAAATCATTGTAATAGTAATTCCCCAAGAATCAATTGGAATTTTGATAGATATTGTTTTAATCTGTGGATCAATTTTGGAATTTTTGTTATCTAAACAATATTAATACTTCTGATTCATGAATAAGCCATGTCTTCTGGTATATTTAGGTCTTCTTTAATTTCTTTTAGCAAAGTACTGTATATGCGTATGCCACACGGCAAGCTCTTTGATGTATATAGTGTCATGTAATGGATATATATATCTATTACAGATAGATATATCCTTACTTTCTCCCTCCTAACTGAAATACCATTGATTTTATTTTTATTATTTTATATTATTTGTTTATTTGAGTATAATTACTTTACGATGTTGTGTTTGTTTCTGTTGTACAACAACGTGAATTAGGTATGTGTATATATATATACTTCTTAGGTGGCGCAATTGGTAAAGAATCCACCAGCCAATGCAGGGGACACAAGAGATGCAGATCCAATCCCTGGGTTGAGAAGATTCCCTGGGAAAGGAAATAGCAAATTCTAGTATTCTTGCCTGGAAAATCCCATGGACAAAGGAAGTTGATAGGAGTCCATGGGGTCACAGAATCAGACACAACTGAGCACAGACACACACAGACATAGACACAGATATATATATATATATTTATCCCCTACCTCTTGAGACATCCTTTTCCCTCCCATTCCATCCCTCTAGATCATAACAGAGCACAGAACTAGGCTCCTTGTGTTATGTTGCAACTTCCTACTAGCTACCTATTTTACACACGGAGTGTATATTTTAATGCTACTCTCTCCATCAGTCCTAGGTTCTCTTCCCCATCCCATCTCCTCAGGTCTGTTTGTCTATGTCTGCATCTCTGTTCCTGCCCTGTAAATGGGTTCATCAGTACCATTTTCTAGCTTCCATATCTTGTTGTCATTGTTTAGTCTCTAAGATTTGTACAACTCTTTGCAACTGCGCAGACTACAATATACCAGGCCTCAACTGTCCTTCACCATCTCCTGGTGTCTGCCTAAGTTCATGGCCATTGAATTAGTGGTGCCATCCAACCATCTCATCCTCTGCTGCCGTCTTCATTTTGCTTCCAATCTCCCCTATCATGAAGATATTTTCCAATGAATTGGTTCTTCATATCAGGTTGCCAAAATATTGGAGCTTCAGCATCAGTCCTTCCAATGAATATTCAGGACTAATTTTCTTTAAGATGGACTGAGTGGATCTCCTTGCAGTCCAAGGGACTCTCAAGAGTCTTCTCCAACACCACAATTAGATATCATCAGTTCTTCAGCACTCAGCCTTTGTTATGGTCCAACTTTCACGTCCATACATGACTATTGGAAAGATCATAGCTTTAACTATATAAATTTTCATTGGCAAAGCAGTCTCTTCACTTTTTATTTTTTATTTATTTTTTTAATTTTTATTTTAACTTTAGTTTACTTTACATTACTGTATTGGTTTTGCCAAACATTGACATTAATTCACCACGAGTGTACATGCATTCCCAAACACGAATCCCCTCCCATCTCCCACCCCATACCATCTCTCTGGTCTTTTTAATACACTGTCAAGGTTTGTCATAGCCTTCCTTTCAAGAAGCAGACGTCTTCTAATTTCATGGCCACAGTCACCATCCACAGTGATTTTGGAGTCTAAGAAGAGAAAATCTGTCACTGCTTCCAGTTTTTTTCCCTTCTTTTTTGCCATTAAATGATGGGATCAGATGTCATGATCTTAGTTTTGTAAACGTTTAGTTTTAAATCAGGGTTTTCACTATCTTTCTACACCCAAATCAAGAGGCTCTTTAGTTCCCTTTTTGCTTTCTGCCATTAGAGTGATATCATCTGCATGTCTGAGGTCGTTGATGTTTCTTCTAACAATTTTGATTCCAGCCTGTGATTCATTCAGCTCAGCATTTCACATGAGGTAATCTACATATAAGTTAAATAAACAGGGTAACAATATACAGCCATATTATATTATTTTCCCAATTTTAGACCAGTCAATTGTTCCATGTAATGTTCTAACTGTTGCTTCTTGACCCACATACAGGTTTCTCAGGAGACAGGTAAAGTGGTCTGATATTCCCATCTCTTTAAGAACTTTCCACAGTTTGTTGTGTACTTCACAGTCAAAAGTATTCATGTATTCTTTTTTTTTTTCATTTTTTTAAATAAAAAATAAAGTTCAAAAAAAGTATTAATGCATTCAGTGAAGCAGAAGTAGACACTTTTCTGAAATTCCTTTGTTTTCTCTATGATCCAACAAATGTTGGCAATTTTCATCTCTGGTTACCCTACCTTTGCTAAACCCACCTTGTACATCTGGAATATCTCAATTCAAGTAGTGCTGAAGTCTAGCTTGGAAGATTTTGAGCATGACGTTCCTAGCACAGCAAGTGAGTACAATTGTCTGGTGTTTTGAACATTCTTTAGCATTGTCCTTCTTTGGAATTGGAATAAAAACTGAACTTTTTCAGATTCGTGATTACTGCTAGGTTTTCCAAATTTGCTGACATAGTGAGTGCAACATTTTAACACCATCATTCTTTAGTATTTTAAATAGCTCAGCTGGAACTCCATCACCTCCACTAGCTTTATTGGTAATAATTCTTCCTAAAGCCCACTTGACTTCATACTCTAGGATGTCTGGCACTAGGTGAGTGTCCACACAATTGTGGTTATCTGGGTATTAAGACCTTTAAAAAAAAAAGTTCTGTGTATTTTTTCCACCTCTTCTTAATCTCCTCTGTCTCTGTTAAGTCTTTCCCATTTCTGTCCTTTATCATGCTCATCCTTGCATGAAATGTTTCTTCACTATCTCAAATTTTCTTGAAAGGATGTCTAATCTTTCCCATTCTATTGTTTTCTTCTATTTCTTGGCATTGTTCATTGAAGAAGGCCTTCTCATCTCTCTTTGCTGTTCTCTGGAACTCCCCATTCAGTTGTGTATATCTTTCCCTTTCTCTCTGCTTTTGGCTTTTTGTCTTTCCCCATCTATTTGTAAAGCCATTTCTGACAACCATCTTACCTTCTTGCATTTATTTTCCTTTGTGATGGTTTTGGATACTGCCTCCTGTACAATGTTACAAACCTCTGTCCATAGCAGTTCGGGCAGTCTGTCTACCAGATTTAAACCTTTGAATCTATTTGTCACCTTCATTGTATAATCATAAGGGATTTTATTTAGGTCATACCTGAATAGCCTAGTGGTTTCCCCCTCTTTCTTCAGTTTAAGCCTGCATTTTTCAGTAAGGTCATGATCTGTGCCACAGTCAGCTCCAGGACTTGTTTTTGCTTACTTTGTAGAGCTTCTTCATCTTCAGCTGCAATAAATGTAATCAATCTAATTGCAGTATTGACAATTTGATAATTTCCCTGTGTATAGTCATCTCTTGGATTGTTGACATGGTGTTTGCTCTGACCAGTGTATTCTCTTGGCAAAATTCTTTTAGCCTGTACCCTGCCTCATTTTGTACTCCAAGGCCAAACTTGTCTGTTGCTCCAGGTATCTCTTGACACCTTACTTTTGCATTCCGATCTGCTGTGATGAAAAGGATATCTTTTTTTTTTTTTGGTGTTATAGAAAGTCTTCATAGGTCTTCACAGAATTGTTCAGCTTCAGCTTCTTCAGCATCAGTGGTGGGGCATAGACTTAGATTACTGTGATGTTGAATAGTTTGTCTTGGAAATGAACCAAACTCATTCTTTCAGTTTTTAGACTGCAAGCAGGTACCACTCTGGGGACTGTTTTGTTGACTATGAAAGCTACTCCAATTCCTCTATAGGAATTGATATAATGGTCATCTGAATTAAATTTGCTCATTTCCATACATTTTAGCTCATTTATTCCTAAGATATTGATGTTCAGTCTTGCCATCTCCTGCTTGACCACATCAAATTTACTTGATTCAAGGACCTAACATTCCAGGTTCCTATGCAGTATTATTCTTTACAGCATCAGATTTTAGTTTCACCACTACACACATACAACTGAGCATCGTTTGGCCCAGCTGCTTCATTCTTTCTGAAACTATTAGTAATTGTCTTCCACTCTTCCCCAGTAGCATATCTGAAACTTTCCAACCTAGTGGGGGTGGAGGAGCCTTCATCTTTTAGAGTCATATCTTTTAGAGTTTTTATACTGTTAATGGGATTCTTTTGGCAAGAATACTGGAGTGGTTTGCCATTCCCTCCTCTAGTGGACCACATGTTGTCATAACTCTCCACTACGACCCATATATCTTTCATGTCCCTACATGGCATGGCTCATAGCTTCACTGAATTACACAAGCCCCTTTGCCACAACAAGGCAATGATCCATGAAATTTCCATATGTAAGTGTTAATATACAATATTTGTTTTTCACTTTCTGATAGTCACTCTGCATGGCAGACTCTGGTTCATCTACACCACTGAGTTCAGTTCAGTCGTTCAGTCATGTCTGACTTTTTGCAACCCAATGAACCACAGCATGCCAGGCCTCTCTGTCAATTACCAGCTCCCAGAATCCACCCAAACCCATGTCCATTGAGTTAGTGATGCCATCCAACCATCTCATCCTCTGTCGTCCCCTTCTCCTCCTGTCCTTAATTTTTCCCAGCATCATGGTCTTTTCAAATGGGTCAGCTCTTCTTATCAGGTGGCCAAAGAATGGAGTTTCAGCTTCAACCATCAGTCCTTGTAATGAACACCCAAGACTGATCTCCTTTAGGATGGACTGGTTGGATCTTCTTGCAATCCAAGGAACTCTCAAGTGCCTTCTCCAACACCACAGTTCAAAAGCGTCAATTCTTTGGTGCTCAGCTTTCTTTTTTTTTTTTTTTCTTTACTTTTAAAATTTTTATTTTAACTTTAGTTTACTTTACATTACTGTATTGGTTTTGCCAAACATTGACATGAATTCACCACGAGTGTACAAGCGTTCCCAAACATGAATCCCCTCCCACCTCCCACCCCATGCCATCCCTCTGGGTCCTCTCCTTGCACCAGTCCCAAGCATCCTGCATTCTGCATCTGACATCAACTGGCGATTCGTTTCTTGCTTGATAGTATACATGTTTCAGCTTTCTTTACAGTCCAGTTCTCACATCTATACATGACTACTGGAAAAACGATAACCTTGACTAGATGGACTTTGCTGAAAAAGTAATGTCTCTGCTTTTTAATATGCTATCTAGGTTGGTCATAACTTTCCTTCCAAGGAGTAAGCGTCTTTTAATTTCATGGCTGGAATCACCATCTGCAGTGATTTTGGAACCCCAAAAAATAAAGTCTGATACTGTTTCCACTATTTCCCCATCTATCTACCATGAAGTGATGGGACCAGATGCCATGATTTTAGTTTTCTGAATGTTGAGCTTTAAGGCAACTTTTTCACTCTCCTCTTTCACATCTACATCACTACAAAATCATAATTTAAAAAGATGCATGAACCCCAGTGTTCACTGCAGCACTATTTGCAATAGTCAGGACACAAAACCAATAAAAAAAAATCCATCGATAGATGAATAGATAAAGAGGATATGATATATATGCACAATGAACTATTGCTCAGACACAAAGAGAAACAAAATTGGGCCATTTTTAGTGATGTGGATAATTTTAATTTTTACTTTTGTAATTGTTGTGATTAGAGCATCTAATCTAGCATTTACTTTAAGTAGTGAGAATTGGCTTTCTCATTTTATTCTTCCTTGTAGCATCAAAGACTCAGCCTTTCACATTTTAGTGTGGTAATAGCTATGGGTTTTTCATAAATGCTCGTTTTCAGTTCAGTATAGTTTCCCTCTATTTTTGCTTTGTTTTTATCAAAAATTAAGGGCTGGATTATCTCAGTCCAAGGACTGAACCTAGGTTTCCTTCATTGGAAATGGATTTTTTTTTTAACCACCTGAGATACCTGGTAAGCCTTAACACTTGCCAACATCTATATAATTCACTCTTGACACAAAGGTTCAAAAGAAAAAGAAAAGCACATTTTCTGGAATTTTATAACCTGAATGTGGAAAAATGATTCACAAAAAAAATAAAAATAAAAATAAAAAAGCATTCACACTTACACAGAACTACTGGTGTTTCAGGTCCTGGAAAAAAAAAAAAAAGTTAAAATGGGATTAAGAACACAAGAAGGAAATATATTCGAGGAGAGTCTTTTGGGAGTTGTTCATAACCTCAGGTTTTAACTACAAAGTCTGGGTTAAGTTTCCTACTCTCATCTTTCTTATCACCATGCTGAATATATCTTTATCACAGATATTAAAAATATAAGCCTATGTACTTTTTTTACTGATTATATTTTCCAAGTGTTTATTATTGAGAGCAAGAACTCAGTATTGTTTAATTTTATTTCTTCAAACAAACAAAAATATAGTACATGAACTACTATGCTACCATTCTTTGTGAGAAAAATGTGCTATATGAAACTTAAGGAACCAACATATGGATTCAATGCAATCCACAAAATTTCAACGATATTTTTCACAGAATTAGAATAAACAATCCTAAAATTTGTATGGATCCACATAGGTCCTACATAGACAAAGCAATCATGAGAAAGAACAAAGCTGAAGGCATTATGTTCCCTGATTTCTAACTCTAATTACAAAACTATAATAGCTAAAACAGACACAAAGAACAATAGAACATAAAAGACAACCCAGAAATGAACTCACTCATCTATGGTCAATTTATTACAAAAGACCCAAGATTATACAACAAGGTAATCTCTTCAACAAGCAGTGTTACCACATGCAAAAGAATGATACAAGACCACTACCTGATATCACATAAAAATATAAACTCAAAATGAATTAAATACTTAAATGTGAGATCTGAAATCACGAAAGTCCTAGGAAAAGACATAAGAGCAAATTTCCTTGGTATTGATCTTAGCAGTGATTTTTTTGGATTTGACAATAAAAGCCAAAACAAGCAAGTGGGACCACATCAAACTAAAAAGCTTCTACATAGCAAAGAAAGCCATTAATGAAATGAAAAGGCAACTTACAGAATAGTAGAAGTATTTTCAAATCTATATCTGATGAAAATGGATTGATTTACTATCAAAAATATATAAAGAATTCATAAAACTCAGTAGCAAAAACCATGCAATCCAAATAAAAATAAGCAGGAGATCTGAATTTTCCAAAGAAGTCATATAAATGGCTTATAGTTAATGAAAAGATGTTCAATATCACTAATCTGAAAAATGTAAGTCATATCACAAGGAGGTATTATCTCACATTTGTTAAGATTTCTATTCCCCAAAAGACAAAAAATTACAAGTGTTGTTAAGGATATGGATAAAAGGAAAATCTCGTGGATTAACAATGTAAATTGGTGCAGCCATAATGGAAAACAACATGGAGATTTCTCAAAAAATTAAAAATACAACTGCCATATAGTCCAATAATCTTACTTTTGGGTATTTTTCATGAGAAAACTAAAACATAAAGTTGAAAAGCTATATGCATCCCCATGTTCACTGTAACATTACAAGTAATTACAAAAAATATGGAAATTAAGTATTCACCTAGAGTTGAATAAATGCAATGGATATAGAAACTGTGATATATATATATATATGTATNTTGTCATTACAACAGTCCATTTGGATGGACTTTCAAGAAATTATACTAAGGGAAGTAAATGACACACAGGGAGACTCTTAATGCACGATCTCACTTGTACATGAAATCTAAAATAGTCTGTCTATAGAAGCAGAGTAGAAAGTGGTTACCAGGCATTAAGGGTGCAGGAAATGGGGAGATGTTGGTCAAAGAGTACAAATTTTCAATTATAAGATAAGTAATTCTAGAGAATCAATTGTACAGCATTTGTAGGCTGATTCTAGGGGATCAATTGTACTGCATTGGTAGATGGATTCTCTTATCACTGTGCCACCTGGGAAGCCCAAGTACAGCATGGTGACTATAATTAATAATGCTGTGTACTTGAAAGTTGCTTAGACTAGAACTTAAGTGTACTAAAAAAAAATCATGACTATCTGAGATAAGAGATGTGATAATTAACTGTATTATGATAATGATCTCATAATGTATGAAATCATCATGTTTCAATCTAAAATATATACAATTTTATCTGTCAATTATATCTCAATAAAGCTGGGGAAAAAAATAATGAAAACTTTCAGTAGTATTTTAGTTCTTACAATGTACCAGTTGATTTACTAGGTGCTATAGGTATACAAAGGAGTCGCAAAGAGTCGGACACGACTGAGCAACTGAACTGAACTGAACTTAGCTATACAAATTTATTGAATCTTCACAAACTTACATGAAACGGTATATAATCATCATTTAACAGGCAGGAAACTGAAGTGCAGTGGCTTATACAGCTGTTAGAGTAAAACATATTCTTTGAAACTGCAGTGTATTCCTCTAAGCCACTTTCTGAACCTCTAAACTATACTTTCAATTAAAATAATTTATGTCATCATTATTCTTCATGAGTTTGAGTGAACTCCGGGAGTTGGTGATGGACAAGGAGGCCTGGTTTGCTGCAGTTCATGGGGTCACAAAGAATCGGACACGACTGAGCAACTGAACTGATACATATAGTTCGGAGAAGGCAATGGTAACCCACTCCAGTACTCTTGCCTGGAAAATCCCATGGATGGAGGTGCCTGGTAGGGTGCAGTCCATGGGGTCTCAAAGAGTCTGACACGGTTGAGCGAATTCACTTTCACTTTTCATTTTCCTGCATTGGAGCAGGAAATGGCAACCCACTCTAGTGTTCTTGCCTGAAGAATCCCAGGGACGGGGGAGCCCAGTGTGCTGCTGTCTATGGGGTCATACAGAGTTGGACACGACTGAAGCAACTTAGCAGCAGCTGCAGAGTCTTATGTTAAATAGATACGCAAGAGCTATAAAATCTAACAATAAGAAGTTAGAATGGCAGAATGGAAAAAAAGAATTGTTTCTAACCAGGGCACTTCATCTAAATGAGTGAACTGGGTCAGAGATCTTAATAGAATTGAAAGTCAAACCCTGTAGCAAGATTCCAGGATTCATAAAAAATACTAGTTACAGGCCTAGGCTTCGGAATTGGATCCAGGTTCTTTCCTATATTGAATCATCCCATGGTACTTTCTGGTATTAAATTTATTTTTCTGAATATTCAATTACTAATATGACAACAAATACTGCTAGTGCAGTGATTTGCTTGTATGAAAATTAGGGAACAAGCCAGGGTTAAGAACATACTAGGCACACAACATATGTTTGTTGAACAATTCTAGTTAAAAAGAAGATTATTTTAAATGGATTTTTGCATAACCAAGTCACATTCATACCACAGAATCTGTGATATACAAAAGCAGAAATCTGTTTTCTACAACCTTTTTGTAATATATATTATATATATATATAAACATTGAAGTGTTTCAGTAATAAGGATGAGAATAAAGATTTCATATTTTTAAAGGATTTTAGGCTTTTCCATTTTCTCCTGATTCAAAATCTCTGTGTTTTAGGCCATTCTATGTACAATGCCCTTTTAAGATACCATATTTTCAACTGACAGAGAATCTAAAACTAACTCCCTTGCCACATAGATGTAATTGGCTTTTTAGCAAATCTTACAGTGTGAAAGATGGCATTTTTTGCTGTGAAGATTTATGAGCAGGCGTATATCCAGAACTTTCACTTTTTGTTATGTTTCCGTGTTTGAGGACATTTATATTCTTCATTTTCTAACTTTTCAAAATGTATAATGCTTTCTTGTTACATGTAAGTTTATTTCCAACTTTACTGAACTGTGATGCCTGGAATGTGAAGATAGCCTTGTTCACAAACACTCTGATAGTTTTAGTTGTACATTTCACTTTTTAATCTAATTTTAGAACTTTTTCTTCAAGCAATTTAGTGAGTTGGACATTTCCATTTTATAAGACATGATGGATTTTTTTCATCTTATATCAGTCTAACTGAAAGAAGGATTGAAAAAAAATCAATGTATTGGGAAATTTAAATGAGAGCTAGTTTGTTGTTTGTTCTTTAGTAGATTTTATTACCTTCTTTCTCATGATTAAACATGTTCATTAACCAGTTATCTCTTAATGATCAGGCAGGCAGTTCAGACTTGCTCAATTATTTCTTTTGCCTACTGACCCATTCATATCACAGATCCCCATTGAAGAAATGTCAAAAATGTCTAAAGTACCAAATGAATTTGTGGTTAGTGTTGGGGGAGTTTGTAATTTCCTCGGTTCTGTCTCACTGCAGCAAAAATCTGAAGCAATAGTCAGACCAGTGTTATAGCTCATTTTTATTGGCAAGCAAGGGAAAATACAACCTTGAGGCATGAGGGCAGGCCGACTCAAAAGACTCGAAGAGAAACCCCCAGCCTATTTTGGCTCCTCTTTTTATATATATTTTTTCTTTTTTCTCCTCCCCCTGAGCCTGCCATATGTAAATTGGGGTAGCCAGGAAGGCTGTTTGTTTTACCTGAGGTCCTTACTCCAGTCCTTGGACCTTCATTGGTTCTATTTTCTTGGGCTTTTCCCTTCTCTGTCTTTTAGCCACCGTGATTGATTTTGGACTCTTCTTTTCTATTCTGCTTAACAGTTAGTGTGGAATGTCAGAACGTAGTTTATTCTGTTGGCAAAGATTCATTTCTCCTTTTATTGGTATTTACAAATAGAGCTCTGGAAAGGAAACACGATAATTACAACTAATACAATGCATTCAAGGCAAGAAAATACATAATGATNTGAACAGTGTTTTCAATAGATGAGTGGGATGGGGGGATAGTTGAAGAAAGGTCCAAGAGGGAGGGGACATATTCATTGCTTGTTTCATTCATTCTTTACAGCAGAGGTTAATACAATGTCAAAAAGCAATTACACCCTGATTTAAAAAAAAAAAAAAAGGTTTGCTGTTGTTCAGTCACTAAGTAGTATCCAACTCTTTGTAACTCCATGGACTGCTGCATGAGATTACAGTAGAAATGTCATTGTTCTGAGCCATGTGACATGTGTTTATATTTTGTTTGTAATTTGCTGAATCATCTCTTAAATCCTTATTTCTCCATCACTGTAATGGAGACCAAAAGCTGTCTTTTCTACTACGCATAGTGCTATTAATTTCAAAGGCAAAAAACTTTGCAAAATAACTGTGACCTGTAAATATGTAAAATGAAAATCATACAAAAAAACTTTCCTCAAGATTTATGCTTGAGAATTCACTTACTAGTGAATGTGTGCTTAATTGCTCAGTTGTGACCAACTCTGGGACCTTGTGAACTATAGCCCTCAGTCCATGGGATTTTCCCAGCAAGAATACTGTAGCAGGTTGTCATTTCCTCCTCCTGGGGATTTCCTGATTTAGGGATCAAACTCAAGTCTGCTTCATTGCAGGTGGATTCTTTACCACTCCACCACCAGGGAAGCCCCTCTTCAATTACTGTTAGTTAAAAAGTAATCCTGTTTCTCCAGTAGTCATATGTCGATGTGAGTTGGAATTTAAAGGAGGCTGAGCACTGAAAAATTGATGTTTTTGAACTATGATGCTGGAGTCACCTCTAATTTAACTTTTTCTACACCAAATTTCATACCTTCATGTACTTCCCCATGTACTCCACCTGTAGATTTCCCAATCACAGTAGATTGAAACAACCTTCTTACAGTTCCTAGACCAAAAGTCTTGGCATCCTCCTCACTTCTCATCTTTAATTCGCATAACTTCTTCAACCAATCAACATTCTCTTAGCCTTACATTTGAAATAGATTACAAATTACATTATTTCTAAAATATCTTCAGCAATACTAAACATCCAAGCCACATAATCTTTCTCTTCAGTTCAGCTCAGTTCAGTCACTCAGTTGTGTCTGACTCTTTGCAACCATACGGACTGCAGCAGGCCAGGCTTCCCTGCACATCACCAACCCCCAGAGCTTGCTCAAACTCATGTTCATTGAATCAGTGATGTCATCCAACCATCTCATCCTCTGTCGCCCCATTCTCCTCTGCCTTCAGTCTTTTCCAGCATCAGGGTCTTTTCCAATGAGTCAGTTCTTCAAATCAGGTGGCCAAAATATTGGAGCTTCAAGTTCAACATCAGTCCTTACAATTAGCATTCAGGACTAGTTTGATCTCTTTGCAGTCCAAGGGACTCTCAAGAGTCCTCTCCAACACCAGAGTTCAAAAACATCAATTTTTCAGTGTTCAGCTTTCCTTATGGTTCGACTCTCGCATCCATACATGTCTACTGGAAAAACCATAGCTTTGACTAGATAACTTTTGTCAGCAAAGTAATGCCTTTGCTTTTTAATATGTTGTCTAGATTACTCATAGCTTTTCTTCCAAGGAGTAAGCATCTTTTAATTTCATGGATGCAGTCACCCTCTGCAGTGATTTTTGGAGTCCAAAAATAATGTCAGTCACTGTTTCCATTGTTTCCCCATCTATTTGCCATGAAGTGATGAGACCTAAATCTGTGATCTTCATTTTTTTGAATATTGAACATTATGTCAGCTTTTTCACTCTCCTCTTTCACTATCATCAAGAGACTCTTTGGTTCGTCTTCTTTTTCTGCCGTTAGGGTGGTGTCACTGCATATCTGAGGTTATTGATATTTCTCTCTGGCAGCTTCATTCCAGCTTATGTTTCATTCAGCCCAGCATTTCATATGATGTACTCTGCATATAAGCTAAATAAACAGGGTGACAATATACAGCCTTGACATAGTCCTTTCTCAATTTGGAACCAGTCATTGTTGCATGTCCTATTCTAACTGTTGCTTCTTGACCTGCATACAGGTTTCTCAGGAGGCAGGTCAGGTGGTCTGGTATTCTCATTTCTTTCAGAAGTTTCCACAGTTTGTTATGATCCACACAGTCAAAGTCATTAGCATATTCAATGAAGCAGAAGTAGATGCTTTTCGGGAATGCTCTTGCTTTTGTTATGATCCAGTGGATGTTGGCAATTTGATCTCTGGTTCCTTTACCTTTTCTAAATCCAGCTTAAACATCTGGAAGTTCTCAGATCACGTGCTGTTAAAGCCTAGCTTGGAGAATTTTGAGCATTACCTTGCTAGCATGTGAGGTGAGTGCAATTGTGAAGTAGTTTGAATATTTTTTGGCATTGCCTTTCTTTGTGACTGGAATGAAATCTGACCTTTTCCATTCCGGTGGCCACTGCTGGCTTTTCTATATTTGTTGACATATTGAGTGTAGCACTTTCATAGCATCATCATTTAGGATTTGAAACAGTTCAATTTGGAATTCCATCACCTCTACTAACTTTGTTTGTAGTGATCCTTCCTAATGCCCACTTGACTTTACATTCCAAAATGTCTGGCTCTAGGTGAGTGGATCACACCACTGTGGTTATCTGGAACCTTAAGATCTGTTTTGTATAGCTCTTCTGTGTATTCTTTCCACCTCTTTTAATATCTTATGCTTCTGTTAGGTCCATATCATTTCTGTCCTTTATTGTTCCCATCTTTTCAAGAAATGTCCCCTTGGTATCTCTGATGTTCTTGAAGAGATCTCTAGTCTTTCCCATTCTATTGTTTTCCTCTATTTCTTTGCACTGATCACAGAGGAAGGCTTTCTTATCTCTCCTTGCTATTCTTTTCGACTCTGTATTCAGATGGATATGTCTATCTTTTTCTCCTTTGCCTCTCACTTGTCTTCTTTACTCAGCTATTTGTAAGGCCTACTGAAACAATCATTTTGCCTTTGGGCATTCTTTTTCTTAAAGATAGTTTTGATCACAGCTTCCTCTGCAATGAACTTCTTTCCATAGTTCTTAAGGCACTTTGCCTATCAGATCTAATGCCTTGAATCTATTTGTCACTTCCACTGTATAATCTACTATATAACCCACTGTGTAATCTTTCCCTTGAGATATTGCAAAAGACACTAACTTTCCATCATTAGCTTTCAATTTCCTACAGTCTATACCCAATGCATTTGTCAGAGGGATGCTTCTAAAATCTCTATCAGTAACTATCATTTCTCCCCTTAGAAATCTCCAATAGTTTCTCATTTTCCTGTGAGTAAAAACAAACGGAAAATTACAACAGCCTGAAAAACTCTGAATGACTTTTATTTTCTTAGCACTCTGATCTCATGTCCTTCAACATTCCCTTTGGCTAAACCATCTTCTCTGTTGTTTTTGGAACATATTAGGCATGCAAATGTGTTCCCTGCACTTAGTATGTTCTTGTATTTTGTGGTTTTCACTTTCTTCAAGTTTCTGCATAAAGGTCAGCTTCTCAAGAAAGCTATCCTGACAGTACTAAAAACTTCCTTTCTCTGTTCTTATCCACTTTCCCGCTGTGTTTTTCCCTCATAACATCACTCATCCTCTTCTTACAGACCACTGACTCTTAACTTTTATGCTTTATTTTTGGCACTGCCATGTGACCTGCATGATCTCTATTCCTCAATTGATTATAGCTGTGCAATAGCAGCGACTGTCCATAATCCCATCCACTCATACACCAGGGAACTCCTGGCATTCTGTTTAATTTTATTGTTGGTATCTACCTGTAGAATTTCTGTCTCATGAGAGCAGACATTTTCATCATCATACTGATTCATTTTCCTGGTGTCTAAAGCAGTGTCTGATATAAAATATAGGCACTTAATGAATATGAGCTTAATATGTAAATGAAGAGCTTACTGGAAGTGTATGCAAAGTAAACTTTTCTTTTTTATAGTATGTCTCCTTCCCCGTAGATGTCTTGTTCATAGCATCTAAATTACTGGCCACCATAGTCAAGCCTTTGCATTTAAGCGATACCTCCAAATGTATATGAAAACATATTATCTGATTAGTTTGGCGTTCATTTTTCTTTTTAATTTTTATTTACTTATTTTTGGCTGTACTGGTTTCTGTTGCTCCCAATGGCCTTCTTTAGTTGTGGAGAGCAGAGGCTACTCTCTATGTGTGAGGAGTGGGCTTCTCATTGTGGAGGGCTTCTCTTATTGTAGAGTATGGGCTCTGGAGAGCATGGACTTAAGTAGTGGTGGTGCATGGGCTTAATCACTTTGTGTCATGTGGAATCATCCTGGACCAGGGATTGAACCTGTGTCTTCTGCATTGGCAGATGTAGTCTCAACCACTGGACCTACAGAGAAGTCTGAAGCCTTCATTTTCTTATCATGTAACAATATTGTATTATCTTATAGTCATAAATTAAAGCAGCCAGACCTAGTGAAAAGACTACAAGAGAGAGCAATAGAAATATATTGACATAGTATAGTAAATTGCACATCACAATAATTTGGAAAGTACTGGGATACCCACACACACACACACACACACACACACAAAGGAGTAATTTCCAAAAGCAATCGGGTTGTGAATGCAAATTATAAACCCTTAAAATCACGTAGAACTAAAATCAATGACTTCAAAACCTGAATGTCAGAAATATTTGAACCCAATGAAATAATGATTCATTTGAAAAATAAGCACTTTAAAATGTTTGGCAAAACCAATACGGGGTAATGTAAAGTAAACTAAAGTTAAAATAAAAATTTAAAAAAAAAAGTTTTCACACTTAAGCCATTTACAAAGAAGAACTCACTAAAAATAATTTGCTAGAGGGATGAAGTCCATGAAAGCATCTGTTACATCATCACACTTATAAAATCAATGTATTTATAGAGGTGGTAATTAGACATGTAAGCCACACCAAATAAGTGAAAATACTTTGATTCCACAGTGATATTTCTAAATTTAGTTGTTTAAGTTCTGTTGAATTACATAAAAATCACTGAAAGGAAGTAGTCAAGATAAGCCTGAAGGGACAAATTATTACAGTTTTTAAAATATTGTTCTTTTGTAGCTAAGTTGTATCTGACTCTTGACCCATAATTAATTGGATCAAATAACTGTTCTCTACTGAAATATTACATGTTGATTAAGTTTATGTATACAACAAAAGCCTCAGATTTTTTGTAGAGTGTTCTCATTTTGGTACACTGTACATGTAAAGATAATCATATTTGTTTAATAAAAAATTCATAAAAAAATTTCAGGCATAATGAAAATTAAAAAGTTGACTAAAGAGAGTAAATTATTATTGATAATTTATCTTGCCAATGCAGGAGACTTAAGAGATGGAGTTTCCATCCCTGTATCAGGAAGATTCGCTGCAATGAGAAATGACAACCCCCTCCAGTATTCTTGCCTGGAGAATTCCAAGGGGAGAGGAGACTTGTGGGTTACAGTCCATAGCATTACAAAGAGTTGGACACAACTGAGCATCTGAGCACACACACATCAAAGAACTCAAGATTCATCAAATTTTGGAGTATGTATAAGAAAGGATAAAATGTAATGTGAATCAGACAGCAATATATATTTAAGACTACATAGAGGAGCCTAGTGGGCTGTCATCTATGGGGTCGCACAGAGTCAAACACGACTGAAGTGACTTAGCAGCAGCAGCAGAGTTAATATGTGCTGAATTTACTCTGATAAACACTATATATACTTAACATAATATAATTCTAATAACAAATCCAAGAGTATATCTATTATTATCTTCATTGCACAGATAAGAATATTATGTTTAGAGAGCATAATAAATTGCTCATGAAAGCAAGTATTAAAAGGACTTAGATTTAAACTTGGTGGGATAACTCTGTAGTTTATGTATGTATATATCTATGATCTAACTCTATATGTTGCTGTTTAGTCACTAAATCATGTGTAACTCTTTAGTGATCTCATGGACTTTAGCCCACCAGGATCCTCTGTCCATGAGGTTTCCCAGGCAAGAATACTGGAGTGGATTGCCATTTCCTTTTCTAGGGGATCTTCCTGACGTAGGTATTGAATTTGCATCTCCGGCATTGGCAGGCAGATTCTTTACCAATGAGCCACCAGGAAAGTCCCTTGACTCTATATTCAGTTCAGTTCAGTTCAGTCGCTCAATTGTGTCTGAATCTTTGTGACCTCATGAATTGCAGCACGCCAGGCCTCCCTGTCCATCACCAACTCCCGGAGTTCACTCAGACTCACGTCCATCGAGTCAGTGGTGTCATCCAGCCATCTCATCCTCTGTCATCCTCTTCTCCTCCTGCCTCCAATGCCTCCCAGCATCAGAGTCTTTTCCAATGAGTCAGCTCTTCGAATAGGTGGCCAAAGTACTGGAGTTTCAGCTTTAGCATCATTCCTTCCAAAGAACATCCAGGACTGATCTCCTTTAGAATGGACTGATTGGATCTCCTTGCAGTCCAAGGGACTCTCAAGAATCTTCTCCAAAACCACGGTTCAAAAGCATCAATTCTTTGGCGATCAGCTTTCTTCACAGTCCAATTCTCACAGCCATACATGACCACTGGAAAAACCATAGCCTTGACGAGACGGACCTTTGTTAATTTAGACCTTTGTTAAAGTAATGTCTCTGCTTTTGAATATGCTATCTAATTTGGTCATAATTTTTCTTCCAAGGAGTAAGTGTTTTTTAATTTCATGGCTGCAATCACCATCTGCAGTGATTTTTAGCTCAAAAAAATAAAATCTGATATTACAAAGACCTAAAGTTCTTGTTCCAAAGAGTACGCAAGGCCAAATATATATATAAGGTAGGAAAACTCTGCATGCTTTTTTGAAGACTGATAAGAAATGCCTTTTTCTCCAGATCTTAGAAAATGATAGAATTTGGGTGAGGAACTAAATCTCTGAGCATTTAGAAGAAATGAAAAATTACCTTTTTTAGATATTATGCCTATAGCTTTGTAGTGTTAAAGTCACTATCAGAATTTGAAGGAAGAAAAATTTCACAAAAATCAATTTTTGTTTGAAAGTATTCCAGAAAATTAACCTCTTTTAACTAATAGAAGAATCAAAGAAAACAAGTCAATATTAATGGATAAACAGTAAGAATTTAATCATTAATATTAGGCAGAAACTGTTTCTCATCTTTATATTATATCCCTTATGTTATTGAAATGAGCAGTTACATAATCTTTGAATACATTTTCAGTACTAGGATAACCGCACAACCAAAGATTGCTTGGAAATACTGATTTATAAAATTTATATGTTTGATACATTTATATTTTTCTCTTTATGTTTTTTGTACTAACTTTTGTTAAAATATTTTCTGAAATTTTTTTTCCTATGCACCATTTTGCTTTTATTTTCACTTTTACCTTATTTCTTATAAATGTAAAAGTGAAAAGTCAATACTTTGTGACCCTATTGACCTATGGATAATTTGAGGCATTTACACTGTGGCTGATAAAGCAAATTCATTGTTTATCCTTTGTACCTGTATGGTCAAGTGAATTGAAAATACACATGATAAAGTGAAATCATCTCTGTGTAACTTTGAGCAAATCTCTAAGAATACTGAATCCTTTAGTGAAAATAAGGTGTTAATATAACATTTTCAAATTTGGGGAAAACATACAATTCTGTGGGCTCGGTATAGTACTGAACTATTTGCATAAGTGTGGGGTATCTCAGATAAAATGTGCTGTCAAAGGAGGGTTATAATAAAATAATCACTATACAGAAGAACACAAACAGCAATAAGAGCCCATTTGTATACAGCAATAAGAAATAGAAGGAATGACATCATTGGATAGGGAAATGAAGCAATAATGTATTCTCTCAGATTTCCCTTTTGCATAAATTATATCACAGAATGCTTCCTGTATGCTGATGGATCTGCATTCAACTGTAAGCAAATTATCAGTTATTACCAAGGCAAAATTATGCCATTTGTATTTATATTAATGCAGGAGAAAAAATGACTGAGATATAGAATATCAGACATTGCTCGGAAAACAATTTATTATTTTATCCATGAAAGGACTTGAAATAATAGGACACTAAGATAAGAAAGAGTTTAAGATTGATTTTGTGAGAAATTAGGAAATTGGATGAAATCCATAGAAACACAATGAAGGTTAGTAAATAAAAGAAGTAAGTGAATTATAGGGAAGCATTTGGATATAAACCATTGTTTTAAAATCTTTGTCAGTTTAGTTTTCTACCTGTAATAAAACTTTTGATGGTAAATAAATTACAAAGGAAGACTTGGCTGAGCCTGTTGTTTCAGTCCTATGTGTGTTCAGACATAGATGTGATGATTTTCTATGAATAACAAACTTCTATAAAGCACATTAAAAAACCTATAACATGTGTAAGATATGTGCAATAATTGCAGGTGTTAGAAAATTACATTAACAACGCTTGTTGTAAAAATTCAGTGACACAATTTACTTTTTATAGACACAATTCATTTGCAAATATATATTTTTTTCACCCTTAGTACTCTCAAGTGCATTTGAGTCTGTAGTAAGTTTAAAGTTTTACCCAGGCTAGAGTGCATGGATATTTAAAACATAATTCCAAAGAATACTGAATTGAATGAATACCACAATTACAGTTGTTAAAGGTAAGATAAATTTTGCAAATTTTTATATTTGAATACTAATTAAAGAAGAGAAACTTTGTTGTTCTTGTTGTTGCTAAATCATGTCCAACTCTTTGCAACCCCATGGGCTGCAGCACACCAGGTTTCCTTATACTTCACTATCTCCCAGAGTTTGTTCAAAGTCATGTCCATTGAGTTGGTGATGCCATCCAACCATCTCATCCCCTGTCACCCTCCACTCCTCCTGCCCTCAGTCTTTACCAGGATAAGGGTCTGTTTCAAAGAGACAGCTTTTTGCATCAGGTGGTCCAAGTACTGGAATTTTGTTATATATCAATAGTGTTAATGTTTAATAACATCTTCATTGATAAGTGATCTCCAATAATGACAATAATTTCAAAATAAATTTACGTTCAGGTCTTTGAGAGTAAGCAACTCCTAATTTGAGTCTGATGGAAAATACATTACATTTAAAAAATTCTAAATTATTTACAGGAGGCCAGCATAAGTAGGGAAATAGTTGAATCCACAGATGAGAGAAAATAAGAAGTGTTTCAATCAAATGTTAGGAAAGAGAAGACAGCTGTTTCAAGTTCTTTAGGGAAGATAATGCCAGAGGGACTAAATTGTGTTCAAATTATATAGCATAGATTATATAAAATTTATTTTACATATGAAAATTTATTTTAAATATAGTTAAAATTGTCAAATGAAAGGAGAATTAAGGAAAGATATGTTTGTCAATATGCCATCAGAATAGCAGATATCACTCTAAGCATTGCAGAAAGATTTTAATGCACAAAATTAGATATAAAAGTGTTGGAAAGGATGAAAGTGTAAAATGGGTGGTAACCCAAGGACAAAAAACTGCAGGGAACACTACATTCCCTCACGGAAGGGACGGTGATAGGAATACTGGCCCCAGGAAGGATCCCTGTCCTAGAGGCTTCTGGAGTATGTGCAGATGCTGTGGCTGTTGGAATTCCCAGTTATTCCAACAATGAGAGACAGTAGTCTCCAGTTCCAATATACCAGACAGGCTTTTTAGTTTCAATTGCCTAAAACATTTATTGCTATTGTTACTGTAGAAGCCAACCAATGGTTGCTCTGCTCAGAGATTTATATGCTCACTGTTGCTGCTGTCACTGTCTGATGAGCCCATGGCAGCTCTGTTGCTGGCTGACGCTACTGGGAGGTCCTGCATGCTTGTATTGGCACTACACTGCCTAAGCAAGAAGTTGCTGTTGCTGCTGTGGGACATATCAACAGAACCAGAAAGAAAAAAAAAAAAAAAATATATATATATATATATATATATAATTCTTTCTCTCTCTCATCTTCAAATCTTTCATTAGTGACTCCCAACTGGCAAGACAGTATGAGCAATGTAGTTTTCATATTTCTAGACTCAGGTGCTATCTAGGGGAATGTGTAAAGGCAGATATAAAGATAAGAGTCAAAGACAACTAACAAACAAATGATGTACTCTGTCTCAATTACATTTATGAACATTGAAAATAAATGAGAACTCTCAGTTTCTGAGTTGACTGAAATTCTGTCATTTCTAATAGGTTAGAAGCCATAGTGACAGAAGTAGAAATTATCTTCTACAGAGGAAGGGACCTAATACAGCAGTAAAGATTCATAGGAATAAAGGATCAATAGTCTGAGTCTCAAGATATTTATTACACATTCCAGAGGACATCAATCTAAAAAAAAGATGTAAAAACAAAAACAAACAAATAAACAAAAACAGAAATCAAACCTAGAGGATGAAGAAAAAGCTCCATGGAGTTAAGTCACAAAAAGGTAAAAGGTAGGTAGGGCAAATGACTAGATCAAAGGCTTGTCAGCTGTGGTCTAGATTATTCAAATCTTTCAAAGCCAGTGAAAAGTTTTCAACTTAAGATTTTAGAATTATTTATACCAATTAGCTTTAATAATATGCAAAATATGGTTCTCACCTTAGCTGTCTCATTAATTTCTAGCACTCTCTTTATATCTTGTTAAAGTATTTCATAGATTATATAACCTACTTATCACCACATACTGAAACAATCACTGTGAAACTGTAAGAAGCATAAAGGAGAAATGAGAGAAAAGTAAATCATAATAAAATGTGTTTTATATATAATACCTCAGTCATGACAGCGGAATTCATAATAAAGATATGTTAAAATCCCTTGTGTTATATATTTCTTGTTTGCTACTCAACATCCACACTCCATCTTCTCACATCCGGCTATATGCTGCTAAGGAATGGTTCATTTATGATATATGAATAAGGTTCTTTACCGTATGTCTTTTGCTGGAATTTGTTAATACAAGGCATCACCAGGGGTCACAATGTGTGAGGAAGGAGCAGAGAACATTAATCCTGTTTCCATCTCTGGTATTTCGTAGCAGATTTGTTGCACCTAGGTACAGAAGATCAGTCTTCTTCAAAGAACTGTTGTGTCCAAATTTCAGTAACTCCTCTCCCTTGTTTCTTCAGGTCTAGACTGGGCATGGCACCTTAAACTTATGGCTTTTGGCTTTACTATGCTATTAAATAGAGATAACAACTCAAGACACCATGGTGTGTCAACGTGGAAAAACAATACTCTCACAAGTGATGAGCTGAATCATATTTGCTTGCAACAAAATCATCTCCTATAAGTTCATGATTAAGTATTCCAATATATACAGTTAATATCTTAAATGTTAGATGTTGATAAATACACACAGATTTAACATATAAAATGGTCTTCAAGAAAATCACACTGCTAGGTAACAGAATAGAAGATGTATTAGAAAAATTAAGCATAGATAATGTGATGGAGTGGTGATAGCATAGATATATGGGAATAGTGTCTGCTTTGGAACAAAAAAAAAAAAAAAAAAAAAAAA
>SJYQ01007726.1:68913-85056 GCA_006410935.1 Redunca redunca
AAAATAGTATAGCTCTCATTTATTCAGGCATCTTTAAAATTTCAATATTATTCTGCAATTTCCCTCTTGATGACTCTTTTAATACTTTTTTTCCAATTAAAAACATTAAAACTGGTTTAAATTTATTTCAGTTTAGCTCAGTTCAGTTGCTCAATCGTGTCTGACTCTTTGTGATGCCATAGACTGCAACATGCCAGGCTCCCCTGTACATCACCAACTCTCGGAGCTTGCTCAGACTCATGTTACTGAGTGGGTGATGGCATACAACCATCTTATCCTCTGTTGTCCACTTTTCCTCCTGCCTTCAATCTTTCCCAGCATTAGGGCCCTTTCCAATTAGTCAGTTCTTTGCACCAGGTGACCAAAGTATTGGAGTTTCAGCTTCAGCATTAGCCCTTCCAGTGATTATTCAGGACTGATTTCCTTTAGGGCTGACAGGTTTGATCTCTTTGCAGTCCAAGGGATTCTCAGATTCATGTCAATGAACCACAATATTGTAAAGTAATTAGCCCCCAATTAAAATTAAAAAAAAAAAAGAGTCTTCTCCAATACCACAATTCAAAAGCATTAATTATTCGGTGCTCAGTTTTCTTTATAGTCCAACTCTCACATCCATACATGACTACCAAAAAAACCATACCTTTCATTTGTTGGCAAAGTAATCTCTCTGCTTTTCAATATGCTGACTAGGTTGCTCATAGCTTTTCTTCCAAGGAGTAAGCGTCTTTTAACTTCATGGCTGCAATCACCATCTGCAGTGATTTTGGAGCCCAAGAAGATAGTTTGTCACTGATTCCATTGTTTCCCCATCTATTTGCCATGAAGGGAATGGATGCCATTCATTTCTTGAATTTTGAGTTTTAAACCAGGTTTTCACTCTCCTCTTTCACTTTCATCAATAGGCTTTTAGTTCTTCTTCACTTACTGTCATAAGGGTGATGCCATCTGTGTATCTGAGGTTATCGATATTTCTCCCACCCCAGCAATCTTGATTCCAGCTTGTGCTTAATCCAGCCCAGCATTTCACATGATGTACTCTGCATATAAGTTAAATAAGAAGAGTGACAATATACAGCCTTTGTATATTCCTTTCCCAACTTGGAATCAGTCTGTTTTTCCATGTCTGGTTCTAACTGTTGCTTATTGACCTGCATACAGATTTCTCAGGAAGCAGGTAAGATAGTCTAGTATTCACATCTCTAAGAACTTTCCACAGTTTATTGTGATCTACAAAAAGGCTTTGGTGTAATCAATAAAGCAGAAATAGATCCTTTACTGGAATTCTCTTGCTCTTTCTATGATTCAACAGATGTTGAAAATTTGATGTCTGGTTCCTCTGCCTTTTTGAAATCCAGCTTGAATATCTACATCTGGAATTTCAAGGTTCATGTATTGTTGAAGCCTGGCTTGTAGAATTTTGAGCATTACTTTGCTAGCAAGTGAGATGAGTGCATTTGTGTGGTACTTTGAACATTCTTTGGTGTTGCCTTTATTTCTGTGTTTTATACTTTATATATGGAAATAATTGATTTTCATCAGTTAAGTTCAGTTCAGTTGCTCTGTTGTGTCTGACTCCTTGCGACCCCATGAACTACAGCACACCAGGGCTCCCTGTCCATCACCAAATCCCAGAGTTTATCCAAACTCATGTCCATTGAGTCAGTGAGAACATCCAACCATCTTATCCTCTGTCATCCCCTTCTCCTCCTGCCCTCAATATTCCCTGCTTCAGGGTCTTCTCCAATGAGTTGCTCTTCACATCAGGTGGCTAAAGTATTGGAGGTTAAGCTTCAAAATCAGTCCTTCCAATAAACACCAAGCACTGATTTCCTTTAGGATGGACTGGTTGGATTTCCTTGCAGTCCAAGGGATTCTCAAGAGTCTTTTCCAACACCACAGTTAAAAAGCATCAATTCTTCAGCACTTAGCTTTGTTTATAGTCCAAATCTCACATCCATACATGACTACTAGAAAAACTATAGCCTTGACTAGATGGACCTTTGTTGAGAAAGTAATGTCTCTGTTTTTTAATATGCTGTCTACGTTGGTCATAACTTTCCTTCCAAGGAGTAATCATCTTTTAATTTCATGGCTGCAATCACCTGACAAAGATGCCACAAAAAAAGAAAACTGCAAGCCAATACCACTGATGAACATAGATGCAAAAATCCTTAACGAAATTCTATCAATCAGAATCCAACAATGCATTATAAAGATCATACATTATGACAAAGTGGGCTTTATCCCAGGGATGCAAGGATTCTTCAATATCTGCAAATCAATCAATGTAATACACCACATTAACAAATTGAAAAATAAAAGCCATATGATTATATCAATAGATGCAGAGAAAGCCTTAGACAAAATTCAACATCCATTTATGATAAAAACTCTCCAGAAAGCAGGAATAGAAAGAACATACCTCAACATAATAAAAGCTATGTATGACAAACCCACAGCAAACATTATCCTCAATGGTGAAAAATTGAAAGCATTTCTCCTAAAGTCAGGAATAAAACAAGGATGCCCACTTTCACCATTATTGTTCAACATAGTTTTGAAAGCTTGGGCCACAGCAATCAGGGCAGAAAAACAAATAAAAGGAATTCAAATCGGAAAAGAAGAAGTAAAACTCTCACTGTTTGCAGATGACATGATCCTCTACATAGAAAACCCTAAAGACTCCACCAGAAAATTACTAGAGCTAATCAATGAATATAGTAAATTTCAGGATATAAAATCAATACACAGAAATCCCTTGCATTCCTATACACTAATAATGAGAAAATAGACAAATTAAGGAAACAATTCTATTCGCCATTGCAATGAAAAGAATAAAATACTTAAGAATATATCTACCTAAAGAAACTAAAGACCTATATATAGAAAACTATAAAACACTGGTGAAGGAAATCAAAGAGGATACTAATAGATGGAGGAATATACCATGTTCATGGATCAGAAGAATCAACATAGTGAAAATGAGTATACTACCCAAAGCAATTTATAGATTCAATGCAATCCCTATCAAGCTACCAACAGTATTTTTTACAGAGCTAGAACAAAAAATTTCACAATTTGTACGGAAATACAAAAAAATAAAAAATAAAATAAAATAGCCAAAGCAATCTTGAGAAAGAAGAATGGAACAGGAGGAATCAACCTGCCTGACTTCAGGCTCTACTACAAATCTACAGCCATCAAAACAGTATGGTACTGGCAGAAAGACAGAAATATACATCAGTGGAACAAAATAGAAAGCCCAGAGATAAATCCACGCACTTAAGGACAGCTTATCTTTGACAAAGAAGGCAAGAATATACAATGGATTAAAGACAATCTCTTTAACAAGTGGCACTGGGAAAACTGGTCAACCACTTGCAAAAGAATGAAACTAGATCACTTTCAAACACCATACACAAAAATAAACTCAAAATGGATTAAAGATCTAAATGTAAGACCAGAAACTATAAAACTCCTAGAGAAGAACATAGGCAAAACACTCTCTGACATACATCACAGCAGGATCCTCTATGACCCACCTCCCAGATTATTGGAAATAAAAACAAAAATTAAAAAAGGGGACCTAATTAAAGGTAAAGACTTCTGCACAACGAAGGAAACTATAAGCAAGGTAGAAAGACAGTCTTCAGAATGGGAAAAAATAATAGTAAATGAAGCAACTGACAAACAACTAATCTCAAAAATATACAAGCAACTTATGCAGCTCAATTACAGGAAAATAAACGACCCAATCAAAAAATAGCCCAAAGAACTAAACAGACGTTTCTCCAAAGCAGACATACAGATGGCTAACAAACACATGAAAAGATGCTCAACATCACTCATATCAGAGAAATGCAAATTAAAACCACAATGAAGTACCATTTTGCACCAGTCAGAATGGCTGTGATCCAAAAGTCTACAAGCAACAAATGCTGGAGAGGGTGTGGAGAAAAGGGAACCCTCTTACACTGTTGGTGGGAATGCAAACTAGTACAGCCACTATAGAGAACAGTGTGGAGATTCCTTAAAAAACTGGGAATAGAACTGCCTTATGACCCAGCAATCCCACTGCTGGGCATACACACCAAGGGAACCAGAAGTGAAAGAGACACGTGTACCCCAATGTTCATCACAGCACTGTTTATAATAGCCAGGACATGGAAGCAACCTAGATGTCCATCAGCAGATGAATGGATAAGAAAGCAGTGGTATATATACACAATGGAGTATTACTCAGCCATTAAAAAGAATACATTTGAATCAGTTCTAATGAGGTGGATGAAACTGGAGCCTATTATACAGAGTGAAGTAAGCCAGAAAGAAAAACACCAATACAGTATACTAACGCATATATATGGAAACTAGAAAGATGGAAACGATAACCTTCTATGCGAGACAGCAAAAGAGACACAGATGTATAGAACAGATTTTTGGACTCTGTGGGAGAGGGAGAGGGTGGGATGATTTGGGAGAAGGGCATTGAAACATGTATAATATCATATATGAAACGAATTTCCAGTCCAGGTTCGATGCATCATACTGGATGCTTGGGGCTGGTGCACGGAGACGACCCAGAGGGATGGTATAGGGAGGGAGGAGGAAGGTGGGTTCAGGATGGGGGACATGTGTATACCTGTGGCAGATTCATGTTGATGTATGGCAAAACCAATACGATATTGTAAAGTAATTAACCTCAAATTATAATAAATAAATTTATATTTAAAATGATTTTGTATTTTTTTTAATTTTTATTTTACTTTACAATACTGTATTGGTTTTGCCATACATTGACATGAATCCACCACGGGTGTACATGCATTCACAAACATAAACCCCCTCGCACCTCCCACCCCATAACATCTCTCTGGGTCATCTCCATGCACCAGTCCCAAGCATCCAGCGAAGTCTCTATATCCAGAGAGTTTTACATTTTTTTTCAAATTGTGCCTTTTTAAAAATTCATTACAGTAAGATTCCTAGGACAATAATAAATAGAAGTGGTGATGATAGAAAGTCTTCTTTTTGATTTCATGAAGAATATGTACAGTATCTTTTCATTATATTTTGTGTTAGCTCTAGTTTTGTTGTTGTTTAGCTATAGGTTTTTCCCTAGGAAGCCCTTGTTATTGTTGATTTGTTGTGAGTTTTATCTAAAATGGGATATAAAGATGTTGAACATCTTTTCTGCTTTAAGTGATATAATGGAAATTTTAAATACAAATTTGAGTGTAAATTTTAATATAATGATTATGTTCATTATATTTCAAAATTTAAGCCAAATTATTTTAATAGGATAAGCAAATTCAATCATTTTATATTTTTATTTGTTGTTGGGAGCCTGATGAGCTGCTGTCTATGGGGTTGCACCGAGTCAGACACGACTGAAACGACTTAGCAGCAGCAGCAGCAGCAGGTTTGGACTTCCCTGGTACTTCAGTCAGTAAAGCATTTACCAGCAGTGCAGGAGACCAGATTTGGATCTCTGGTAGGGAAAATCCCCTGGAGAAAGAAATGGCAACCCATTTCAGTATTCTTGCCTGAGAAATCTGATGTGCAGAAGAACCTGGCAAGCTATGGTCTATGGGGTTGCAAAAGTCAGACACTACTTAGCGACTAAACAACCACAATGAGATTTAATTGTTTCTATTTTATTATATATTTTTGCAAAAAGCTTCATGATTTTCATTCTTATCATATCTGTCAGATTTTGGTTTCATGTTTATGTCATTCTCATACAAAATTTTGGGAAAATATATTACTTTCTCATCTATTCTTTGAAATATTATTGTACAATATACTGCTTTCTTAAAACATATGAGAGATTTCAATATTTTACTGTAGAGTGTTATTTTTGCCTTTTTATTTTTATTTAGCTTATTTTGTGATCCATGTTCTAGCATTTCAGTCAAATGTCATTTTGAATTCATACATTCGCCATAAAGTACAAAGTACAGTAGATTCAATTATTAAATGCTTGTTATCTGCCAGACATTGTCCTAAGTACTCTGTATATACAAACTAATTTGAAACCCTGAATTAGTCTGAAAGTCTTGTATCTTCATTTTTGATGCAGAGATTCAGAAGCAGCTTTATTATGTAACTTAACTACAGTTGGGATTTCTAAGTGGCTCAGTGGTAAGGAATACCCCACAAATCCGCCTCCTGTAGAAGTTGCAGGAGACATGACTTCAGTCCCTGGGTCAGGAAGATCCCCTGGAGGAGGAAATAGTAATCCAACCCAGTATTTCTGCCTGAAAAATCCTATTGACAGAGGAGTTTCCTGGGGTGATAGTTCACAGTGTCTCAGAGAGTCAGTTGTGACAGAGCATGTGTGTAGCTACAGTTACACTTTCATTAAGTAAGAAATCCAAACCTCAGTTAAGGTTGGTTTGGCTACAGGGTCCAGACTTTTCATCATACTGTTATTTATTTATTTATATACTTTTTATTTTTTTATTGGTGTATATCCAATTAACAATGTTGTGATAGTTTCAGGTGAATAGTGAAAATATTCACACTGATTTTTATGATAACTTATGTGAATAAATAACACAATAGGTTGCATGTCCCCTTTCATAGTTTATATATTAACTTAGTCCCAGGAATTCAAAAGGAGAGAGAGATTTAATGACTATCTTCAAAGTACTATATTTACCTGGAAGTTTTATACTTAATTTATTAAAAATTAAGGCTTATATCTTTTTTATCCTCAAATGAAATAACCAGTCCTTTTAAATATCTTTCTGTTAGTTAGTGATAAGACTGATGAGAAAGCTAATCTGTAATTTTCTCCTTACTCATTAATCTGAACACAATTTTCAGAAAAACAACATTTCTACTCTGGTATCTGAAATAATCACTTATATAGAGATTTATCATTAAATCTGCATTTCCTTGTTTTATGTTCAAAACTTGTTCTTGACATATAATATGAAAAGTTGTGGGCCCAGACAAAACTATTTCATCTCTTCCTTTAGCTTATATTTTACACAACTTCCTACTACATAAGTTATACTTTATATCTAAGTATGTTCAACTCTGAAAAGACTGAATGGCTAGGCATCCAAAACGTCAATATCTCTATGTATGATCTTTTTGACCTTTCTACCTTAGGTAATAAAATTATGTCACTGGATAATTTTTCTTTTTAAATGCCTTTAAATTGACCAGTAAGTTATTCAATGTTGAACTAAATAAAGAGGTCAAGAACACTGTGTGAATATAAGCTATGAATATAAGGGAAGTTTTGACTCTGTGGGAAAGGGTGAGGGTGGGTTGATTTGGGAGAATGGCATTGAAACTTGTATAATATCATATGTGAAATGAATCACCAGTCCAGGTTTGATGCATGATACAGGATGCTCGGGCCTGGTGCACTGAGATGACCCAGAGGGATGGTATGGGGAGGGAATTGGGAGGGGGTTTCAGGATGGGGAACACGTGTACATCTGTGGCAAGTTCATGTTGATGTATGGCAAAACCAATACAATATTGTAAAGTAATTAGCCTCCAATTAAAATAAATAAATTTATATTAAAAAATAAAAACCATTGAATTTTTAAAAGATAAAAAGGATAAAATGTTACTTTCCTAATAAGAATGTTCAAGTAATTGCATGCACAATGATGTTTGGAATATAGAAACAAATAAGTAAACTAATTTTGTTTTATGATGTCAAATAAAACTTCAAATTTTCTGTTGCCATAAGCAAATAATTTTCAATAACTGAGGATAAATAGAATTTTTCTATTTTCGTTCTCAGACAGAGTTTAAGGTTATCAAATTAAGATCATTTTACAATCTCAGTTTATGAAAGTGTTGTATAATCAACTTTTAAAAGGTGCTGTTAACACAGAAAGCTAATAAAAGAGTTTCAGCCCACTTCAAATATTTTTGAAATTTAAATAACCTCAGCCATGAAGATGACACCACCCTTATGACAGGAAGGAAAGAGGAACTAAAGAGCCTCTTGATGTAGGTGAGAAGGGAGAATGAAAAGCTGGCTTAAAACTCAACATTCAAAAAATAATCATGGCATCTGGTCCCATCACTTCACGCTAAATAGAGGGGGAAACAATGGAAATAGTGATAGACTTTATTTTCTTGGGCTTCAAAATCACTGCAGGTGGTAACTGCATCCATGAAAATAAAAGACACTTGCCTCTTGGAAGAAGAGCTATGGCAAACATAAACAGCATATTAAAAGGCAGAGACATCACTTTGAGGACAAAAGTCTGTATAGTCAAGATATGTTTTTTTTTTTTCCAGTAGTCGTGTATGGATGTGAGATTTGGACCATAAAGAGGATAAGTGCCAAATAATTGCTGCATTTGAACTGTGGTGTTAAAGAAGTCTCTTGAGAGTCCCTTGGACTGTAAGGAAATTAAATCTGTCAACCCTAAAGGAAATCAGTCCTGAATATTCATTGGAAGGACTGATGCTGCAGTTGAAGCTCCAATATTTGGCCACCTGATAAAAATTGCCAACTCATGAAAGACCCTGATGCTGGGAAAGTGATTATGTATAGAATTTCCAGGTAAACACTACACTTTGAAGGCAGGAGGAGAAAAAGACAACAGAGGATAGGATGTTTGAGTGGCATCACCGACTCAGTAGACAAGTTTGAGCAAGCTTTGGGAGATGGTAAAGGACAGGGAAGCCTGGCATGCTGCAGTCCATGGGATCACAAAGAGTCAGACACTACTGAATGACTGAACAACAAGGTAATTTGATGCNAGACAAGTTTGAGCAAGCTTTGGGAGATGGTAAAGGACAGGGAAGCCTGGCGTGCTGCAGTCCATGGGATCACAAAGAGTCAGACACTACTGAATGACTGAACAACAAGGTAATTTGATGCTTAAATAAAGTCTTTTTATATTTTCTTGTTGAATGCTACATCTTTGACACAGACATTTTTTAATAAATAATTGACCTTTTTTAAATTTGTTACTTCTTTCATTTCTCTGTACAATTTTTCCTTTTTATTTCTTTCGCTTCTCTATACCTGATACATTTTTTTTAACTTTTACTTCTTTCATTTTATTTTTACATCTTTCATTTCTCTATAACTAATACAATTCTAGATAATCTGTACTAAGTGTAATGAACATTTATTGGCAATAGTCCATACTATCTTTTTCAGAAATGTATGTCTTATGATTAATAGAATACATAAAATGTTTATTTGATTAAAGCAAAACTTTAGATAGGTGTAGATCCCTTTGCTAGCTTTGATGTGCAAATACGCTATGTATCCTTTGTGGGTTAAAGGATTTACTGCACCAGCAATAAATTATATGCATCTCAGATGAGATAAGAATTTGAAAATCATCATAGCATCATTTTCTAACCTATGTAGCATCAGTCTTTGGCAAAGCATGACTTGATTCAAGCATGTGTTGTCTACCCAACAGCACTTACAAATAAAGAAACTTACATTTTTACACACAACCAAAAGTTATGTGCCATGAGTAAAATTCTAACTTTACCCAACTAATACAATAAGTAATACTTGAAGATTATTCTAAGCAATGTATTTATTTTTGATGATACAAAAGCGAGCAAAAATAACCACCTTCTTCTTAAAAATATCTATAAGGAGGACAAATAGTTATATGAGAAACTATGATAAGGTGGGATAAATGTAACAACTGCTAAAGTATCTCTTCATCTAGTCAAGGCTATGGTTTTTCCAGTAGTCATGTATGGATGTGAGAGTTGGAATGTGAAGAAAGATGAGCACCAAAGAATTGCTGCTTTTGAACTGTGATGTTGGAGAAGACTCTTGAGTCCCCTTGGACTGCAAGGATATCCAACCAGTCCATTCTGAAGGAGATCAGCCCTGGGATTTCTTTGGAAGGAATGATGCTGAAGCTGAAATTCCAGTACTTTGGCCACCTCATGCGAAGAGTTGACTCACTGGAAAAGACTCTGATGCTGGGAGGGATTGGGGGCAGGAGGAGAAGGGGACCACAGAGGATGAGATGGCTGGATGGAATCACTGACTCTATGGACCTCAGTCTGAATGAACTCTGGGAGTTGGTGATGGACAGAAAGGCCTGGCGTGCTGCGATTCATGGGGTCACAAATAGTCGGACACGACTGAGTGACTGAACTGAACTGAACAATAAATAAAATTGCAAAGTACAGTTTATCCAACCAGTCCATCCTAAAAGAAATCAGTCCTGAATATTCATTGGAAGGACTGATGCTGAAGCTGAAACTCCAATACTTCAGCCACCCTATTCGAAGAACTGCCTCATTGGAAACAACCCTGATGCTGGAAAAGGTTGAAGGTCAGAGGAGAAGGGGATGACAGAAGATGAGATGGTTGGATGTATCACAGACTCAATGGACATGAATGTGAGCAAGCTCCAGGGGTAGGTGATGGAAAGGGAAGCCTGGTATGCTTTAGTCCATGGGGTCGAAAGATTCAGACACAACTGAGCAACTGAACTGAACTGATTGTCTCAATATATATTTTGAATAGAAACAGTTTAATGGTTTTATGCTGTGGACCAACACATGCTGTGCACCACAACTATTGAACCGGTGTTCTAGAGCATGGAAGCTACAACTAGTGAGCCTACATGCTGCAACTACTGAAACCCAAGTGTTCTAGTCCCTGTGTTCCAAAAGAGGCCACTGCAATGAGAAACCCATGCACCTCAACTAGAGAGTAGACCTTGCTTGTTGTAACTAGAGAAAAGCCCACACAGCAATGAAGACTCAGCACAGCCAAAAATAAAATAAATAAATAAAATTATTTAAATAAGAAAAAAATAGTGAAGCCTTGGGAAAAGTTCCAAGTTATACACATAATAGTACCTTTAAACTCTTCTACAGAACTAAAACCCCTAACAAATGGAAGATGAGCTGCTTGATTAAGCAATCTTTATTCCAGAGAGAAGGTCATAGTTTGCAACCTCAAGAACCACAGAAGGTCATTAAGAGATCACCTGAGGCCAGATCAAAGGGATGCAGGTCCTTCACACACTCTGATCCTTACCAGAAACCTTGCTCTTGAACCATTATATAAAATTCTTCACCAAATCCTCCTGGGTTGGAATAAAGTTTTTGAGGGCTTGATTTTGTTGTGTCCCCCTATGCCTGGCAAAGCAAAGGCCAGGCATAAAGGTCTTCTTTTCTACTTCACTTAAAACTTATGTATCTAAGATTTGACTTGGCACCAGTGCACAGAGGATGAGTTTGATATCAAAACTATTCTGATTGCTGTTTTCATTCTTCTGTCTGCTAAGGTAATTATGACCTCCTCGCCTTTGTGGTTGAGTACCACCACTTGGCCTCTGTGACCCAAGGATTATAAATTTCTTAAAGAATACCTTTAGTTTATTCTTTTTGCTTCATAATATAGTATTCCCCTAATACTGCTATTGGGTCGATATATATTTTGAACAAAAACACTGCAATGGTATCATACAGAACCATTAAAGAAGACTGCTGCAAATACATGTGTACATTTATCTGGGAGCTAATAATCTCTAAGATACTTGAATATATTGAATTGCAGAAACATAATTTGTGTGCAGCTTTATTTCTGTCACATGTATATATCTATGTATGATGTATTTTTATGTGGCATTATGTTATGAATACACAGGANCACAGGAAACATAATGCAAAACCTCTAGTTCTTTTAAATATTTTTGTTGCCAAAATTGTGAGCTGGTGGTATTTAAAGATGCTGAATAAATTCTTAAGAAGTGCAACTGTAGTTCATGTACTAAAAACTCAGTAAAATTAACCTAACTAAATACTATTACTGATTTCAGACTAGTTGGCTCTTACCACAGTATCTTATTTCTTTAAACATATTATTAAATTAATATTGAGAATAAAGATAAAAATAAATAAAAATGACAATGAAATTGCATTATAAATGGTGAAGCTCCCCTTGAATTTAGAACACTTGAATTTAGCCTTCTTAGAAGACATGTTCTAGACAGGAAAACAGACCAAATAAAATCTTCTATTATTGTGTCCTACACTCTGACAAGTTTTTGCTCTAATTTTTCACATGTATTTACTAACCTAGTAATTTTCATATTGTTTTGAATATCTGGATCCCTAATATTTCTAAAATGGCATCAAGTAATATTTTTGCATTGGTAATGGTACTTAACACTGAATAAATATTTAGAACAGCATCTGCATAATTTCTCTTTGTCTAGTTATTTTTTATTCTCCTCAAAATGATGCATTTTTAATTTGGTTTTATAGTCTACCATACATCTCTCCTTGGTATTGCTATTAGAAAGTGATATTAAATATATTCCCTTAATCATTAAGATAAAATGGAATTTTAAGAGGTAGAATTATATGAATTTATACCCTATAAACATGCCATGGGACTTTTCAGTCCCAGTTCTTGATATGAATCAAATTTAAAATTATAGTAGTTTATAAAATGTATAGTTTTCCCTCCTGTATAATTGACTATATAAAAACTCAGAGAATAGAGCTATTCAAGACACTACCAGAGTATTAAAACAAGACTCAGATATGCTAAATACAAGTCTGAATTCTTGTGTTAATATTACTTTGTTGGATTAACTGGAACAGGAAATATTCTCTTTGTCTCCCATTTAGGATTCTGTAAATCAGACCATCTAGTTTCCTGTTACTGTACTATGTAATCAGTAAGAAACAAAAATGAAACGTTTGAAAATGACTGTTAGGCAGAGTGTTGTAGCACAGATAAAAGATGAAAGGAAAGGACTTGAATAAAAATGATTGAATAAGAGGCTGTGGAACTCAACTCCCCCTAAGAACACATTAAAGATACATTTACATGTGGAACAGTGGTCACTGAAAATTAACTAGGTACTAGCAGAAAGACTTCTATACAACAAAGACTATGAGAAAATTCCACACAAAATAGAATAGGAAGGGAAAAGACCCAGACCTGTAGCTCAAGAAGGGTATCAGAGAAAACATTAATAGTGGGTTACATGGATGGAAACTTCACTGGGGACTAAGTGATTTATATTTTTGGTACTGGCCCTTGGATACAATAAAAGGAACATGAGCTCCCTTGACTGGTTGGAGGGCTGATGGGACTAATAAGAGGGTTGTGGAAAGCCTAGATTCCACTTATGAGCAGTGAAGAGTGCCTGTGGACACCAAAAGCAGTATAGACAGGATGACTTGAAACTGCATGGGGTTTTGACTGGCTTATTGCAACCTCAGTGTTATGCCCCAGCCTGAGCCAACTGAATGCTACCACAGTGCTTGCCTCATGTTGCAGTTCCATAATGAAGAAAGGCTGCTACATCCTAGGGAAAACCTCAGCCATTAGAGGCTGAGGCAGCTCAAACCATAAGTGGCATCTGAAGAAGTAGAAGGCAGCAATTACTGGTGATTGCACGGTCAGCAAATCAGAAGTCTGGATCACTGATGGCAGCTAAGCGACCCACAGAACACTGTAAATTCTCACATCAGCTTAGGTACTGCTCCCCTCTGGGCAAGGGGGCCAGTACTGGGAGGGTGAAAAGCACACACCTGTGGGATTACTGAACCAAATCTCACCCTATACTCAGGGTTTCTTCCCCAGAAACTTGAAACTGCTCATCCACTAAGTTGTGCCTCTTTGCAAACTCATGGACTGCAGCATGTCAGACTTCCCTGTCCTTCACTAGCTCCCAGAGTTTGCTCAAATTTATATCCATTGATTCAGTGATACTATCCAATCATCTCATCCTCTGCTGCTTTCTTCCTTTGATTTCAGTCTTTCCCAGCATCAGAGGTTTTTTTCCAATGAGTTGGCTTTTCCCATTAGATGGCCAACATATTGAAGCTTTCACATCGGTCCTTCCAATGAATATCCAGGGTTGATTTCTTTAGGATTGACTGGTTTTATCTACTTTCAGTCCAAGGGAATCTCAAGAGTCTTCTCCAGAATGACAATTCCAAACCATTAATTGTTCACCTCTCAGCTTTCTTTATGGTCCAACACTTGCATTCATACATGACTACTGGAAAAAACAACAACAACAACATAGCTTTGTTTAGATGAATCTTTGATGGCAAAGTGATGTCTCTTCTTTTTAATATGCTGTCTAGGTTTGTCATAGCTTTTCTTCCAAAGAGCAAGTTTCCTTTAATTTTATGGTTGCATTCATCATCCACAGTGAAATTGGAGCCCAAGAAAAGAAAATCTGTCTCTACTTCTACTTTTCCCCTTTCTATTTGCCATGAAGTGAAGGACCTGGATACCATGATCTTATTCTTTTGAATGTCAATTTTAATTCAGTTTTTTCACTCTACTTTTTCACCTTCAAGAGACTCTTCAGTTCCTCTTCACTGTCTGACATTAGAGTGGTATCATCTACATATCTGAGGTTGTTGATATTTCTCCCAGCCATCTTGTGATTCATCCAGCCAGGCATTTTTGCATGATGTATTCTGCATAGAAATTAAATAAGCAGGGTGACAATACGCAGTCTTGTCATACTCCTTTCCCAATTTGGAACTAGTCAGTCGTTCCATGTAACGTTCTATCTGCATACAGATTTCTCAGGACTTGAAGATATCACAAATAAGGCATGACAGATACTGAACAGAGGGAAAGCTCCACCTCACACCCAGCTCTGTCCTAGCCCCTCCAACTCCAACTCTACTTCTAACAAAGATGATAGCTGACAGCATATCTGCCAGCTGCCAGAGAAAGGCTGTGACTAGTGGTCACATCAAATATAACTCTCACACCAGCTACTGAGCTACTCTAGACTATATAGATACTGTAGACTATACTATAGACTATGTGTAGNCTATACTATAGACTATATGTAGTATATCCTCACTATATGTGAGGGACACTCCTTCAATAAATAATTTTTAATCATTTCACTTAATTTTATATAAACAAAGATAAAGAAAATGAGAAGACAAAGGAATTTGCCTCAGTTGAAAAAGCAAGAAAAAACTACCAAAACGCAGCTCCTGAAATAGTAATAAATAATTTACCATTAAGAATTCAAATCATTAGTAATAAGAATAATAACTGTATTCGGAAAATAATAGATCAACACAGTGATAATTTTACCAAGGAACTAGAAGATGTAAAAAGATCCAATCATAATGAAGAATATAGCAACTGAAATGAAAAACAAACTAGATAGAATGAACAGCAGATTAGGTGATACAAAACTGTGCACCAGTAGCCTGGGAGACAGAGTAATGAAAATCAACTAATCAGAACAACAAACATAAATTAATTACAAAATGAGAACAGTTTTTGAGAGATTGTTGACATAACATCAAATGTACCACCATCAGCATTATAGGAATCCCAGAAAAAGAAAGAGAAAAGGATATATTTGATGAAATCATGGTTGTAAGCTTTTCAAACCTGAAGAAGAAAACAGATATCAAGGTATAGTAAACACAGATGGCATCAAATAAGGTAAACCCAGACACACATCAAGACATATCATAATGAAAATGGCAAAAATTAAATATAAAGAGAAAATTTTAAAGGCAGTATAAAAAATTCATATACTAGAAAACTTCTGTAAGACTCCAAGATAATTTTTTCTACAAAATTTTGCAGGACAGAAATGAATGGCAATATTCAAAATGCTAAAAGGAGGTGGGGGGGGCGCGGAATCTGAAAACTGTGATACTCTACCTGGTAAGATTATCATTTAGATCTGAAGGAAAGATAAGGAACTTCTTAGACAAAAAATAAAAGCATTTAACAGTAATAAACCTACTGAAAAAGAAATGTTAAATGGTTTTCTTTAAGCAGTAAGAGAGGACTGTGACAAGATTGTATCCATAGAAAAGGAAAAATCAACTGGTAGGCAAATATATATAAAGTCTATGTGTCACCAACTTAAACAAAGCAGTACAAATATTGAGACAAAAATTGTAAAATTAAGTATAACTACAATAATAAGTAAAAGGATAAACATGAAGATGTAAAATATGACATCAGAAACACAAAGTATCAGTAGAAAGACTAAAAAGTGTAGATATTTTTAAATGTTTGAACTTTAAAGGGCTGTATGTTTGAACTTAAAGGACTACTTGTTTAAAACAAGTACATATATTTATAGGTCACATATATAAACCCCATGGTATCTACTAATCAAAAGCTTACCATAGACCATAGAT
>SJYQ01007726.1:111713-125291 GCA_006410935.1 Redunca redunca
TCAAACTTATCTGAAAATTTTATAGAAACTGGACTGTAATATGATAAATGCTTATAATTGGCTCAGTGAAAATTTGCTTTTCTTATTTTTCTTATAGATTTTAAAATAAACATCTGTTTCTTTTACAAATATAGTCTTGGATTATGTCTGAATCTATATATGAATTTGCATCTTCAAAGCCATGAAAGTAGTATATCTTTATATTTATTTGAGGCTTCCCTGGTGGCTTAGTTGGTAAATAATCTGCTTACAGTCCAGGAGATCAATGGCAGTACAACTGATCTAGATTCCATCCCTGGATCAGGAAGATCCCCTGGAAAAGGAAATGGTAACCCACTACAGTGTTCTTGCCTGGAGAATCCCATGGACAGAAGAGCCTAGCAGGCTACAGTCTGTGGCGTTGCAAGAGTCTGACATGAATCAGTGACTATACCACCACATACATTTATTTCAATTTTTTATTTCTTTCATCATTATTTTATTCAGTAACAGGTCTTATATGTACTTTGTTGGATTCTTACTTAAGTATAATTTTCCATAAGCTCTCTAACTGATTCTTTCTTTCCTGATCACCTAAATAAAAGCTCAGTGGATGAGTTTCCCAAACTTTGCATCACATTTCTTTGCTTTTTCTCCTGAAGTCTTACCAGTATATAACACTGTGTGTTGTATAATATTTTTTTCTCTCTCTCCCATTTATATGTAAAATCCTCCTGAATCAAGTTTTTTTGTTTATTTGTTATGTTTTGCTTTTTAACTGTATATAGAAGACTGCCTGATAGGTAGTAGTTGCTTGATAGATATTTGTTGAATGAAGTAATAGCTGTCAAAAGGGCAAGAAAAACTAAAATTGTGCAAAGATTTTTCAAAAAGTTGGCAAAAAATAATGAGAAGAAATTAGTGTATCTTATAACTCAGAGTTTAAAAATATTACTGGGGCATATGCGATAGTGTCAAAGTTTTCATTTTGACCAATGTATTTTATTTACACTTGTAATGCATCAATGCTTGGAGTAAGTGTGAGCAGTTTATATCTCCATTGACCCATGAATGCTATTTTTGGAAATGCATGAACAGCCATTCATGTTGAAATTTAATGAGGGATATTAAAGAGTCAGCTCAAATTTGGCTGAACATGCAGGATTTTTTAGAGCCCACAAAACCAGACAAATAAATTTAGAATAATGTCTAAGATTTTTAAAATAACATATCTTAAATTTTATTTTTTCCTACAAGACTATGTGCTCATCCAAATAACTGACTTTGCTTTAGGTAAACCTGGGAAAATTATTCAGAAATTACTTGAAGAATCATAGATTTTACTGTTTGAAAGAGTATTAATTGATTTTCTATATACCTTTTAGTCCTATCAAATTTCTGATAAAATAAGCATCCAATTTATGATAATAATTAACATTTACATTGTAATTGTTTCAAACTCTCTTCTAAATTCCTTTATATATGCATTATTCATAATCTATTGGGTTGGACAAAAAGTTCCTTCTGTTTTTAAATTAAAAATAAAAGATACACTTTTCCTTTCCACTAATAACTTTATTGAAGAACATATTCACAGTTTTATTCCACTACTTTCTGCCATTTTTCATGCAACTTCATAATTCCATCTTCCCAAAACTTTTTAAATTTTTGAGCAAAGAACTAGTCCAGGTGCCTTTTACAGTCTTCCAGGGAATTGCAAGTTTTTCTATTAAGAAAGCTTCGTAAAGGCCAAAATAAATGGAAATCTGGAGGTATAATGTCTGATGAACTAGATGAACTTCCCAGCCAAGCTGTAATGGCTTTTGCCTGGTCATCAAACAAATATGAACACTTGTGTTATACTGATGAAATGTTATATATTTTCTATTGACTCATTTTGGATAATTTCATGAAGTGCTGCTTTCAGTTGGTCAATCTGAGAGAAATGCTTGTTGGAATTAATTCTTTGGTTTTCCAGAAAGCATTCATGATGTAGGACTCCCATCTGGTACCAACATCTACACAGAGTCACCTCTTTGGATGAAGACTTTCCTTTGATGTTATCAGTAGTAGTTCATTTTGTTTGCCCCATGACTTATTCTGTTCCCCGTTGCTGTACAATACCCATTTTGCACTACCTGCCACCATTTGTCTTAATACCAGAATGCTTTTATTATGTTTAAGTAGGCTTTCTTTCAATAAACCTATGTGGAACTCAAACATCAAAGCAATTAATATAACAAAGCTGGCTCAAATGCATTCCAACCCTTGATTTGAATATTTTGGGTATGCCAGCTATCTCCCACATGGTATAGCATTGATTTTTCTCAATTAATGTCTTGATTTGATCCCTATCAACTTAAGAGCTTCCAAAGTAGCTCAGAGGTTAAAATGTCTGCCTGCAATGCAGGAGACCTGGGTTTGATACCTGCGTCAAAGGAAATGGCAACCCACTCCAGTATTCTTGCCTGGGGAATCCCATGGATGGAGGAGCCTTGTCCGTGGGCTACAGTCCATGGGGTTGCAAAGAGTAGAACACGGCTGAGCGAGCGACTTAATTAATTAATAAACTTAAACCAGTCTACTAGACCTTGCAGCATTGTTGAATGAGAAATCTGTAGCACAAAACTTCACAAATCATTTTTGACACATTCAATCAGTCATCATCACACCTTCTCCATACACTGCACAAATATTTTTTGTGTGTTTCAATTGTGTTTTTACCTTTCTTGAAATAATAAAGCATACTATACTGAAAGTGTTGCTTTTTAAAATTCTACCTTCAATATTAAAATGGCTGCACAAAGATTCATGACATCTGATTTTTTTCTTTAATTCACACTAATATGACAGCTGTCACATCACAATGCAATCTAATAAAATTGTGTCAAATGGAGTTAAAGCTAAGAACTGCTAGCATCATTTTAAGGAAGAAACCAAATAAAACTTTTGTCCAACACAATGTTTATCACAATGTACTTATAACACAGGTCTGATCATTATTATCACTTTATAGATGAATATTGCTGTGGATGGCAATATGTGTTTCTCAGTGGGTCAGATAGCATTCAGTTCACAATAGACAAATCAGTTTGCCTGGTAATTTGATGGCCCATGGTTAAGTATTTAGTCTCTACTAAGTCCCACTAGGAAGCCAAGAACTGTTTCTCAAGAAAGAGAGCAGAGGTCTGTGGAGTAGCAGAGAATTTTGCTAATAAAGTGCTAAGGGCCTAAATTCAGATTCCTCCATAAAGGTCTATTAAATGCTACAAACACCATTTCTATCTGCCACTGATACTTCGAGTACAATTGAGTCTGCTGGATCACATGACCTGAATGGCAGAACAGTTTGCATTATGGTCTGGACCTGTTGTACTGTCTCCGTCTCCCCAGCCCCGCCATTTTTTTTTTTTGGTCTCCATTTAAATCTACCAATGTTTCAGTGGATTTTGTAAATGGGCCAGAGTAATGTACTCCAATGAAGAATATGTTGTCTCCAAAATTCAAAGGGGCCCAATAGGCATGGATCTCCTTTTTTGGTTATAGAAGGATCAGATGCAGCTACTTATCCTTCACCTTTGTAGGGATATCTCCACTTGCCCTACATCATTAAACTCCCAGAAATTTTAGTAAGGTAAAAGATCCTTGATTTTTTTAATTTATTTTATTTCACCAGTCATGAATATCTTAGAAATAGGTATAGATTAGTTGTTGCTTCTTGTTCACTAATTCCAGTCAGCATAATCTTATCAATGTAATAGAGGAATGTGACCTCTCAGAGAAAGGAAAGCCAATCAAGAGCCTTACAACCTAATTTAGAGCATAAGGCTAGAGAGCTTGTATATCCATGTGGAAGGAGAATGAAAGTGTATTGCTCAACTTACAATATTGCTTGATTTACAAGCTAGAAGCAAACAGCTTCTGGTGTTTGTTTGTTTGTCTTAACATGGGTAGATTTTAAAAAAGCATCTGCAAGATCAATAGCCATATATCAAGTACAAGAGAATCTGTTATTTGCTCAGGTAATAAATACACATCTGGCACCAATAAAAATACAACTGGAGTAATCACTTGGATAAGCTTATGATAATATAATATTGTTCCCAATATGCATCTGTCTTCCACACTGGACACATAGGCCTGTTGAATGGAAATGTCATAAAATCATCACCCCTTCAAGTTCTTCTTGGTACCATTAATCTCTGTAACCTTACAAAGAATGCAGTTTTGCATTTTATTTACTGTTTTCCTAGGTTGAGGTAGTTCTAGTGGCTTCCACTTGGCCTTTCTCACATAATATCTCTCATTCTTCATGTCAGGAAACCAATTGGGGATTTTGATAACCACTCAATATGTCTATTACAATTTTACATTGCTTAACTGAGTAAATATCTTCAAAATGGGTCTGATGACCCACGGGACTCACTCTGAGATGGATCTGAACTAATACTTAATTGACCAACTGATTGCTATAAACCACTCTTACTGGTTGACCACAGTGGCATTTAGTTTCTCATGAAATTAATGTTAATTCATAGTTAGTGTCCAGTAGTCCCCAAAAGGTTTGATCATTTCCTCTTCCCCAATGCAGTTACCCATGTAATAGACCAAAGGTCATTTTCGGGAAGACTGTGAGAAAGATTAAAAGTATAAATTTTGGTTGTGTACTGAAGTCTTTTCTGAAGGAGATCTAGCCTCCCCTTCCTTCAAGGGGCTTAAGACTGAGAATTGACTCAGTGGCTGTGATTCATGGTTTTTATGATTCAACTTAGACTTCTGTTCACTTGGCCTGCAATTTTTCTGCTTACATAGGTCAAGAAATATTTTGGCAGACTTTCTATAAATTTCATTTTAAGGAAAAATGTAATTAAGTATCCAATGACAAAGTTCTGCGCAAGTCAGATCAAAACAGAACAAGACCATGTGGAGCTCCTGGGTACAGAAGATTTTCTGTGTCCCCTATTTCTTATATGTAGGAAATAGGTTTTCATGACCTTCCTGAGTTTCAAAGGACAGACTAAAACAATTGTTAATCAGGGAAGGAGTGTTGAGACAAGGGAGGGATAGTCAGAAAATAATAGTGAATGTTTTGTTGGTGGCTCAGTAGTAAAGAATACACTTGCCAATGTAGGAGATACAGATTCGCTCCCTGATCCAGGAAAAGTCCACATACTGTGGAACAACTCAGCCTGTGCATGGAAAATATTGAGCCTGTGTTCTAGAGCCCAGGAGCCACAACTATTGAGCCTATGTGCCACAACTACTGAAACCCAAATTTTCTAGTGCCTGTGTTCCAAAAGAGAGAACATTTCTTGTATTTCTCACTGCAATGAGAAACCCATGCACCTCGATTAGAGAGTAGCCCTTGTTTGTTATAACTAGAGAAAAGCCCACATAGCAATGAAGAGCCAGCACAGCCAAAAATAAAATAAATAAATAAAATTATTTAAATAAGAAAAAAAAAAATAGTGCAGCTTTGGCAAAACATTCTGAGCAATACACATAACAGTCTCTTTAAATTCTTCTACAGAACTAAAACCCCTAACAAATGGAAGATGGACTGCTTGATTAAGCAATTTGTATTCCAGAGAGAAGGTCATAGTTTGTATCCTAGAGAACTACAGAAGGTCATTAAGAGATCATCTGAGGCTAAATTAAAAGAATGCAGGTCCTGCACACACTCTGATCCTTACCAGCAACCCTGCCCTTGAACCATTACTGTAAAATTCCTCACCAAATTCCCTTGGGATGGGATACAGTTTTTGAGGGTTCAATTTTGTAGTGTCCTCCTATGCCTGGCAAAGCAATAAAGGAATTCTTTTATACTTCACCCAAAACTTATCTCTGAGATTTGACTTGGCACCAGTGCACAGAGGCTGAAAGTTTGGCATCAAAACTATTCTGATTGCTGTTTTCACTCTTCTGTCCACTAGGGTAATTATGACCTCCTTGCCTTTGTGGGCCAGGGCCACCACCATTTGGGCCCTGTGACCCAGGGATCTAATTTCTCTTATTGTATTTAGATATCCCAATTCAGAGTCTGTACTTTTCACTGGAAGATCAGGGCTACAGAGGAAAGAGATCACAGAGCATTTCAAGGACTTGAAAAGTGGTAAGAGCCTTCTGGACCCTACAAGCGTAAGTGAGTGTAAGTAACTTAAGTGACAAATCCACACTAACGTGCCAACCCTCTAAGACTTTGATTTCTGTTCTCTACATTAAATCAAGCCATGCCTGGCCTTTCTAACTCACTCACTATGAGCCACTCTTTGGTTCATGTTTCAGTCAAAAAACCAGCCAGTTAGAACACTTTCTAACTCTAACAGAACAGTAAATACAGAATCTCTGCTCGATGATACTGAGAGGGTAACAGGCAGGAAGGCCAGGGGTCTCCAAATGAAGGAAATAGGGTACAAGTGTCAGACATTTGTTTTTTTTTTAACCTCTCCCTTAAGCAGCAGGAAGAAACAAACTACAAGTGTCAGATACTTTTTCCTTCTCTATACAAAATTAAAAGGTTTCTCTTAAAAGTTTGTGTTGACATGATGACACCTGGTTCCAGCTAAACCTAACTTTTCTCAAACCTTGAGCTAATCAACACATCTTTCTTATGGATAAGTTTTTCTTAATCTATGTTAATGAAACTATGTATTTGCTTTGGAATTTGCCTTTCTTCAAAATGGTTCCACCTAAGACTAACTTTGTTCTTTTCTCAAACCTTGGGCTGATAAGAGCTCAACAAACCAGGATTCATATCAATTGTTTTATGGCTAGGGGATGACCCCCCCCTTGTACCATCATATCTCAAAAATGCATATTGTGGGAGAGGGGCCTGGTGAAACTCCTTCAGCCTTAAGGTGTATCTCTTATCTGATTAACAGCCTTCAGGGAGATCCAACCAGTCCATTCTGAAGGAGATCAGCCCTGGGATTTCTTTGGAAGGAATGATCCTAAAGCTGAAACTCCAGTACTTTGGCCACCTCATGCAAAGAGTTGACGCATTGGAAAAGACTCTGATTTTGGAAGGGATTGGGGGCAGGAGGAGAAAGGGAGGACAGAGGATCAGATGGCTGGGTGGCATCATGGACTCAATGAACGTGAGTCTGAGTGAATTCCGGGAGATGGTGATGGACAGGGAGGCCTGGCTGCTGCGATTCATGGGGTCGCAGAAGTGGACACGACTGAATGACTGAACTGAACTGAACTGAATGGACATAAAACAGTTTGCTAAAACTAGCAGGGTGGCCACTCTTTCTGCCCTCTTCAGATGAATGTGTCGGAAGCTTTGTCTATCTCTTTTACACTTTAATAAAACTTATTACCCAAAAAGTTCTGAGTGATCAAGCCTTATCACTGTTCCCAGCCTGAATTCCTCTCTTGGAAAGCAAGAAGATCAAACCATTCAATCTCAAAAGAAATCAACACTGAATACTCTTTGGAAGGACTGATGCTGAAACTGAAGCTTCAGTACTTTGGCAACCTGATTTGAACAGGCGGCTCTTTGAAAAGACCCTGATGTTGGGAAAGATTGAAGGCAGAATGAGAAGAGGGTAACAGAAGAAGAGATGGTTGGATGGTATCACTGATTAAATGGACATGAGTTTGAGCAAACTCTGGGAGATTGTGAGGGACAGAGAAGCCTAGCGTGCTATAGTCCATAGGGTCTTGAGGATTCAGACACGACTAGGCAACCGAACAACAAGAATTAGCCTATGAAATTACTTAATCCATAAAACCTATGATTCCATACTCTGGGACAACTCTCACTTTTGAGATGATCTGCATTCTGTCTATGTAATGCCTATCTCTCTAAATAAGATTACTTTCCCTTTATTCTGACTCACTTTCGAATTCTTTCCTGAATGAAGCCAAGAATCCTCATGTGGGAAGAAGTCCTAAGGACTCCTGCAGGTATGATCATGACATGACATTTTCCTCTCCTGAAACACATTTAAGGCTGGGAATTTATTTTGCTGTAATTTGGGAATTTGCAGAGTAAAATTCTGAGCTTGGGTTTGTCAGTCTCACTCTGTGTCTATAAGAGAAATTTCAGGGTTAATTTCAGGGAAGATATAGAAACTTCCATGTCATTTATGCAGTTCTTGATCTGGGAACTTGAATCGTGGAACTCCAGCTTTCCCACTTTCTGCTGTGACATTCAGATCACCCAGATTATCTCATATACTATTACTTTGACAAAAATATTTTAAAATGTGTCATCAAGAAGTCCTGCTTCTTATAAATGAATGATTATATGTATCCAATAGTGAAATTTTGTCTATTTCTACTGTCAAATCTCTCCTTCATGTATCACAGACTTGTGGTGAAGGGGCTTGTATAACTAAGAGAAGCTATGACCCATGCCATGCAGGACTACACAGATAGATAAATCATATAAAAGAGTTCTGAGCAAATATGGTCCATTGGAGGAGGAACTGGCAATGCACTACAGTATTCATGCCAGGAGAACACCATGAGCTGTATGAAAAGGCAAAAATATATGATGAGACACCAAAAGATGAGTCCCCCAAGTTGGAAGTTATCTGATATGCTACTGGAGAAGAGTGGAGGGCAATTACTAACAACTCCAGAAAGAAAGAAGCTTCTGGCCAAAGTAGAAAAGATACTTCACTGTGGATGCGTCTGGTGGTGAAAGAAAAGTAAGATGCTGTAATGAACGATATTTCTCCTTAGAGCATAGGAACTTGTAATTTTAGGTCCATGAATCAAGGTAAATGGATGCAATCAAGCAGGAGATGGAAAGATTGAACATCAATATCTTAGAAATTAGTAACCTAAAATGGACAAATATGGGATGATTTAATTCAGATGACCATTATACCTAGTACTGTGGGGAGGAATCATTAAAAGAGATGGAGTAGCCCTCATAGTCAAGAAAAGAGTCCAAAATGTAGTACTTAGGTGCAGCTCAAAAACAACAGAATGATCTCAGTTTGTTTCCAAAGCTAACCTTCACCATCACAGTAATCCAAGTCTATGCCCCAAACAGAGATACTGAAGCAGTTGTTGGCCAGTTCTATGAAGACCTACAACATATTCTAGAAATAATCCCATGGGGGGGAAAAAAAAATCCCCTTTTCATCATAGGGGATTGGAATACAAAAGGAGAAGTCACGTTTGTTCTTGGAATACAAAAGGGCAAAGACTAACAACATTTTGTCAAGAGAACATGCAGATCATAGAAAGTACCCTTTTCCATATCCAATAACCAAGACATGACTCAACAAGTACACACCAATAGATGATCAATAACGTTATGTTCTTTGCTGCCAAAGATGGAGAAACTCTCTACAGTCAGCGAAAACAAGATCTGGAGTTGATTGTGTCTCAGATCATGAGCTCCTTATTGAAAATTCAGGCTTAACTGAATAAAGTAGGGAAAAATCATTAAGCTATTCAGGTATATGTGTGTGTGTACTTAGTTGCTCAGTCATGTCTGACTCTTTGTGACCCAATGGACTGTAGCCTGCCAGACTCTTTTTTCCATGGTAGTTCTCCAGGGAAGAATACTGAAGTGAGTTGCCATGCCCTCCTCCAGGGGATCTTCCCAACCCAGAGATCAAATCCAAGTCTCTCACATTGCAGCCAGATTCCTTATTGTCTGAGCCACTGATCAAATCACATGTGATTATACATGCAGTAGAGATGATGCATACATTCAAGGGGTTAGATCTAATAGTGTGCCTGAAGAACTATGGACAGAGTTTTGTATCACTGTACAGGAGGCAGTTAAAAAAGACCACCCCAAAGAAAAAGAAATGCAAGAAGGTAAAGTGATTGTCTGAGGAGGCTTTGCAAATAACTGAGAGAAGAGAAGAGAAAAGCAAGGGAGAAAGGAAAAGATATACCCAACTGAATGCAGAGTTCCAGAGAATAGCAAGGAGAGATAAGAAGTTCTTCATTCAATGAAGATTGTAAAGAAATAGAGGAAAGAAATAGAATGGGAATGACTAGAGATTTTTTCAAGAAAATTTGAGATATCAAAGGAACATTTCATGCAAAGATGGTCATGGTAAAGACAGAAATGGTAAAGACTTAACAGAGACAGAAGACATTTACAAGAGGTGGCAAGAATACACAGAAGAACTTTATAAAAAAGATCTTGACCCAAATAACCATGATGGTGTAATAACTCACCTTGAGCCAGACATCCTGGAGTATGAAATCAAGTGGTCTTTAGGAAGCATTACTACCAATGAAACTAGCAGAGGTGATGGAATTCAAGTTGAGCTATTTCAAATTCTAAAAGATGATGCTGTTAAAGCATTGCACTCAATATGTCATCAAATTTGGAAAACTCAGGAGTGGCCACAGGATTGGAAAATGTCACTTTTCATTCCAATCCCAAAGAAGGTCAATACCAAGAATATTCAAACTGCCATGAAATCACACTTATTTCACATGCTAATAAAGTTATGCTCAAAATTCTTCAAGCTAGGTTTCAGCTGTATGAGAACTGAGAGCTTCCAGCTGTACAACTAGGTTTAAAAGAGGCAGAGGAACCAGAGATCAAATTGCCAACATCCACTGGATCATGGAGAAAGCAAGGGAGTTCCAGGAAAACATATACTTCAAGTTCATTGACTACAATAAAGCCTTTGGCTGTTCAAATCACAAGAAACTGTGGAAAATTCTTAAAGAAGTTGGAATACCAGACCAGCTTACCTGTCTCCTGAGAAACCTGTGTCAAGGAGAAGATGAAAAAACAACAGTTAGCACTGGACAAGGAGCAATGGACTGGTTTCAAATTGGGAAAGGAGCATGACAAGGCTGTGTATTGTCATCCTGCTTATTTAAATTAAATGCAGAGTACATCGTGCCAAACGCTGGCCTGGATGAATCACAAGCTGGAATCAAGGTTTCTGGGATAAATATCAACAGCTTCAGCTATGCAGATGATAACACTCTGATGGCAGAAAGTGAAGAGGAATGTCCAGAAAACAAAGAGCCTCTAGATGAGGGTGAAAGAGGAGAGTGAAAGTGCTGGCTTAAAACTCAACATTCAGAAAACTAAGATTGTGGCACCCATTCCCATCATTTCATAAAAGGAGAAAATTGGAAGCAGTGACAGATTTTCCTTTCTTGGGCTGCAAAAACACTGTGGATGGTGACTGTAGCCATGAAATTATAAGACACTCATGGGAAGGAAAGCTATGACAATCTTAGCGTATTAAAAAGTAAAGACATCAGTTTGTCAACAAAGGTTCATATAGTCAAATTTATGCCTTTCCTGGTACTTATATATGAATATGAGAAGTGATCCATAAGGCTGAGTGCCAAAGAATTGATGCTTTCAAATTTTGGTGCTGGAGAAGACGCTTGAGAGACCCTTACACAGTAAGGAGATCAAACCTGTCAGTTGTAAAGGACATCAACCCTGAACATTCATTGGAAATGCTGTTACTGAACCTGATGTTCCAATAGTTTTGCCACCTGATAATAAGAGCTGACTCATTGGAAAGGACCCTGATGCTGGGAAATATGGAAAGCAAATGGAGAAAGGGGTAGCGGTGGATGAGATAAGTTTAAATAGCATTGCTGACTCAATGGACATGAATTTGAGGAAGCTTTGGGACAGAGTGGAGGACAGAGAAGGCTGGCCTGCTGCAATCCGTGAGATCTGAGAGTCAGACAGGACTTACCAACTAAACAACAAAAACTGTCAAATCATGCTCTGGATTATCAGTGGTCTCTTTACAACTAAATCAGTGATGTCAGAGCCAATCAGAAGATGAAACTGGAGACTATTATACAGAGTGAAGTAAGCCAGAAAGAAAAACACAAATACAGTATACTAACACATATATATTTGGGGGGGGGGGTTCAAAATCACCATAGATGGTGACTGCAGCCATGAAATTAAAAGACACTCCTTGGAAGAAAAGTTATGACTAACCTAGATAGCATATTGAAAAGCAAATACATTACTTTGCCAACAAAGGTCTATCTAGTCAAGGCTATGGTTTTTCCAGTAGTCATGTATGGATGTGAGAGTTGGACTGTGAAGAAGGCTGAGTGATGAAGAATTGATGTTTTTGAACTGTGGTGTTGGAGAAGACTCTTGAGAGTCCCTTGGACTGCAAGGAGATCCAACCAGTCCATTCTGAAGATCAGGCCTGGGATTTCTTTAGAAGGAATGATCCTAAAGCCGAAACTCCAGTACTCTGCCCACCTCATGCAAAGTGTTGACTCACTGGAAAAGACTCTGATGCTGGGAGGGATTGGAGGCAGGAGGCAAACAGGACAACAGAAGATGAGGTGGCTGGATGGCATCACTGACTCGATGGACGTGAGTCTGAGTTATCTCCGGGAGTTGGTGATCGACAGGGAGGCCTGGCGTGCTGCAATTCATTTGGTCGCAAAGAGTCGAACATGACTGAGCGACTGAACTGAACTGAACTGAATGCATATATATGGAATTTAGAAAGATGGTAAGGATAACCCTTTATGCAAGACAGCAGAAGAGACACAGATGTATAGAACAGTCTTTTGGACTCTGTGGGAGAGGGAGAGGGTGGGACGATTTGGAGGAATGGCACTGAAACATGTATAATATATAAGAAACAAATCACCAGTCTGGGTTCAATACAGGATGCTTGGGGCTGGTGCACTGGGATGACCTGGAGGGATGGTATGGGGAGGTTCAGGATGTGGAACATGTGTACGCCCCTGGTGGATTCATGCTGATGTGTGGCAGAACCAGTACAATATTGTAAAGTAATTAGCCTCCAATTAAAATAAATAAATGTAAATTAAAATAAAATAAAATAAAAAACACAAAACCCCTCTTTTTGTGTATAAACAAATTTAAACGGTAGAGTACTCCATTTCTACACCCCACTTATTTGAGTCCACTCATGTTACCAATTTTTCTTGTTTTGAAAGTTTTATCAACAAACTGAAAATGCCTAGCAATTTTAGGTATTTTGCCAGGTTTGCTTTTATTTTTATTTTTTTTATTGAAATATAACATATAGAATAGTCCAAATTTAATAACTGTTCACCTCAGTGATTTATCTAATAATGGCTATTTTTACCATAATTCAGATTGTTAAGAGAAAATTATCAATATTGCAGAATCTCATTATTCTACTTACTAGACTACTTCTCCTTTCCTAAAATGTAATCATTAGGTTGAGGTAATTACTCCTAATTAAGCTTTTTACCTTGAAAGAATTGTAGATTAACATGCAATTGTAAGAAACAGAGAAATACTAAGCATCCTGTACTCAGTTTCTCCCAATGGTAACATCTTGAATAGTTACAGCTTTTATCACTATCAAATTTTAGCCCTGATAAATGCATATGTAGTTAGATATTGCCAAATTTTCCTCTGCAGGTGTTTTGCTGCATTTCATTCTCACTTATAATCTGTAAGAGTACTTATTTTCCCTGCTGTCTCATTAAAAGAGCTTTGCATCAGGTGTTTCAATATTTCCAAAGAAATAATTCAGAAGTGGCACATCAATGTAATTTAATTTGTTTCCTCTTATTGTGAGTAGTGTAAAGCTTGCTTTTCATTACTTTTCACTTTTGAGTCATTTGTATACTTTAATGTAAAATCTGTTCATTTTTTTT
>SJYQ01007735.1:406-30832 GCA_006410935.1 Redunca redunca
TTTTTTTTTTTTTTTTTGCCACACCATGTGGCATGTGGGATCCTAGTTCCCCAACCAGGGACTGAACCCACATTCCCTGCATTGGAAGGTGGATTCTTAACCACTGGACTGCCAGGGAGGTTTCCTCTTTTAATTTTTAATGACTTTATTGGGGTATAATTGACATGTCATAAACTGCACGTAAACTATATAACTTGATAAGTTCTGACAAACGTGTACACTCGTGAAACCATCACCACAGCCTAGACAGTGAACATAGCCGTCACCCCAGGGTATCCCTGTGCCCCTCCCAGCCCCTGTCTGTGACTCCCCAATCCCTAGGCAACCACTGATCTGTTGGAGAGCAGCTTGCATTTTCTAGAATTTTGTGTAATTGAAATTACACAATGTGAATTAAAATGTTTTTACTTTAAAGAGATGCTGGTTACCACATACCACATTGATTTTGCAGCTTATGATCATAGATCTGCAGTTTACAACTCCTGCTTGGAAGGCTGTCATCCCCACAACCCACCTCACGTTTACCGCCCTTCAGAAGATCCTGGCCTGCACACCTCCTCTCCCTATACTCACCCCGGGTTCTTGGCTCAGGGAGGGCAAGCTGTTAAGAGAATGGCCACAGCAGGAGGCAGAGGAGAGAAGAGTGAGGACTGACTGGGTCCAGGGGGTCTCCAGCGAGGTAGTTGCCGGAGAAGGTGATATGTCAGGTCCTGCCGCTTGAGCGGACCCTGGGCCCCATTACACCGCCCTCTGGGGTTCCCCTGGCCGGTGCACACTGACTCTGCAGCAGCAGAGCTTCCCGAGGAAGATCCAAAGTCTCCTCAGATATTTCGTGATTAACTTCCCCAGAACCTGCCTTCCCCATGGTTATTCAAGTCATCTTATCACATGGCCATAAAACTTCAGGTCATCAAATGGTGTCACGCACCACTCACATGCCTCTGGCCCTAATAGTCACCGATAAAGTCCCCTCCTGGTGAGTCCCAGTGGTCCCACAGATCAGCCCCTCAGGAGTGGCTGGTGCTCAGGGCGCACCCCTGGATAATTGAATGCAGAGCAGGCCCCTGGCCTAGCGGGTGAAAGAAGCTCCCTGCTAAATGGTCCCAGTCTGTGGGGGTTAGCATGCATTCCTCTGGACTCCAAATCTTTCTGTAAACCCATACATACTTTTTTCTTGGAGAAGAAAGTGATAAATTCCTAGAATCAGAACTGTGAGTCAGTGTTTTCGTTTTCTTCAGATAAATACCCAGGAGTGGGTTTGCTGGATCATATGGTAGTTCTATTTTTAATGTTTTGAGGAACCTCTATGCTGTTCTCCATAGTGGCTGCACCAACTTATGATCCCACCAATGATGTCCACGAGTTCCCTTTTCTCCAAGTCCTCACCATTGCTTGTTATTTCCTGTCTTTTTGATAACAGCCATTCTCATAGGTGTGATAGCTCATTGTGGTTTTTATTTGCAATTCTCTGATGATTAGTGACGTTGAACATCTTTTCATGTACCTGCAAGCCATCTGTATATCCCCTTTGAAAAAAATGTCTGTTCAGACATCCTCTGCCAGTTGAGTTGTTTGGTTTTTCTGTTGTTGAATTAAATGAGTTCTTTATATATTTTGGATATTAACCCTTTATCAGATATATGATTTGCAGATATTTTCTCCCATTCCATACATGACCTTTTCTTTTTGTTTATGGTTTTTCTTTACTGTGCAGAAGCTTTTTTAGTTTGACTTGTTTGTTTTTGCTTTTGGTGTCAAATCCAAAAAATTGTTGCCAAGACTTACGTTAATGAGCTTACCACCTGTTTCTTCTAGGAGTTTGATGGTTTCAGGTCTTACAGTCAGGTATTTAATCCATTTTGAGTTAATTTTTGTATGTGTTGTAAGGTTCGTGCACGCTAAGCCGCTTCAGTTGTGTCCAACTGTTTTTGACCCTATGGACCATAGCCTACCAGGCTCCTCTATCCATGGAATTCTCCAGGCAATAATACTGGAATGGTTTGCCGTTTCTTTTTCCAGAGGACCGTCCCAGCCCAGGGGTCGAGCCTGCGTCTTTTATGTCTACTGCATTGGCAGGCAGGTTCTTACCACTAGTGCCACCTGGGATCGTGGTACAGTTTCATTCTTTTACATATGGTTGTCTAGTTTTCTCAGTGTCTTTTATTGAAGATAAATATATTTTTGAAGATAATATTTCTTCATGATTCAATCTTGGAAGATTGTGTGTTTCTAGGCATTTATTCATTTCTTTTAGGTTGTCCAATTTGTTGGCATATAATTGTCTATAGTACTCTCTCGATCCTTTGTATTTCTGTAGAATCAGTAGTAACTTCTTCATTTCTGATTTTATTTGATTCCTCTCCCTTTTTTTGTTGGCCTGTCTAGCTAACAATTTATCAATTTTGTTTATATTTTCAAAGAGCCGGCTCTTGGTTTCATTGACCTTTTTTATTGTCTTTTTAGTTTCTATTTCATTTATTTCTGCTCTGGTCTTTGTTATCTCCTTCCTTCTATTAACTTTAGGCTTCATTTGCCCTTCTTCTTGTTCCTTGAAGTATAAAATAAGGTTGTATATTTGAGATTTTTCTTCTTTCTTGAGGTAGGTGTTTATCACAATGAACTTCTCTCTTAGAAGTGCTTTTGCTGAATCCCATGAGTTTCAGTATGGTGTATTTCATTTTCATTCATTTCAAAGTATTTTTTATTTCTCCATTGACCCATTGGTTGAGCAATACATGTTGTTAAATCTCCACATATTTGTGAATTTTCCAGTTTTCTTGTAATTGATTTCTAGTTTCATACCAGTGTGGTCAGAAAAGATACTTGATATGATTTCAGTGTTCTTGTTACAGCTTGTTTTGCTGCCTAACACATGATCTATAATTGGAGAACATTCCATGTACACTTGAGAATGGAGAAGAATGTGTTTCCTGTGACTTGTGGATTGAATATTTGGCTTAGACAAGTCTTTTAAATGTATTTGTGTTTTCAAAATTACATGAATTACTAATGTTGTCAAAGGAGCATGAGTACTTAAAGAGTCAAATACATCTATGATTTATGATAAAAAGAAGAAAACTCAACCGTCTTCTTTTCTACCTCAATTCCTGTTCCCCAGTTTAACTGTTTTATCTGTTTTATTGTATTTACCACTGTGTTTTCAAAAATTGTTTTCCCTCTTAGAACTGCTTTTGCTGGTTCCCGTGAGTTTTGATATGTTGTATTTCATTTTCATTTATCTCAAAGTATTTTTTAAAATTTCTCTTTGAATTTCTTTATTGATCCATTTGTTGTACAATATATGTTGCTTAATTTCCTTTAAAATTTAAAGATAGAACTATATATGATCCAGCAATTCCACTCCTAGGCATATATCTGGACAGAACAGAAACACTAATTTGAAAAGATACATGCACCCCAGTGTACATAGCAGCACTTTACAATAGCCGAGACATAGGAACAACCCAAGTGCCCATCAATAGACAATTGTGAGTTTGCTGGGAAGAATGGGGGCCTCAGTCCTTGTCTTCTTTGAAGGAAGAATTTAGCAAAGAGATTAAGACTTGAAACAAAAATAAAGCATTTATTAGAAGCAAAGTATGTATGGAAGAAAACACAGGGGAACTCAGAGTGAGTTGTGTGTCAGTAGGAGAGACTTAAGTCGCCTGTTGCCTCTGACACCATCTTGTCCGGGTCCATCTTTGGTCTGCCTCAGGGTCCTCCCCAGTGTGTGTGTGCATCTCTCAGCCAAGATCAGTTCCAACATGAAGGTTTCTGGGAGGTTGACAGGACAAATTATGGGCTGGTGTCTCCTCCCTCCTTTTTTCTCTCCCCTCTACTGAGGACCTTCTCTGCCAGTGTGTCAGGCAGGGAAATCCCCTTAACCACAAGAATTAGAAGAATGTGGTTGCTTTGCCTTTTACCCAATCAAGGCCCAGTAGTCCTGATGATACCTTATATCTCCAAGTATCAGCCAGGAGACCGATTGGAGCTGTTCAGCCTGGGGCCCCATCTACCTCCTGCCTCAGTTGGATTAAAAGGATGTGAGATATATAATATGTATGCGTGTGTGTGTGTGTATACATACATATAGAGAGAGATGTGTATGTGTGTGTAATGGAATATTACTTGGGCATAAAAACTAAATGGTGCCATTTGCAGCACCATGGATGAACCTAGAAAGTGTTATGCTTAGTGAAATAAGTCAGACGGAAAGAAAGGAAAATACTATTTGATATCACCTGTATGTGGAATCTAAAAAATAATACAAATGAATGTATATGTAGAACATAAACAGACAGATACAGAAAACAAATTTATGGTTACCAAAGAGGAAAGGGAAGTGGGAAGGGACCAATTAGGGGCATGGGATTAATAGATACAAACTATATATAAAGTAGATAAGCAACAAGGATTCAGTGTATAGCACAGGGGATTATACACATTATCTTGTAATAATCTGTAATAGAGTGTAATCGGCAAAAAGACTATCACTGTGCTGTACACCTGAAACTCTTGTTCACAATATGTAATATATTTACAATATTGTAAATCAACATACCCCAATTCAAAAGGAGAAGAATTGAAGGTGGCAGTGTGCCACCATGGTATGATGTTAAAAGTTCCAGCAGAGTGACTAAGGGCAGATGAGCAGGTTAGGCCAATCCTGTGTTTCTCTTGGCTAAAGCAACCTGTGAAATTCTCTCCTGCTTGGGGAGGGCAGCATTCTTGACTCCTGAGAGGATAAACATCAAGCTTTATTTAAGATATAAACTTCAAAACAGACAAGAATGTTTGGACAAAATTGGGATGCTTATAGTGACATTAAATACAGTAAATTTGAGGACACCCAAAGGAAAGATGAGCCGTTCATCCACTCATTAAACATTGCCTGAGTTCCTTCTTGATGCCAGGTGCTGGGCTGGGCGTTTCTGGGAACCTGCCCTTCAGTCTAGCCTCCAGGCAGTGACAAAGGAATTCCCCATGAAGCAGGGAGAATTTGCCAAAGGTCTCAAGAAACTTGAAACAGTGAAACCAACATTTTTGGTGAAAGGTCAAACAAGCCTGGGTGAAAATGATTTCTGTATCCATTTTAGAAGCAAGGAGTTCTGCATCCGTATTTAAAGAAAAAAAAATTCAACCTAGAGTAAACGATGTCCTGATAAGGGAGATCAGCCCTGGGATTTCTTTGGAAGGACTGATGCTAAAGCTGTAAGTCCAGTACTTTGGCCACCTCATGCGAAGAGTTGAGTCATTGGAAAAGACTCTGATGCTGGGAGGGATTGGGGGCAGGAGGAGAAGGGGACAACAGAAGATGAGATGGCTGGATGGCATCACTGACTCGATGGACGTGGGTCTGGTGAACTCCGGGAGTTGGTGATGGACAGGGAGGCCTGGCGTGCTGCGATTCATGGGGTCGCAAAGAGTCGGACAGGACTGAGCAACTGAAGTGAACTGATAAGGGAAGCCTGGGGAGCTTTGGGAGCCTAGAGGATGTGTTTGATGCAGCCTAGCTATCAGAGAGGTGTCTTCCTCTAGGAAGAAGAGTTATTCCAGCTGAGACCTAAAAAGTGAATTGGGCACAGTGGGAAAAGAGGAGTGCGGGGCTGGTACCCCAGGCAGAGGTGAACTCAGGTGTCAGATGGAAGGGCAAGCAGAATGGGCCTGCACCCAGCCCTTGCAGAGCTCATGACCCAGTGAGGGAGACAGGTCTGTCACCAGTGATACCCAGGGTTGATCAGGGCTGGGATGTAGGAGCCCCAGGAGCTGAGGATGCCCAGAGGGGTCTTAGTCCTGAAAAGAAACACCTGAGACACACCTTGAAGAACAACTAGGAGTTAGCAGACATTTCATAGAGAAAAATCAACAAAGTCAAAAGATGTTTCTTTGAAAAGGTTAATACTACTCAAGGCGAAAGACACAAATTTCCATTAAAAGGGATGAAAGATGAATTCAGATCCTAACTGTAGGATGACAAGAGTATATCATGATCAACTGTAGCCCCAAAATTTGGCAGTGTAGAGGAAATGGACAGCTTCCTTGAAAAACACAACTAACAATGTTGACACAGAAAAAATAGAAACTCTGAATAGCCCTACATTTGTTAGAGACATTGAATCTATAATTTAAAACCTTCCCCTTAAAGAAAATCACAAGCCCAGATGGCTTCAGTGATAAATTCTTCCAAACATTTAAGAAAGAAACGAGGTCATTACCCAAACTCTTCTAAATAATAGATAATGTGGAATACTTCCTTATTCATTTTAAGAGTTGGATGGGATACTGATAACCACAACCTAACAAGGTCATTATAAGAAAGAAAAATTTTAGGCCAAGATCCTTCTAAACATGGATTCAGATATCCTGAACAAAAATGTTAGCAAGTAGAATCCAGCACTGTATAAGAAAGATAATACGTTATAACCTAGTGGGATTTATTCCGAGACTACAAGGTTGGTCTAGCATTTGAAAAGCAGTCAAATATGTGGGGCCTAGTTTTGGACAGTATGTTCTTTCCCAGTTCTCGATTTGTCTGTCCTTGTACCAGTACTGTCTTGTCTTAATTACTTTAGCTTTGTAGTTAGTCTTGAAATCTGACTGTGTCAATCTTCAAACTTTGATCTTCTTTAAAATTTTCTATTCTTAGGACATCTGCATTTCCTGTGAATTTTAGGGTCAGCTTGCCCCTAACAACAAAATACTTCATTAGGATGTGTGTTGGGATTGTCTGGGTTATGCAATGCCCTGTGATTCAGCAGTTTCATTCCTGGGAAAGCTTCCTACTGTAGGCTCTCTGAGTGTCCATCCATGGGGTGTGGGTGAATGAACTGTTCAGTCAACACAGTGTATGAGCTGAACGCATGGCAAGACCATGGATCTCACGTATTGTTGAACAAAAGACGTCAGAACAGAAAGAGTGATAGTGATCTATCACGAGGAAGACAGGATAGCATTTAAGGGAACTATCATCCATCATAAGAGGTCAGAATAGTGATTTTAGGAGTACCGACTGGACGAAGGCTTGAGGGTGGGAGCCATTTGGAGTGTGGGAATGTCCTAGATCTTGATCTAGGTGATGCTTACATATTAGAAAATTATCCAGCTCTTGGGGGAGAACGGGTACATGTATATGTATGGCTGAGTCCCTTCACTGTTCACCTGAAATCATCACAACATTGTTAATCAGCTATACCCCAATACAAAATAAAGATTAAAAAAAAATATCTAGCTCTACAGTTAACATTTGTATGCTTTGTGTAAGTTATATTTCACTAAAAAGGGGAAAAAAGAATGGATGGGGGCGGTCACTGGAGAGAAAGTTATGTACATAACTCAACTGTATCATCACTGTGTACCAGCCCAGCCAAATGGAAAGTGGAGTTTAAAATACCATGAATAATAATGGCAAAACTATTAGTACCTAGGAATAAATAAAATGAGAGAGGTGCAAGGCTGGCAGAAAGAATGTGAAGCTAAGTGGAGAGACCATACACCTGGGTTGAAAGGCTCAGTGTTGGGAAGATGTCACTGTCCTAAACACGATCTGTAGATTTGGGGATTCCAACCAAAGTCTAGGACAGTGGCTTTCAGCCTTTTGCCCATGTTCCAGTCGCACACACAGTCATATAGTCCCACACAAAGCAAGAATAACAGTTTTGTGAAACAGTCCTTGCCCTGAGTACATGAGATTGGCTTGGATGTTTTGTCTTCTTTTTTGTTGTTGTTATATTGATGAGCTTGGTTTCTTGCTGTTGTTTTAGTTCCACATGTAAATGAGATCATTGGGTATCTGTCTTTCTCTGACCAACTAGGGTAATGCCTCCAAGTCCATCTAATATTTTCTATTATGTTGCAGGAAGGGGTACCCCTTCCAGGGCCCAAGAGTGTGCTCTTTTCTAACACCTGGAAATGCGTTGTTGGAGGAGACACACGTGCTGACAAAGCAAAAGACTTCATTGGGAAGGGGCACCTGGGTGGAGAGCAGAAGGGTAAGGGAACCCAGGAGGACTGCTCTGCCACATGGCTCGAGGTCTCAGGTTTTACGGTGATGGGGTTAGTTTCCCGGTTGCCTCTGACCAATCATTCTGACTCAGGCTCCTCCCTGGTGGTTCGTGCATCACTTAGCCAAGATGGATTCCAGCGTGAGGGTTTCTGAGAGGTTGGCAGGATATATCATCTCCTCCCTCCTCCACTGGCTTCCCAGGTGGCGCTAGTGGTAAAGAACCTGCCTGCTAATGCAAGAGGCATAAGCAACTTGGATTCAGTCCCTGGGTTGGGAATCCCTGGAAGAGGGCACGGCAACTCCCTGTAGCATTCTTGCCTGGAGAATCCCATGGACAGAGGAGTCTGGTGGGCTACAGTCCATGGGGCTGCAAAGGATCAGACATGACTGAAGTGACTTAGCCGTCACCCTCCTCCTTGGGTTCCTCCTGAATTCTGGGCTAATTTTATAGGACATGCTGTGGGCTGGCGTATCCTCTCTCCTTTGGTCCCTTCTGAATTCTCCAGGTTAGTACTTGGAGGCAGTACCTCATTTCTTATCAGGACCTCCTATTGCAACACAGGTCATGCAAGTGGTTATCATCATACCTGACCAGGGTCAGTCACCAGTTCCCTAAAAATTACGTTCTTGCTTATATTTTTAATGATAGTTTGTGCAACCACACTGACCTCGTGACCCACTTATGGGATGAGATATGCAGTTTGAGAACTGTCATGCAAGAGAAAGTCAAGTCATCCTAGAAAATCATCGTCCGGTTGAAAGCAAACTGACTTGTGCTCCATGGAGTAGGAGTAGAGAAGCTGGCTGACCTTGATCCTGAGGACGCATCAAGGCATCCAGACCCCTCTGCCAGGCGGCCCCCGCCCTCACACAGCCCATCACAGGGGCTCCTTTCTAGCGTAGTCACGTCACACCGAACAGTGTCTGCATGATTGTTGCCTTGTATGTGCCATTTATTTTCATTTTTCTGACTTGTCTGATGTATAGAGTGCAAGGGACTGCTCTATAGCCCCTGAACAGCCAGTGTGTTAAACCTTGATCTTGAGAAAGAATGGTCTGGCCTAAGGAGATTGTGGGGTGCGAAGTGGAGAGGGGAAGAGGGGTTGCTGCCTTCCTCCTCGGCCATGTTGGGAGCCAAGGAGATGGTGAGAAGAGTGTAAATATAAGAATAAAATATATATTACAAATCACTTGTAGGAATGAGGAGCAGAGGGGTCAGGGAAAGACGAGGTGCTCATCTCTTATGGTGTGGCTGGGGGACCAATAGGAAATACAAAAGATATCATTTCTGTTGTGTTAGGAATACAACATTTTCAAACACCTGGAGCATCCTTTCTTTGAAGGATTCTTTGTGGATTACTGAAATCAACATACTGTTGTGATTTCGTGCCTATCGTTGCCCGGTTTATAAGGAAAAAGAAAGAGCAAGTTCCTCTTTTACAGTCAAATTTTATGTTGTCCTTTTTTGTCCTTGAAATTATACTTACAATTTCATTCCCCGAAGAATTCTAATGAATGATGTATCAGCAACCAAAATATGTACAGAAATTCAAATTTGAATCTGTTTAATTTCCTGTGTAAGGTTCTAAATGTTAAAATATTTTCTTCTGGTTTGAATTGCCTTTAAAATTATTGGTCCAAAAACTAAAATTATTAGTTCACAATTAATTAAAATATTTTATGTGTTTTACATTTTCTGGATAATTATTAAACATTAAAAGTAAAATGAGAGGAAGGAAAATGAATCTCCAGATGAGCCAGAAAACAGGGCATCACCCCCAATAATCCCGTGTCCTTGGATGAATGTTAACTGTCATATGAGTTAGTCGGGGTTCAGCATCCATTCTGCCTTGGTTTCTAAGAGTCAAACGCTGAGAATCTTCCTTCACAAAGAAACAGCTAGGCAAGGAAGTTTTTTGTTCCAGCAGCATCAGTCAGCTCTGAGCTTCTTCCAGGATATGTGCCCAGAACCTTACTGTGAGGAGCTCCATCTTTAGAGTCGATGAAGATCTAGGCTGGGAGCCAGACTTGCAGAGGCTTGGGCACCCTGTGCTCACAGTCGCTTAGCATCCATTCCCACATTTCAGCTGCCCTTTCTTTGGATCCAGGAGGTGCCCCCGCCCCACCGCTGCTGCTGCATTTGGGGAAGATCTGGAAAGAAAGGGTTCTGCCTCTCTCAAGTGGGTGGGGTGATGGTACCCAGGGAGGTGGCTTGAGAGACAAGCAGAAGGAGCTAAGCTTTCAGCAGCTGACCCTTTCTTTACACCTCCTGGGACTTTGAGCCCTGGGAGCTCCTAGTGACCTTCCAGGAGCTTGGTCCCCAGTCTCAGAACCTCCCCTCTGGGGCAGTTTCTCATTCCTGGCCCCTTGCGAGAATCTTCTGGGAGATTTAAAGGATGCCCTCAGGGTCACCCCAAGAGGGGAGACTTGGCGTTCCTCAGACCAGGCCAGGGGCAGGGTCTTCTTTAAAGCACCTCCCTGGTGATTTTGGCTGCTGTGTCCCCCGTTCTCTGACCTGGACACCGAGGCGTGGAGGGGCGGGGGTGGCAGGGGGCCCTGAGCGCACGACCTGACCCCTCTCTTCCCCCGCAGTGTACCACTGGGTGGAGATGCGGACCAAGATGCGCATCATGGGTTTCCGGGGCACGGTCATTAAGCCGCTGAACGAGGAGGCGGCCGCCGAGCTGGGTGCCGAGCTGCTGGGCGAGGCCACCATCTTCATCGTGGGCGGCAGCTGCCTGGTGCTGGAGTACTGGCGCCACCAGGCGCAGCAGCGGCGCAAGGAGGAGGAGCAGCGCGCCGCCTGGGACGCGATGCGGGCCGAGGTGGGCCACCTGGCGCTGGCGCTCGAGGCCCTGCAGGCGCAGGTGCAGGCGGCGCCGGCGCCGGGCGCCCTGGAGGAGCTGCAGGCGCAGATGCGAGAGGTGCGCGCCCAGCTGCGCCCCGGGGACCCGCCGTCCACCCCCGGGGCCGTGTCCACGTCCCAGGCAGTGTCCTCACCCAAGAAGTAGGAGCTTGCTGAAGCCTGAACTTGGACGCGGCCTTGTGTGCCCCGATGTGGCCTTCTCCCTGCGTTACCCTTGCCTGTGCTGGCCCAGGGGAAACCACCAGGGTGTGGATGGATGGAACTTGGCTTAGGTCACCCTGCTGCTGACCCGTGATACTTTCCTACTGTGACCAGTGGCCGGCAGGTGAAGCGTTACAACGCGGCCTCTCAGGCCTCTGACTCAGGTGGTGCAGTCCGCAGTGCTCACCCCTCCCGCCCACTCCAAACCGCACAGACCCTGGGCCCAGCCAGCAGGACAGGAGGCTCACTCCTCTGGCAGAAGACCTAGAACCGGACTTGAGCCAGATCAACCTGCCAGCTCCCCGTTTACGATGATCAGTGTTACGTTTCCTTGGGATGCTCATCCTTAACATCAGAATGCCTCCTTCCCGTTGTCAGGTGGTGCCAGCCATTGTGAAGGAATGCAGGGCCTTTCAATGCACTTCTGCCTCCCTCACCTTCTAAAGCGGGCTCTCTGGGTATCACTCCTCTCTTTGAGGGGAAAACACGGGGGATCTTGGCTTACAGTTGATCCGTCAAATATTATATCTTTCCCCTTAACCTAATCCATGGTCTCTTCCCCCCGAGACACTCAAATGGAATTTTCCAGCAGAACCAACCGCCACCCTTCTTTGGTCTAGGGCACAACCCCCTGGAATGGCTGTGCAGGGTCTTCCAGCAGTGCCCTACCACTCCCTCTTCTGGTGGAAAATTGGGTCCTGCCAATGGCTAGTCTGGCCTGTCTTGCAGCCTCAGCCCTCTGGTTACCTGTCCTCAGAGTCCCAGGCCTTTCCTGCCTTCCCACCGTCTTCTTCAGTGGCATCGCTCAGGGGACTGCCCACCATGGATTAGATGACCACATCCCCGTGTCCCGTCAGATCTGTAGATCTGTGTGCTCTTGCCCTCCTCTCATGGGGCTCTGGTCCAGCAGCCCCTTTTCACGCAGCGTTACCCTCCTGCCTCCAATCCCCAAGTCCCACCTCCATCCCACTGGGCTTAGCTACCGGTTGGTCTTACCTTTGTTATTAGTTTCCAGGACTGCCATAACAAATTACCACAAACAAGGTAGCTTAAAGCAACAGAAGTTTAGGGACTTCCCTAGTGGTCCAGGGATTAAGGCTCTGCGCTTCTAGTGCAGGGGACGCAGGTTCAGTCCCTGGTTGGGGAACTAAGATCCCACATGCTGCAGGGCAGCCAAAACAAACAAACAAACAAAAAAAAAACAACCCCACAACTACAGGAGTTGTGGAGGTCAGAGATCTGAAACTAGGGTGTTCACAGATCTCCCTCCCTCCACAGGCTCTAGGGGAGGACGCTTTCTTGCCTCTTCAGCTTCTGTGGCCTCAGGCATCCCTTGGCTTGTTGGCCACATGTCCCCAGCCTCTGCCTCCATCTTCCCATGGCCTTCTCTTCCTCCCTGTCTCTTGTGAAGACTCCTGTCATTGGATTTAGGGCTCACCCTAAATCAAGGATGATTTCATATCAAGATCCTTGACTTAATTACATCAAAGACTCTTTGCAAATAAGCTCCCATAACTTCCTGGGTGAGGCAGTCCAGGAGTACTTTGGGACTCCTGCCAACCCCGTGGGACATTTGGGGGAGCACAAGGGTGAGAGAAACAGTCCAGGAACCATCCTTCACAACGTGGCTTCTCTTCCAAGACTCATCTCTGAAGTGGGAGGGGTCTGGGCCCCACCAGTCAGCATTCTGTCTTTCAGGCTGTTGCTGTTACTTAGTCACTAAGTCGTGTCCAACTCTTGCGACCCCATGGACCGTAGCCCACCAGGCTCCTCTGTCCGTGGGCTTTTCCAGGCAAGAATACTGGAATGGGTTGCCATTTCCTTCTCCAGGGAATCTTCCTGACCCAGGGATCAATCCTGTGTCTCCTGCATTGGCAGGCAGATTCTTTACTACTGAGCCACCTGGGAAGCCCCTTTTAGGCTGTAGATGTTGCTTACTTAAAGGAGCCCTGGAGTGAGGAAGTCAGCTGACGGATGTGTTTGAGAATCATGAGATGATCTCCAAAACGGGTACAAAGCTTATTAAGATTAGGAGAGAAGCAAGAAAGAAAGATGAGAGGGAGGTGGACTACTCGGGGAGGGGGCAGAGATCTCTACACAGTAGCGAAAGGAGGGGGTCCAATTCTCTATCAGAATTACATTACACTCAGGATCTTAGCGTTTGACGAATGAGGTGAGACCCATTCGACATCTGTTTCCCAGCAGCTGTAGGTGGAGTGGGAGGGGCCAGCTTTCTCTCCCTTCCTCCCTCACCTCCCTTCCCCAGGGGAGTGAAAACCATATGGACACAAGACCTGCCCAGATAGAAAACCAAGAAACTGGGGTTCTGAGGCAGCATCTTAATTCCTTCTAGAAGAGCCTCCACTGATATAGAGGGAGCTGAGGAGGTGGGCCCAGGTAGGGATACTTTTAAAATTAGAAGTGACTTGAGTGGGTTAATGATGAAGGCAAGAGACAGAGCTGCCACGGGATGATGGAGTGGTTGATGGAGCCAGGTGAGCCGGCTCTGTACCTGTTTCCATGGTTACCTCTGGTGGGGGTGGGTCCACTCTGGCACTGACACATCTCTGGATCAGGGTTTCTGGAGGCCAGGGACTGTAACTGCCTCCCACATCACATCACTGTCAATGACATCAATGTCGGTGACCTCTTGTCAGTTAGATGCGGTCATTATCAGAGTGGTGGTGGTGGTGGTTTAGTTGCTAAGTCATGTCCGACTCTTGCAACCCCATGGCCTGTAGCCTGCTAGGCTCCTCTCTTCATGGGATTCTCTAGGCAAGAATACTGGAATGGGTTGGCATTTCCTTCTCCAGGAGATCTTCCTGACCCAGGAATTGAATCCAGGTCTCCTGCATTGCAGGCAGATTCTTTACCAACTGAGCTACAAGGGAAGACTCTGATGGAGTTAATTATTGAATTCCAGTTAGGCGCGGGACACTGTTCTAGTGCTTCATATAGTTGGCATAACATTATTTTCTTTGTTTCCTTGATGAGGAAACTGAGGCACAGAGAGGGAACCTCACCTACCCAGGGTCACACAGGAGGGGAAGAAGCAGACGTGGGATGAGAAGACGGGCAGTCTGGGTTGGAGCTCCTATCCCTTGCGCCACCCTGACCCTGACATAGTGCTGCTCTTGCATCTCGGACTCAGAACTCAGCCCTGACGCATTCTCATGTGCAGTGAGACTTCGTGGGATGTAACCACTTCGCCTGCTGCGTGCAGGTGGGGTCAGCGCATGTGAGGGGAAAGAATCCCCCCCAAAACGCACAAGACCAGAGGATGGTTCATCGCTCTGGTTTCCTGCTAGCTAAAATTTTGTATCTATTTGTGACTTGGGAAAAGGGGTTAGAATAAATTTGTAATTCAAATTGGCTGTCTTCAAGTTGGTGTATTTTTTTCCCCACATTTAAAAATCCCTGTTAACCTTAGAAAAACTGTCCTTCGTTTATTCTTTCATTCAAAGAACTGTCACCAAGGGAATTGCCTGGTGGTCCAGTGGCTCGGACTCTGCACATCCACTGCATGGGGCAGGAGCTTGATCCCTGGGTGTTGCTGCGCCCGACCAACCAACCAACCAACTGTCACCAAGGTGCCCACCATGTTCCTCACCATGTTCTGTGCAGAGCTGGTGACCCAGCTGTGAAGGAGACAGCCCCAACCCTACCCGCAGGGGGCTTACAGTCCAGTGTTCTCTGCCCTGTGGTTATTTGGGAAGGAGGGACTCCTCTCTTCCTGAGGAGGGCTGTAAGCCATCAGAAGCAAATTCAACAGTGGCTCACAAAAGCCTCATCTGGTGTCCTGAGGACTCTGCCTCTGTCATCTCCTGGCAGGCCCTGTTGGCCCTCATGTTGTTTTCCCCATTGGGCAGGCCCTTGCCTGGGGAGAGCCACCCCAGGAGAAAATGGACTTCCTAAAGCCCCCACCTGACCCACTGGCCCATTGCTGAGCTGGCCACTGTGATGCTGTGGGGCCAGGCTGGGGTCCCCCAGCCCCCATAGGCAGAAGGAGAGGAGAAGCATGTCCAGAGGAGGGTGGAGAGGGCACCATCTACCCGCGTACTGGACAAATGTTTGCTGCGCTCCTGGCCCCATTCTATCTAGCAGCTGGGAGTCAACCTGGAACTAGACAAGGTTGCCGTTGCCACGGAGCCCCCAGCTAGTGCAGGGACAGTAAAGGAAAACAACCAGGATCTTCCCTGGTGGCTCAGTGGTAAAGAGTCCACCTTCCAGTGCAGGGGATGTGGGCTCACTCCCTGGGGGTCGGGTGGGGACTGAGATCCCACAAGTCTTGGGGCAGTTAAGCCCTCGAGCCACGACTCCTGAGCCCATGTGCCACAGCTGGAGAGCTGTGCACCGCAACGAAGACCCAGCGCAGCCAAGAACAGGAAGGAAGAAAAGAAAAACTAATCCGGGTCTGGGTGGTGAGGGCTGAGAAGAAAGAGTTCAGGAGTAACAGAGATGGGGATATAGATCAGCTGGTCAGGGAGGAGATGCGAGGAGCCCTGTTGGCAGCCTCCAGAGTGAGAAAGGGTGAGCAGGCCCTGCAACGGTGTGGGGTCTGCCTCTTCCTGGACCTGCAAGAGGCTCTGCTATGAGAACAGGCTGGGGTCAGCGGACTAAGGGCCTGGCGCTGCCTGTCTTTGGGAATAAAGACTTATTGGAATCCAACCACGCTCATTTGTTTATGTCTTTTTATGGCTGCTTTTGCACAGCAATGAGAGAGTTGAGTCATTTGTGAAAAATACCATTTTGCTTTCAAAGATGGAAATATTTACTATTTGGCCCTTTACATAAAAAGAGTTTACTGACCCCTGGAACAGAGTAAGCAAGGGAAGAAGGATGGGCAAAGGGCTCAAGAGGACAAAGGCTGGCCCCCTTGCCTCAGCTGGCACAACTCTGGAGGGGCCAACCAGCTCCGACATGCCCATCAGGTCAGCTCCTACGCCCCCCTGCCTGGTCCTGCTTCTGTCACTCCTCCAGTCCCCACCTACAGGAGCTGCTTCCTGGAGACGCCGCAGTAACCCTGTTGTTCTCAGATTGCAGAGTCTCCATCTCAATCTACAGCAGCAAGGTGAAATAAGACCTATATTTTATATAATCCGCCATATATATGTATAATAATTCACAACTCACCCTCCATGTTGGATATACATTGTGTAATTCCTGCATTATGTGCAGAGTATATAATGGAATATAAAAACATTTTATGTAATATGTCATATAACATCATATATGTTGTATGTGTTGTGTGTGTGTAAATTTATCATTGCAATGAACATTTCAGTAATTTACCCTTAATATGTGCCGTGTAGTCTGATATCTCCTGTTTTATTGTGTTGCATTTGGAAAAACTACAGATAAATATGTATCATATACCTAATATATATCATAAACATAAAATCCATCGTATCATAAAACACATGTATGTTAATATCATGTGTTATATAAGGTGGAGTGCTGAAGAATTAATGCTTTTGAACTGTGGTGCTGGAGAAGACTCCTGAGAGTCCCTTGGACAGCAAGGAGATCAAACCAGTCAATCTTAAGGGAAATTAACCTTGAATATTCATTGAAAGGACTGATGCTTAAGCTGAAACTCCAGTATTTTGGTCATCTGATGGGAACAGCTGACTCATTGGAAAAGTCCCTGATGCTGGGAAAGATTGAGGGCAGAAAGAGAAGAGGGTGTCAGAGGATGAGATGGCTGGATGGCATCTCCGAAGCAATGGACGTGAAGCTTGAGCAAACTTTGGGAGATGGTGATGGACAGGGAGGCCTGGCATGCTGCAGTCCATGGGGTCGCAAAGAGTTGGACATGACTGGGTGATGGAATGACAACAATGTTAATATCATACATACCTTGTTAGAACAAAATTTCACTAAACAGTAATTGCCCTTACTGGTGTGTGATGAACTGTTCCTTTCTTTCTTTTTTTTTTTTTTTGAACTGTTACTTTCTATTCACTTTTTTTTTTTTTTTAAAGGAAAGCATACACGTAAGTATGGATTACACTAACCCCCATAAAGCAGGCTGCCTTGGGCCATGGTGAAAACTTTGGCTTTTACTGTGGGGTGAGCAGGAGCCAAGGGAAGGCTCTGAGTGGAGGAGGATGTGAGCTGGCTTAGTTTTAACAGGAGCCCTGTACACACTATGAGCGCGGGGCAAAACTGGAAGCCGCCAGCCCAGTGAAGAGGCGACTGTGATTGTCCAGGGAGTGGAGACGGTGGGGGTAGGGAGAAGTGGGATTCTGGGCAGATTAATATTTCAAAGGTAGAGCAGACAGAATGTGCTCAGGGATGGGAGATGGCGAGTCACTGATGGCTTCAAGGTTTTTGCTCTGTGTACGGAGAAGGGACACTTTGTTGCCGAGGGTCTGAGGCTGCAGGAGAACCAGTGTGAGTAGATGTGGATAGCCTTCCCCTTCCCCATGGTGGTCTCAGATCTGGGTGCCCTCTGGCAGGCTCCAGTTATTTTGAATTGTAGCTGGTGGGGGCTGGTCCTGGGTGCTCTCCTCACACTGTGTAACTGACATTGTTTATCTCCAGCGTGCCTCCATCAGGGGACGCTCCTGGGGTCCATTTGGGACACCCTGGAGGAAGGAGGCAACTGGAGGTGGGGGCTTGGACTTGGGACTCTGGTCTTAGGGCTCTCCTCACCCCTGGAATAGTAGTGCTCAGGCCAGGCTCCCCAGAAGCGCCTCCATCAAGTCAGGGCTCATATGGACCTGATTTGGGGGTTATGTGAGCGCAGTGGTCTCTGTCTCACTCAGGGGTCACATCCCTGTACCTCGATATTTATATTTGGAAATTGCACAGTGTCGTCCTAAAGTTCGGCCACTTCAGAGAGACCAAAATTCCCTCCCTAAAAGGATTCTTATTTCCGGTGGTGGTGGGGGGAACACGTTGGCAAGAACCCTTTTGGGAGTGGTCTGGCCGTGACACGTCTACTAAAGATCTCCCTTTGTGGGCATGGGTGCTGTCCCTCTCTTCCCTCTTGTGACAGTCAGGGATCTGCCCACGCCTCTGTGGCCAGCATGAGCGTTTCCTCAGGAAGATGCCCAGAGCTGAAAGAAGCAAATACCCTTAAAGACATTTATGCTGGGCCGTGTGCTCAGTCATTCAGGCGTGTCTGACTCTTTGCGACCCCATGGACTATATAGCCTGCCAGGCTCCCTTACTCCTTGGAATTGTCCAGGCAAGAATACTGGAGTGGGTTGCCATGCCCTCATCCAGGGGATTTTCCCAACCCAGGGATCGAACCCAGGTCTCCTGCGTTGCTGGTGGATTCTTTACCGACTGAGCCACCAGGGAAGCCAAAGACATTTATAGTTAATGTAAAAATGCCCCGTAGGGACTCCCCTGGTGGCCCAGGAGTTAGCACTCTGCGCTTCTACTGCAGGGGTCGTGGGTTCGATCCCTGTTTGGAAAACTTAAGATCCTGCCTGCTGCATGGCATGGCCGAAAAAAGAATGCCCCCTAAAATCTCAGTGAAGTGTTGGGGGAACTGTCGACACTTGCAGGAATCAAACTAAAAAAACTTTCAACCCACACAAGTGCGCAGTTGAATTTCATTATTCTTTTAATTTGCACTTTCTTGTTTTAACCCGTAGGATGAACATCTTTTCCGCCGCTTATTGGACATTTATACTGCTTTTGAAAGATGCCTGTTTTCATTGTCTGTGAATTACTGTTCATTTCTGGTGTGTTTTGTCCTGCTGAACTTTTTTCGTTTTAAAGTAACCAAATCTATGAGTCTTTTTCCTCTCAGGCACTTGTTTTGTTTGTTTCTGTGTTTATTTGAGAAGGGCTTCTCTTCCCTAAGAATTTGTATCTTCAACATCTCCCTTCTCATATTTGTGTTAATGTTGCCTTTGTGCTTGTCATTCACTGAACTTGTATTGTGTTGCGTTTTGGTTTCTGATGAGTGTAAGTTTAGTTGTGGCCTGCGATCCTCAGTTTCCAGATGTATGAGGGCTGGCGTCTTGGAGTGCGTGGAATTGGCACATCCTTTCCCTCCTCATCTGATTCTGGACAGCAGCGTCCGCTACGTTCCCAGACACAAGTACCTCCTTCTTGATCCTGTTCTGTCGACCGTTTGTCCGTCCTGCACCAACCAGGTCTTCTGAATGCCAAGAGCTTGAAAATATTTTTTGGTCTATTCAAGGCAAACTGGTAGCCTCGTCCTTGTTTTCAGACTTGTCTGAGTACCTCTGTTCCTTGATATACATTTTCCAAAATTAATAGACTTTATTTTTTGAGAAGTTTTAGGCTTACAGAAGGGCTTCCCAGGTGGCTCAGTGGTAAAGAATCCGCCTGCCAATTCAGGAAACGAGGTTTCGATCCCTGGGTTGGGAAGATCCCCTGGAGAAGGGCATGGCAACCCACTCTAGTATTCTTGCCTGGAGAATCCCATGGACAGAGGAGCCTGATGGGCTGTAGCTCATGGAGGTCACAAAAGAGTCAGACATGACCTGGTGACTAAACAACAAGAAGGTTATAGGAAAATGGAGCAGAAAGTACAGAAAGGGCTTCACTGGTGGTGCAGTGGTTAAGAATCTGGGTTGTAACTCAGGATGCGGGGTCAAGGATCTGACTTGCCTGGTGGCGATAAGCCCCCACACCACAACTAGAGAGAAGCCTCCCCTCCATAATGAAGAGCCCATGTGATGCAGCTGAGACCCTTCACAGCCAAATACATAAATAAAAGGTATTTTTAAAAATATGGAGAATTCCCACATATCCTCTCCCCTCATACACATGTATAATTGCCCCTATTATCAACATCTTGTTTTAGTATATTTGTTATAATTGAGGGATCAATATTGATGTATTACCAAAGTCCATAGTTTACATTAGGGTTCACTCTTGGTATTGTATATTCTATGGGTTTGGACAAATTTATAATGACATCCACCATTATAAAATGCAGAATGGTTTCACTGCCCTAAAATTCCCCCCTGTGCTCCACTGGTCCCTCTCCTACCCTGACCCTCTGCAGCACTGATCTTTTTATTGTCTCCACAGTCTTGTGTGATATGAGACCTCTGTCACCCACCAACACTCCTGCATTTGCTAAGTCAGTGAATCCATGAGTTTCACAATGTACCTGGTCTAACCCCAGCCAACCTGTAGCCTCCAGGCCCTCCCACCCTACAGCAGACAAGAGGTGGCCCCCAAAGAGCCTCGGACCCAGTCCCTGCATTCCACGAATGTAATCTCATCCCATAAAAATGTTTGCAGACATGATCAAATTAAAGATACTGTGAGAAAGAGATTTTACAGTGTGCTCATAAGAGACAGTCAGAGGGAGGTTGCACACCCAGAGGAGAAGGTGATGTGAAGATGGAGGCAGAGGCTGAGGGATACAGGCACAAGCCAAGGAATGAAGTGGTCACCGGAAGCCGGAAGAGGCAGAGAATAGATTCTCCCCTTTGGCTAGCCGCACAGCAGTATTCTGGGCTTTCCAGGTGACTCTGGTAAAGAACCTGCCTGCCAACGCGGGTTTGATCCCTGGGTTGGGAAGATCCCCTGGAGAAGGAAGTGGCAACCCACCTCAGTATTCTTGCCTGGGAAATCCCATGGACGGAGGAGCCTGGCGGGCTACAGTCCATGGGGTCTCAAAAGAGTCGGACATGACTTAGCGACTAAGTGACTGAACAACATTAAATCTGAAAGACATCTGAAAACGTTTCTTCACCTAGCTGAATTTTCTCGTGTACATGTCACAAAATATTTATTACATAAACTCTTTCTCCTTAAATTCAGCAGCTCTCTAACGTAGAATAAAAATTCGACTACGGGGAGTTCCCTGGCTGTCCAGCGGTTAGGACTCTACGCTTCCACCACAGGGTGCATAGGTTCAATCTCCGGTCGGGGAACTAAGATTTCGGAAGCTGTCTGGCAGGGCCAATAAAGAAATACATAAATTAAATAAAAAGGTTCTTATTGAACCAATTAAAAAAATGATTATTATAATTTTCATTAGGGTTGACAAGGCACATGAAAGATCTTCTGTATTTATCAAGGGTCATACCAAAGAAGGTTTCTGATTGGATCTTCCATGAACAATTGTCATGGTCTTTGAGCTGAAAATATTTAAGTTGATATATTTAACACGAACTTTAAAAAAAACAGTCGGGATTTTACTGTTTATTAACACTGGGCTGTTTTATAGTTAACATCTGGAGAGCTGATCTCAAAGCATGGTGTGGCAGTAGTGGCGTGAACAGGGCACTGTGAGGCGAGAGAGACACGTTCTGACCCGAGCCCTTTCCCTGTGTGGCCCAGAGAAGGTTATTCTCAGAACCCCAGTTTCCTCATTCATTTTAATGGAGATGCAGACCTGAAGAACAGGTGATGATGACCAGGACACTGAACAACCGTGCCTCAGAGCATGACGAAAACAAAGGACAGATTCTCCCCTCAGGCTCTGAGAGGGAATGGAACCCACTCACAGCTTGGCTTTGGGGCCAGTGATGCCGATTCTCAACTTCTGTCCCTCAGAACTGTGAGAGAGTAAGTTTCTGGGTGGTGGTTGCTTTGCTTCGTTACGGGAGCCACAGGAAGTTAATCCACTCCCACAGTCTGTCTGATGGCTCATCCCGAGTAACCCTGGCCTCTCAATTAAAGACAGGACAAGTCTACTTCATTTTGCTGGGGGTGTGGAGGGCCTGGATTTTCCAGAGACTTCTCGTGGCTTTCGTCTGTGTTGCTGGAGAGAAGGTAATTCCTCAACTGGACACGGGTATTTTGATAGCATCTTTAGTAGTCTGTGGTGAAAGAGTAGTCATGTCTTTACTAGCTCATATTTTATAGAGCAGTTAATTTTTTCCAGATTTTCAAAACTCTGTTTCTAACCTTGGGCCATTTTTTTCCCATTACATGTTTCCCTTTTCTTTTTTTTTTTTNTCCCTTTTCTGTCCACCTGAAACTCCCACAACATTCTTCATCGGCTATACCCTAATACAAAAAGTTAAAAACAGAAGCACACATTTATTCTCTTAACAATTCCCGAGGCCAGAAAACTGAGATCAATATCACTGGGCTGGAATGTTGGCAGGGCTGTGCTCCCTCCAAAGGCTTGAGGAGAGAGCCGTTCCCGTTCCTCGCCTCTTCCAGCTTCTGGTGGCTCCAGGCTTTCCTTGCCTCGTAGCAGTGTCAATCCACTCTCTCCCTCCTTCTTCACATAGCCCCCTCCCCTGTATGTCTGTGTTTTCTTTTCCTCTTCCTTGCCTCATATAAGGGCACTTGTCACTGGATTTAGGGCCCACCTGGGTAAGCTAGGATGACACCACCTCAAAATTCTTAACCTTAATCACATCTGCAAAGATCCTTTTGCCAAATAAGGCAACAGTCACATGTTCTAGGGACTTGGGTGTGTTCATCCCTTCCTCCTTCTCCAGTGATCAAATCTCCCCCTGCCTCCCTCACACAGGGACCCTTTGGGTTGCGTTTAGGGCCCACCTGGATAATCTTGGATCATTCCCCATCTCAAATCCTTAACTCCATCATATCTGCAAAGTCCTTTTTGCCACATAAAGTAAGATTCACTAGGTCCGGGGATCGGGACCCACTATTTAATAAACCACATCCCCCTTTTTTAGGCTGTTCTGATTTCTAAGTGCTCTACACAGAATTTGCATACTGCCCCTTCATTTGAGATGGGGACATTAAATAATTCATTTGTTTGTTTATGGCGGTGCTGGGTCTTCATTGCCGCGAGGACCTTTCCTCTAGTTGCGTGGAGCCCAGCTTCCTAACTGAGGTGTGTGGGCTTCCCATTGTGGTGGCTTCTCTTGTTGCCGAGCACAGGCTTTAGGTGCGTGGGCTTCGGGGTTCTAGAGCACAGGCGCAGTAGTTGTGCATGGGGTTAGTTATTCCCAGGTGTGTGGGATCTTCTGAACCAGGGATCGAACCTGTGTCTCCTACATTGGCAGGCGGATTCTTTACCAGTGAGCCACCAGGGAAGCCCAAGATAGGGGTACTTTTTGGCAAACCTCTTGTTAGAGCCTTGGAGTGAGAAGGCTGACATGAGGCTGCGGTCTGTGCTTCCCAGATGATTGCTAGGGGACTCAGCATATTTATTTTCAGCTGTTTATCGGACCTTTCAATTCTGTGAGAAATGCCTGTGTTGGAAAATTGCCTCGTGGTCCAGTATTTAGAACCCTGTACTCTCACTGCCGAGGGCCTTGGTTCAGTCCCTGGTCAAGATCCCATAAGCCACATGGGCACAGCTCCCCGCTCCCCACCCCCAAAAGAATGTTTGCTTTGCTCATCCTTGGTGCTTGTTTGTGAGGCCTTCTGTCCTTTTACAAAAGTTTTTCAACTTTAATAAACAGGCTTTCCCATCTTTTCCTTTATGGCTCTTACTTTTCCTCCCTTGTCTGGGAAGAGCATCCTTGTGCCAGGTTATAAGCATCCCCACCCTAAGGGTGCAGAATAGTAATAACCTTCATTTTACAGAGAAGGAAACTAAGACACAGAAGAGCATAATCTCTTCCAGTTCACATTTCTTAGGTTCCAGGCACCGCGAGAAGGATTTTACAAGAGTCATATTGAATCCCCGAATCTCCCTGTGTCATGGGTCCTCCAAACCACCCTCAGACCTGATGATTTATTTGCTAAGGACTCTGAACAGCCGACATAGCCTTGCAGTGAAAGGATACAGATTCTTATCAACAAAGGGAAAACGTAAATGGGGTGAAGTCCAGGTGCAAAGAGAACAGCTTGTGCAAAGGCCCAAAGATGAGAGTGAGAAGGGATGACTCCATGGCTTAGTCATGGAGCTTAGCGAGAGGCGGGAGACCAGATCACACAAGGCTTGGGGCCACGGAAAAGAGGGCACTGGGTGATCTGGAGTTGAAAGTGTCAGTACAGAAAGGAATTTCACTCCAATCATGTTATTTCCCAATCATATTTAGGAGACAACAGAGTTTATTATAGAAACAGCAGTGAAAACTGAAAAACAATGAAATGAAAAAAAATCATCTGTAATCCCACTACCCAGAGATGATCATTGTTAACTTTTAGCTGTATTTCATGATCCTAAATGCACACACACGTGTGTGTGGGTACAGAAAAAAGTTATGTATTGTGTATATATTGGTGCGTGCTAAGTCTCTTCACTCATGTCCAACTCTGTGTGACCCTATAGACTGTAGCCCACCAGGCTCCTCTGTCTCTGGGATTCTCCAGGCAAGAATACTGGGGTGGGTGCTGTGCCCTCCTCCAAGGGGTCTTCCCCACCCAGGGATAGAATCCCTGTCTCTTAGGCCTGCTGCATTGGCAGGCAGGTTCTTTACCACTCGCACCACCTGGGAAGCCCCATATATATTGGTAGATATACACATATGTATTAATATAAAGTGGGAATCATTCTATAAAATGTTCTGCATCTGTATGTTAAGTGACCAAGGAGTCTTGGAGGAGAAGGCGTCAGGTCCCCTTGGCCAGGTGAGGGTGGATGGATCTATGAGCCTCTTTTAGGCACTGGCAGCAGTGTGGGAGGGAAGGATGATCTAGTAAAGGGCACAGCTTGCGCAAGCATCTGGTGGCTGCAGGGAGTGGTGGGAGTGGCTGGAGCAGGGTGCGGGCAAGATGAGCTTGGGCTGGCAGATTTGTGCAGGACCTCAGGGGCCCTGGAGAGCTCCTGGGAACTGTGCAAGTTTTTCCTGCATGTTTGTTCGTTGGTTTTGTTTATTCAAGCCTGTGCAGGACCAAAGTGTGGGCTGGTATGGTGAGGGATCCAGCAGGGGGCTAAGGTCCCTGGGGACCGGACACTGTCCGAAGATGTCAGACGGGCACCAGGAAGGCTTCCCTGGTGCTCCAGTGGTTAAGAACCCACTTGCCAATGCAGGGGACACGGGTTTGATCCCTAGTCCGGGCACTAGGATCTCACATGCTTCGGAGCAGCTGTGTACTTGCACCACAACTACTGAGCCCGTGTGCCTAGAGCCCACGTCCTGAAACAAGAGAAGCCACCGCAGTGAGAGGCTTGCGCACGGCAGCTGGAGAAAGACTGCTGCAGCAGTGAAGACCCAGCCCTAAGAAAGAAGCTAACGCATGCATGCTAAGTCTCTTCGGTCACGTCCGACTCTGCAATCCCATGGGCTATAGCCCTCCAGGCTGCCCATGGTATTCTCCAGGCGAGAATACTGGACTGGGTGCCATTTCCTTCTCCAAAATAAATAAATATTTGTAAATGTCTTTAAAAAAGTGGGGGGAGCACCAGAAACGGGACCCAGATGGGCAGATGTAAGAGCTTGCAGCCCAGCCACAGAAGGGACTGGGGAGACAGGCCCCACCTCCACCACCTCCTGTGCCCACCTTCTTTTTATTTTTTATTTTAAAGCTTTTTTGATGTGGACCATTTTTAAAGTTTTGTTACAATATTTCTTCTATTTTATGTTTTGATTTTTCGGCCCAAGGCACGTGAGTCCATCTTAGCTCCCCGGCCAGGGATTGAACCCACCCCACCCTGCACTGGAAGGCAAAGTCTTAGCCACTGGCCCACCAGGGAGGTCCCTATCCCCTCCTCTCTTGAGGGCACTGCCCAAAGTCAGTGTCCACCAGAAGCAGAGGAAAGGCACTGAGCTTCTGGGAGCAGAGAAGGGAAGCCAAAAGTGGGGAGAGGGGGTCTGGGGGCAGAGGGAAGTATGGTGGCCCTATCATTCCCCAACTTTCCAGGTGAGCAGAGACCAAGACCACTGATATCAACGGCTCATCTGAGCTGTCCACACTCAGGGGCGAACCCTCACTCATCACGTTTTTCCTGTATATTTAAGCCCAGCCTCTGTGTCATTAGTTACCTGGTGTGATCTTGCAGAGTGAGACCTAAGGTCCTGGGCGTGGTGAGTCACACTCGAAGCATGGAGTTGGTTCCAAGGTTTTTGCCTTCCTCCCCAAGTGTGACTCAGAGGGCAGGTGGACAGGCTGCCCTGCAACACAGAAGACTACGTGTGACTGTGAGTTAGTGCCCGATTCCCAGGGGACCTCCTCTCACAGGGCCAGTGGGGCTCATGTCCCTGGGAGAAGTTCACTTGGATCCATAGAGGTTCCAATCCCAAGAAGGGAGATTGCTCTTGTTGTTCCTGTTCTGTAACACCTGTTCGTGAAATGTAATCAGCCAGAAGGAAAAGAAGAACGTCCTGCATTTCTAGCCAGTTAACACAACGGTTTGCTCTTCATCAAAGCCAGATCAGAATGGGTGTCCATCAGTGTCAGGCTTGTTCTGTCAAGGACATGTTTGCTTGAGAATGCACACAGATCTAATCATCAGTCTTTGTTTTATTGTGTAATACACGGAGAAGAGAAAAACAAACACTCAGGTCATCACCAGCCCAGTTCAGAGACAGGGCCGCCTGTGACCTTGGAAGTGTCTGTGGGACCCTCAAGGCAGCAGGCCCCACTGCAATGTAGTGGCCCTTGGGTGATTTCCACCTGGTGGCGACCTCCAAAAACCAGGAGCCCCCACCCCTGCCTATGTTTGGAGTCGGCCATTCTTGTGAGACACCCAGGGGACTTCCCATCACACATGCACGAACGCATGCACACACACACACACACACACGTGGGGATCTGGGACCTGGGACGGAGAGGGGCTCACAGGAGGGCAGAACACAAGAGGCACTGCCCCTGATGTCACTTCCAACGACTTTGAAAGGCCCTGCCCCTGACTCTGTTTGGAAGAGAAGTTCATGCCCTTACCCTGATGACAGGTAGACTGGGCCCAGAGAGGGCAGAACACTTGTCTGAGGACACAGCAGGGAGCTGGAACCCAACTAACTTCTTGGCACAGACCCCTTGTCTGGTAGCAGACAAGCCCCTCGAAGGAGGGCAGAGCTCCCGGGAAGGAAGGAGAGAGAAAAGGGTCTCTGACTCCCAGAGCAGACAGAGAGGCTACCAGCGGGGTCAGGACCTACCTAGAGCTTTCTGGGTGTACATCCTGCAGTCTTCAGCCTCTGACTTTTCCGGGTCCATGGGGATGACCAGGAACTTCCCCCAGGTTTGGCAGCACCTCTGCGTGGGGCGGTGGAAGGGGTAGAAGCCTCTGCAGCAGCTCCACTCCTGGTCCTTGGGGTCCAGCGCCAGGCTGCCGCAGAGCCGCCAGCGCTCCTTTCTCAGGACCAGCACCTCGCCTGCGGGCCAGACTCGGCTCAGGGGGAGGGCCTGGGCGCAGGGGCCCTGCCCTCACATCCATTCATTTCTGGGGGTGGGGGATGTTTTTTGTCTTTTGTGTGGTTTTTTGGCTTGCTCTCAAGACGTTGCCAGTGAAAACACGGAGTCCTGACTACTGGACCACCAAGGAGTTCCCTCTTCCCTTGTGTTTTTTTCTTGAATACTTTTATTAAGATAGAATCCAGCGGACTTCACTGGTGGTCCAGTTGCTAGGACTCCGAGGTCCCAGTGTAGGGGACCCAGGTTTGATCCCTGGTCAGGGGACTACTGGGGCTTCCCCGGTGGCTCAGCAGTGAAAGAACCTGCCTGCAATGCAGGAGACGTGGAGACGCAGGTTCGATCCCTGGATCGGGAGGATCCCCTGGAGAAGGAAATGGCAACCCTCTGCAACGATCTGGCCTGGAAAATCCCATGGACAGAGGAGCCTGGCAGGCTACAGTCCGTGGGGTCACAAAGAGTCAGACACAACTGAGCGACTAAAAACAACAGGGAACTAGACCCCACGTGCCACAACTAACCCGTCTGCTCGCCGCAGCAGCAGAGATCCCGTGTGCCGCAGCCAGGACCCGGCGCAGCCAAATACATTCGGTTCAGTCAGTTCAGTTCAGTCGCTCAGTCGTGTCCTACTCTTTGCAACCCCGTGAATCGTACATTAGTAAGTACTAAAAAAGAGAGACACTGACAACAGCAACAACAAAGAGAGAGAATTCAGGGACTTCTCTGGTGGTTCAGTGGCTGAGACTCCAAGCTCCAAGTGCAGGGAGCCGGGGTTCGATCCCTGATCAGGGAACAAAACCCCACAGGCTGCAACTGAGTTTAAGTGGCCATAACTAAAAAAGATGCCACATACTCGGACTAAAAGATCCCCCATGCACAGCGTTTGACAATGAAGATCCCACCTACAGCAACTAAGAACCAGCAGAACCAAATAGATAAATTAAAAAAAAATTTTTAAAGGGTAGAATTCACATATCATACAATTCATCCATTTCAAGCATACATGGTTTTTAGTATATTTTCAGAGTTGTGCAGTCACTACCGCAATTGATTTTAGAAGATGTTCAGTCACCCTAAAGGAAACCCCATGTCCATCAGCAGTCGCTCCTCTCTTCCACCCACTTCCCCACACGCCCCAGCCTCGGGCAACCACCACCAGTCTACTTGCTGTCTATTCTGGACACTGCCCCATTTTTCATTTCCACCAGCAGTATATGAGTGCTGCTTTCCCCACATCCTTGCCGGTCCATGATGTCTGAGTCTCTGATTATAGCCATTCCTTTGTGGGTGGGAAGTGGTATCTCCTTGTGGTTTTGATCTGTGTTTCCCTGCATCCATTTATCCCTTACCCAGCACTGAGGTCCAATGTCCAGGTCACCAGTGTCCCCAGAGCACATGTGCCCCCTTTCCTCTTGCTACCTCCTCATCTGCCTTCCTCCTGGCCCAGGGGCATGGCTTCTGTGCTGAGTTCTCTGGCCCTCAGTGAGCAGAGTTACAGCCACTCACCTTGGGTGCCCCCTCACAGCAAAAGAAGTGCATACAGCCAGTGGTCATTAAAAAAAAAAAAAGTACTGATCAGCCTCTCTCAGTTTCCAGAAAGAGAATGGGACAGTGAGGAGGACTTCCCTGGCAGTCCAGTGACTTAAGACTCCATGCTCGCAATGCAGGGGGCCTGGGTGGGTTTGATCCCTGGTCAGGGAGCTAGATCCCATGTGCAGTGACTAAGACCCAGCGCAAATGAAAAACTAAGCTGTTTTTTTTTTTTTTAAGTAGAGGAAAGAGGACTTGCCGGGTCAAGGTTTAAGCCCTGGTTTTTCCTCTCACCTCAGGCAATTAACTTCACCCCTCTGAGCCACACTTTCCCCATCCCTAAAATGGGATTGTCTGCTTCATGGGGGTGTCACCAGAGTGAAAGTGGCTGTTGGGCAGTGATGATAGAGAAGCTTCCCCAGCTGAGCTTCTTGTAGAAAGGGACTTTTGACCATGACTCATCTGGGCTTCCCAGGTGGGACGTCGGTAAAGAACCTTCCCGCCAGTGCAGGAGATGAAACAGAGAAGAGTTCCATCCTTGGGTTGGGAAGATGCCCTGGAGGAGGGCATGGCAACCCGCTCCAGTATTCTTGCCTGGAGAATCCCATGGACAGAGGAGCCTGGCGGGCTGCAGTCCAGGGGGTTGCAAAGAGTCGGACACGACTGAGCACAGCACGGTTACAATTACTTGACTCAGCTGACCCCTCCCTATCTCCCTCCAAGCCCCATTTCTCCTCCCTCCTGGGAAGACCCCCTGCCCCCCAGCACAGGGGGCTGGCAGAGGGGATCCTCCCAGAGGCAACCCCAGAACCCGAGGGTGGAAAGTGGGTCAGAATTTCACGCTCAGGCTGGCATTTCAGCTGAGCAGGAGCACCGAGGTGGAAGCTGGGCCCCTGCCCACTGCCCAGCCACCCCAGAGAAGCTGGGCTTCCCTGCCCCACAACACCCCTGCTTACCTTTGGAGGCGTGGGGCCAGCCTTGCAGGCATGGGAACAGCAGGAGGAAGAGAACTGCAGGAGAGAGAGACATGAGGTCCGGGGGCCAGCCGGGGAGCTGGGCCGGAGGAGGAGGGTCGGGAGAGGCTTGTACCTAAGAAGATGAGCAGTCGTGACCCTCTGCCAACTCTGACCCTGGGCCCTGGCCTGCCTCTGACTCCTGCCGGCTGCCACATGTCACGGAGGCCAGCAGGACCCGGGGAAGCATCAGTCACCGGTGATGACAATGTATCAAATAAATTCCTTTAGCGTTAATAATAAAGAATATATGCAGATGTTTTCGAAACTCCTAACAGCATTTCAGAATCATCCATAAATTCCTAAAGGATGGGTGTGTTTTTAACCCATGCTTATGAGATGACTCAAACCAGGCTAGGCTGGTCACCAGAAAGACCTATGAATAAGGTATAGATAGAAGATTTACCCAAGTAAGATGGTAGGTGTTGCAAGAGGACATCAGCGGGCAGACACACTGAAACCATACTCACAGAAAACTAGTCCATCTAATCACACTAGGACCACAGCCTTGTCTAACTCAATGAAACTAAGCCATGCCTGCAGGGCAACCCAAGACGGGCGGGTCATGGTGGAGAGGTCTGACAGAATGTGGTCCACTGGAGAAGGGAATGGCAAACCACTTCAGTATTCTTGCCTTGAGA
>SJYQ01007736.1:0-13110 GCA_006410935.1 Redunca redunca
ACTAAAGTTAAAATAAAAATTTCAATAAAAAAATTTAAACAAAAGCTAATTGCATTATTCAGTTCTGTAAAATATCCTGAATATTTTACATAAATAAAGTCATTGTATTCATATTAAAAAAATAAATAAATAAATAAAGCCCACTTGACCACACATTCCAGGATGTCTGGCTCTAGGTGAGTGATCACACCATCGTGATTATCTGGGTCATGAAGATCTTTTTTGTACAGTTCTTCTGTGTATTCTTGCCACCTCTTCTTAATATCTTCTGCTTCTGTTAGGTCCATATCATNTTCTTAATATCTTCTGCTTCTGTTAGGTCCATATCATTTCTGTCCTTTATCGAACCCATCTTTGCATGAAATGTTCCCTTGGTATCTCTAATTTTCTTGAAGAGATCTCTAGTCTTTCCCATTGTGTTGTTTTTCTCTATCTCTTTGCATTGATCCCTGAGGAAGGCTTTCTTATCTCTTCTTGCTATTCTTTGGAACTCTGCATTCAGATGCTTATATCTTTCCTTTTCTCCTTTGCTTTTTGCTTCTCTTCTTTTCACAGCTATTTGTAAGGGCTCCTCAGATGGCCATTTTGCTTTTTTGCATTTCTTTTTCTTGGGGAGCTACACCACACCCGAGGTCAGGGGTGGCAGCTGAGAGGAGCAACTGCACATCCAAGGATCAGCCTCTGCACAGGCACAAGAGGGCTAAGAGGAGCTACTACACATTCGATGTCAGGAGGGGCAGCCATGAGGAGAAAACCCTCATTCAAGGTAAGGAGCAGCGGCTGCACTTTGCTGGAGCAGCCAGGAAGAGATACCCCACATCCAAAGTAAGAGAAACCCAAGTAAAGTAGTAGGTGTCGTGAGAGGGCATCAGAGGGCAGACACACTGCAACCATAATCACAGAAAACTAGCCAATCTGATTACACAGACCACAGCCTTGTCTAACTCAGTGAAACTAAGCCATGCCCTGTGGGGCCACCCAAGATGGACGGGTCATGGTAGAGATGTCTGACAGAATGTGGTCCACTGGAGAAGGGGATGGCAAACCACTTCAATATTCTTGCCTTGAGAACCCCATGAACAGTATGAAAAGGCAAAATGATAGGATACCGAAAGAGGAACTCCCCAGGTCAGTAGGTGCCCAATATGCTAGTGGAGATCAGTGGAGAAATAACTCCAGAAAGAAGGAAGGGATGGAACCAAAGCAAAAATAATACCCAGTTGTGGATGTGACTGGTGATAGAAGCAAGGTTTGATGCTGTAAAGAGCAATATTTCATAGGAACTTGGAAAGTTAGGTCCATGAATCAAGGCAAATTGGAAGTGGTCAAACAGGTGATGGCAAGAGTGAACATCGACATTCTAGGAATCAGTGAACTAAAATGGACTGGAATGGGTGAATTTAACTCAGATTACCAGTATATTTACTACTGTGGACAGGAATCCCTTAGGAGAAATGGAGTAGCCATCATGATCAACAAGAGAGTCTGAAATGCAGAACTTGGATGCAGTCTCAAAAATGACAAAATGATCTCTGTTTGTTTCCAAGGCAAACCATTCAATATCATGGTAATCCAAGCCTATGCCCCAACCAGTACTGAAGAGGCTGTAGTTGAATGGTTCTATGAATACCTACAAGACCTTTTAGAACTAACACCCAAAAAAATGTGTCCTTTTCATTATAGGGGACTTGAATGCAAAAGTAGGAAGTCAAGAGATACCTGGAGTAACAGGCAAATTTGTCCTTGGAATATAGAATGAAGCAGGGCAAAGGCTAATAGAGTTTTGCCAAGAGAATGCACTGGCCGTAGAAAACATCCTCTTCCAACATCACAAGAGAAGACTCTACACATGGACATCACCAGATGGTTGACTCCAAAATCAGATTGATTATATTCTCTGCAGCCAAAGATGGAGAAGCTTTATACAGTCAGCAAAAAGAAGACTTGGAGCTTACTGTGGCTCAGATTATGAACTCCTTATTACCAAATTCAGACTTAAATTGAAGAAAGTAGGGAAAACCACTAGACCATTCAGGTATGACCTAAATCAAATCCATTATGATTATACAGTGGAAGTGAGAAATAGATTTAAGGGACTAGATCTGATAGACAGAGTGCCTGATGAAAATGGACGGAGGCTTGTGACACTGTACAGGAGACAGGGATCAAGACCATCCCCAAGGAAAAGAAATGCAAAAAAGCAAAATGGCTTTCTGAGGAGGCCCTACAAATAGCTGTGAAAAGAAGTGAAGCGAAAGGCAAAGGAGAAAAGGAAAGATATAAGCATCTGAATGCAGAGTTCCAAAATACCTCATAGGATCTACATCATTAATTAGTGAAATATCTGAGAAGCATAGTTTACAATCAAGCTTTCTGAAAAACAGTAAGATTCTCATTAATGGCATCATTTTTCCAGCTGGTCTCAATGATGAGTATTTAAGCAACCAAAAGCACTGAGGGATTCTCTGAGTGTTGCGGTGTGGGAAAGTGGAAATATGTCAAAGTCCATAGAAATTTATTTTTGTCTAAAGTTATGCTCACACAGACATCAGTAACCTGATCTTGAACACGACTTTTTCTTGATGTTACATGACAATGAGACTGGTAAAAATCCTCACTAGGGCCCTTCAGCAAAAACTTGATGCCCTAAAGCATGAGATTTGATCACCTTATCTTAGCACGACTTCAAATGATTGTTAGACTTTAGAATTCTTTTAAATCCAGCTACTGTGCTTAACTGGAAGGAGACAGCGAATTTCAACAGCTGATATACAAAGTTATCTAGGGACATTTACCCCTCTTTCATTCCAAATATTTTAGGAGTATTTAACCATCTTTCATTGCAAAACATCTTGATTAAAGTTTTTTATTTGAAGTTTATGGGTAAAATTGATTTTTCCCCCCAGCTCCTTCACCAATATAATTGGTATTTGAATTGCAAAATGTATTTCCAAATTGTTTCTTTTCTGGACACTGGAACCTGGAGGTGCTTCTCTGGTCTTTCTTTCTGTTTACTCAAATTTTGCTCAGACTTAAAAGCCATTCCAAACACCACTGTGATGCTGTCTCTCATTTAGCAGTTCTTACTGATCTCTCTTAAATCATTTTCAGTGAGGATGTGCTTCACCACAGCAATTGAACAATTTTAATTATATGATATTTTGTGCTCTGCCATTTCTTATTTTCTACAATGCATGTGTTTTGAGTTCATGGGTCAGCGTTGATTGGAAGCTTCTGAATGAAGCTTTTCTCAACATGCATCCTCTACAATTCTGTATTTATAGAAGGTCCTCACGAATTTATGCTTATCTTTTGATCTTCAGTGACTTTGGTTTTAAGGAGGAGAGGAATGGAAATAATTTTAAGATAGAAAAGTTGGCCTACAGAACAAAGGGTAAATTTAATAAAATCTTCAATTATTTGCATACATATTTACTCTATGACTTTTTGTGGCGTTTGAAAAACTTATCCTAGTTCTCTCTCCCTTGGTTTTTTCTAAGTCCCTGTTCTCTGTTGTTACTTGGTATGTGCTTTGGGAATGCAAATTATTTTTTTTTTCAAAGATTAGACCAAAGCAAAACATAATTAGAAAAGGAGATCAAAGATGCATCCTCTAATATGTCTCAAGGCCAAATATGAATGATTTCTGAATGATCTGCTATTTTACTAAATCATGTCACACATATAATCAAAAGTTATGCTACCACATTTAATCATGCATTTTGAGATGGATAGTGTGAATTTATCCAAAATAATATTGATCTTCTTTAGCACTGCAAGTGGACTCTTTGGCTTGGCAAGCTAAAACTTAGTCTGAAAGCTAAAGAGCATGGTGATAATTTAAAAAGACATAAACGGAAATGAAAATGAAAAGCAATAAAAAGCAAAGCATGGACTAGAATCACATGATCTCTCAAAGCCTTTGGAAGCTCTCTAGATTAGCAAGAGGTGGAAGTATCCCTTGTAATAGCAGGAAGGAAAGACTATTCTGCATAATTGGTTGCCTAACCTGGCATTCCTATTTTCATGATAAAATATTTTCTAAAATTGTGAAGCCTAATGAAAGTAAACACAGTATTTTGCCTTAAAGGAAAATAAAATATAGAGTGGCACATCTATCGTACTTTTCATATATGTGAAAGATTATAATAAATAGGAGTAGGAAGACTTTCTCTGCCTTTTAATATATGATAGATGGAAGCAAGCAAACAAGTAAAATCAAACAATCAAGGCAAAAAGAATATTTTATGTTAGACAGTACCTCAAAAATCAGTTAATCCAATCTCATTATTATGATGAATAAACAAGCTGCCTGAAGGAGGTGAAGTAACTTAGCTAGCTACCTAAGTTGACACCTAGTTGATGTAGTCTGGTCAACTTGGTCAAACATGGTAAAACAGAAAACAACTAATTCTCAGCTTATCATTTTTTCACTACATCATCATGCAAAAGAGGGACTCTGATAAAAGTACTGAAGATTGTGGGATGTATTTTCAAAGAGAATTTCAGATGTGTATTTTGAAAAAAGCTTTGTAAAAAGTGTAGATATATACCAAATATGCTGTGTGCTATGCTAAGTCACTTCAGTCATGTCCAACTCTTTGTGACCCCTCTTTGTCCAACTCTTTGGATCATAGCTGCCAGGCTCCTCTGCCAAAGGGATTCTTCAGGCAAGAATACTAGAGTGGGTTGCCATGCCCTACTCCAGGGGACTTTCCAGGCCCAGGGATTGAACCTGTGTTTTTTATGTCTCCTGAATTGGCAGGTGGGCTCTTTAACACTAACACCAGATGGTAAGCCCATCTACTGAACAGGCTGGTTCAATTGCAGGGTTATTTGAGGAAGAAAAATCAATTAGATGATGCTAACATGTCTCTGTGTCCCAGAAAGCAGTTTCAGTGATATCTTTTTTGGAAGCAGGTTGATCAAAATTTCACAGACTTCACAAATGGTCATAGATGCTGTTCTGAGGTAAATAATATTTCTTTGTTCCTAGAATAATGCTAATCAAAGCCCCTTGCTTCCCAAGAAGTGATGGTGACTAGACTGTTAAATGTTCAGGACCCCAACCAGCTGAATAACCCAATTATGTGACCCATTAATATGCAACCTTAGAGAATGACTTGGCTTTCAAATATGAGACTGGTGATGCTGGGGCAAAATATGGTTATAGAACTCCACTATCCTGGAATTTCAGGAATCAATTCTGTTACTTTCCATCCCAGCAATTTGGGAAAGTTGAGTTACTATTAGTTTCATTTCATAATTCATTAGTTTGATTGACTGTCACTAAGCTGAATATCTGGAGACAAATGAAAGGTACATAAATAACAATCATATTTTTACAAGATGGGAAAATAAAAATCTATTTTGGAAAATACAATGGTAATAAACTGCTCTAGAAGCTGTGTAAATGAAAGGAAGCCATCCATGTTTCACTTTGTCATAAATCCAAGTAAAACGGCTTCTTTAGAAATACAAGATTCCAACTGGCTATGTGTTTTATCTTGGCAATTTCTGTAAATGTGTGAAAATCTATCTAAAATACATATAAGTTATGTATATACATATACACATATATGTAAATATACACAACTATATACTTTGAAATGTTTCTGTGAGGTGAGTATATGTTAGTGGAAAATCCTTCCCCAGTGTGATTTTGTGTCTGAATTCTAAAGCAGAGGGAACTGTAAAATTCACTGCTCCATCACTGCACTCTCCATAATACCAGCCAGATCACAGAATCTCGTGCATATTCAACTGGTAAATGAGATCACCATCTTTTTCTTTCTTTAAAAATTTCTAATTGTTTCTAATTACACTTCAAATTGCATCCACACTTACTGTCATCACAAGGCAATTTTTCGTCTGACCATGCATGCCTACCTTATTTCAAACCATTATGTCCTTTTACCCCTCCTTCCAGTCTATTAAACTTTATTTTATTTATTTATTTTTTTATTGAGCACCACAAGAACTTGTCCTCACCTTAGGCCTTTCATACTCACTTGTCTCTGCCCGAAGCCCTGAAATGCTAGGAATTTTATGTCTGTCTCTTTCCTGCCAGTTCCTCAGAAGGACCCTATTTGACTATCTAATCTAGAAGAGCTCCATTCATTCCAGTCAGTTGCTGTTCAGTCCCTAAGTCATGTCTAACTCTTTGTGATCCATGGACTGCAGCACTCCAGGCTTCCCTGTCCTTCATTATATCCCAGAGTTTGCTCAAACTCATGTCCGTTGAGTTGGTGATGCCATCCAACCATCTCATCCTATATCACCCCCTTCTCCACCTGTCCAGAATCTTTCTCAGAATCTTTTCCAACATGTCAACTCTTTGCATCAGGTGACCAAAGTATTGGAACTTCAGCTTCAGCATTAGTCCTTCCAATGAATACGCAGGGCTGATTTCCCTTATGATTGACTGGTTTGATCTCCTTGATTTCCAAAGAAATCTCAAAAATCTTCTACAGCACCACAGTTCAAAAATGATTCTTTTGTGACTCAGAGTAGGTAGCAGATAAATATGAAACAAATTCATTTATTTAAATGAAAAACAAATTCCCCTATTGAAACTGGGGTCTAAGAAGAAAGAGAGAAAATATCTAAATCCTATAACATCACAGTTAAACTGGACCTTCTCTCTCTCTACTTGGGGAGAGGTGGTGAGGACTGAGCATCTTTCTTTACCACAAGGAAGAGAATTACAAGATTTAGGAAAGTGAGGATTGATAAATCCAATGCTTTCCAAATGAGACCTTCTTACTCTTTACTGGACTCTGGAAGATGCAGCCTACATAATTCACTTCCTGTCCACATGATTTTGCTTAAATTAGCATGAGACAGGGTAGAGAAACCTAAGAATTTATCAATATCCCCTACTGCTTCTGACTTCCCAACATTTTGAGAATCAAGTGAACTCCCAATCCTTATACCGTCAGTTCAGTTCAGTTCAGTTGCTCTAACGTGTCCAACTCTTTGCAACCCCATGTACCACGCCAGGCCACCCTGTCCATCACCAACTCCTTGAGTTTACCCAAACTCATGTCCATTGAGTTGGTGATGCCATCCAACCATCTCATCCTCTGTCATCCACTTTTCCTCCTGCCCTCAATCTTTCCCAGCATCAGGGTCTTTTCAAATGAGTCAGCTCTCCGCATCAGGTGGCCAAAGTATTGGAGTTTCAGCTTCAACATCAGTCCTTCCAATGAACACCTAGGACCGATCTCCTTTAGGGTGGACTGGTTGGATCTCCTTGCAGTCCAAGGGACTCTCAAGAATCTTCTCCAACACCACAATTCAAAAGCATCAATTCTTTGGCACTCTGCTTTCTTCATAGTCCAACTCACATCCATACATGACTACTGGAAAAGCCATAGCCTTGACTAGATGGGCCTGTGTTGACAAAGTAATGTCTCTGCTTTTTATGCTATCTATCTATCTATCTTGGCCCTAACTTTCCTTCCAAGGCATAAGCATCTTTTAATTTCATGGCTGCTGTCACCATCTGCAGTGATTTTGGAGCCCAGACAAAATAAGTCAGCTACTGTTTCCACTGTTTCCCCTATCTATTTTCCATGAAGTGATGAGACCAGATGCCATGATCTTCGTTTTCTGAATGTTGAGATTTAAGCCAACTTTTTCACTTCCTCTTTCATTTTCATCAAGAGGCTTTTTAGTTCCTCTTTCTGCCATAAGGGTGTTGTCATCTGCATATCTGAGGTTATTGATATTTCTCCCAGCAATCTTGATTCCAGCTTGTGCTTCCTCCAGCCCAGCATTTCTCATGATGTACTCTGCATATAGGAGACACAATATGAATTCTGTCTTCGCTAACACTGTAGTATCAAGAGATGCCTTTGCTCAAGTCACCAGTCTCCATACGTACTCATCTCTTGATGGAAACCATGGTTGGTTAGTGGCAGGTGAATGAGTTATAAAGTTAATATTTCTTAAAACCTCTTACATTTCCAGCAATGTGTTGACTTCTATATGCTTTAAAAAAGAAAAATAACTATCATGGTACTGATTCTACCTCAGGTAACTAAATGATACTGTGAGGAAACCAGCTTAGAGGACACAGTCAAATCACTGCACAGCAAAATAGAGTGCTATACAGATTTAGTCCATCCCTCCATGCTGTTTTCAGGGTCTGACTCTTAACTGGATAGACACTGAGTCAGGATATTAGACTGTTGATTTTACTTTAAATTGTGTGTGCATATGCATGTGTGTGTGCATGCATGTGTGTGTGTGTGCATGTGTGTGTGTGCATGTGTGATGTGATATAAGGTGGTTTGGATTCCAACTATGGATCTGTACCACAAGACAAAGAAGGTTAAACTTGTCCAGAGCCAAAAATAATTAATTTTCAAAGTTCAGTCATAAATGATCCTCAGTAAATCAATCTGGTCCCCTGGCCAACTCTAATCTAAAATATATCTGAGTTTAATTATGAAGTGACTAAGAAAATCACTCAGAAACAAAATCTTTCATAAATAAAATATAAAACAATAATTTTTGATGAATGCGCAATGAGGTTAATCTGGCCTGAAAGAGTCATATGTGGTTTAATTTTGGAGGTGAGACTAAAACTGGTTTCTGAAAGATTCTTAGGGTTTTCATGGTTTAAATTGAGAGAAGACACTAACTGAGGGAGTGAGGATGATGAACATGCTTTTAATGGTGAGACAATGGTATTCCTCTTTGAAAATTTCCTTGGACTATTTATTCATTTAACATATATGAAATCCCTTTTGTACATTAGTGGAATATCAAGGAAGGCAATGGGAAATTAAATACAGACTTCAAGGTCAGGATTCTGATATTTCCTGGCATTTTTGCTAACTTTATGGCCTTGGCTATGCTACTTCATTTCTCTGAATCTCATTTCTTTTTTCTATAAAATGGGCATTATAATGCCTACCTCACAGAATTACTGTAGGGGTTAGGTAACATGAATGATATTGCCTACCTAGCCAAGTACTTGATATATTCTATAAATCTTAGGCACTTTCCTTCACCCTGAGGTGGGAAGGAGATTGGTGGTCTCCTAGGTCCAAAGTGTAGCTAATAAAGCTGCCATCACTCTGTCAAGTTAAGGAGCTGCGATGTTGTGATAAGATTCTTCACTGATTGTTATTTGCCCCTGTTAGTCACTGCTAAAGTCCCATTTCTCAGAATTCAATCTCAGGGCTTCCCTGACACCTCAGTTGGTAAAGAATCCAAATGCAATGCAGGAGACCCCAGTATGATTCCTGTGTGGGGAAGATCTGCTGGAGAAGGGTTAGGATACCCACTCCAGTGTTCTTGGGGTTCTCTTCTGGTTCAGCTGGTAAAGGATCCGCCCACAATGTGGGAGACCTGGGTTCCATCCTTAGGTTGAGAAGATCCACTGGAAAAGGGAATGGCTGCCCACTCCAGTATTCTGGCCTGGAGAATTTCATGGACTGTATAGGCCATGGGGTCGCAAACAGCTGGACACAACTGAGTGACTTTCACTTTCACATTCAATTTACCAAAGTTTTAGTGAACACTGCTGTGGTCCAAGTTGTATGTTCGCAGAGTGGGTAGCTTCCTCAACCTCAAGAAAAATCTTTTTTAATTGAAGAAAACCATTGTAAATTAACATAGAAAGTAAGCAATGAGGAAACTAGAATATAGCCAAGTTTTTAAGCAAGTTGTACAGGAAGGGAAATTCATAATGAACTTAGGTCTCAAACTGGTATGTGAAGTATAAACAACAAATTAATATGCAAGTGAGAGAAGGAGACAATATATAAGCTGATGGTAAGGCTGCAAGGGGATGCAAATGTGCATTCCAAATCATGGGAAGTGAGCAACTAAACCTGACTACAGGGTGAGGAGGAGGAGAGTGAAAAAGTAAAGTTAGGGTGAGATTTTAGAACTCTTTAAAAGTCAGGCGGGTGAGTTTGGAATTTAACTTCTACATGAAATATAACTAACTTCACTTTGCAGATGAAGGAAGGGGGTTTGGAGTCAGCAAGTCTCCAATGGTCAGTTTTAATGACAAGTTTCCAGTCACACCAGTGAAATGCACAGGGTCCAGGACTATAAAGCTCTCCCATGTAGGAGTTCAGAAATAGCATCTCCACCAGCATACATTTAAAATATGATTTGATTTTTTAGATATTTTATTTAGACACAACTTACATTCTTTGTAAAAAAAAAAAAAAAAGAAAGAAAGAAAGAAAGGAAAAAAAAAAGATGGATCCCTCTGTAATAGAAACAGGATATCCAGAAAAGAAAAACACTAATCAAGTCCATGTAATTCCATTTGATGCTTTTATCCTCAGGATAGTGAAAATCTGATGGATTAAAACAGAATAATAGACTTACTGGTTTTACAAAACTCTATGGGTTGTTTCTAGGGAGAAAATCAGCAATTTTGAATTCTGGTGAGCAGCAAATATTGTTTGGGCAGATTTTTAATATTTCTGGTCTTCAGAAACCTAATCTGTTCCCATTTGGGGGCGACAGTGACCTTAAATCAGCTATTCACAATCTGTTGGCAAGTGAAATCAAAATATATGCTTAGACAACCTTTTTTGCACATCTTCATGGAGGGGGAAAAATAATAAAAAGGAGTTCTCAGCTCAGAATATAAACTATGCTGACAATTACACTTGGCCTGCCTAGACATTTCCTGTGCTAAACTCCATGAAGAGAGTAATGCAAAGCTGCCTTGCACATGGAGAAAAATCAATTTTATAAGAGATATATCTTCATGTGTCATGATCCAGTGTATGATTGTGGCCTTTGATGTCTATTTAGCTGGCAGCAAATTTACAGCCATAACTTTTAATTCCCAGCAATGAATGCAGCAAAAATAACTTAACAGTTAAATAGGAACCTTGTGCTCATTGGGTGACTGTAATCAACTGCCAGGAATGACCTTGAAATTGGACATTCCTCTCTGCTTAAGCGCCATTAGCAATATTTTTCAGAAAGCAAACCATAGCTGGTTGGCCAAAAAAAAAATAAAATACTGATAAAAATCTATTCTTGGCTACTCTCTAAATTGCATTGCACTATCTGTTCACCAGCTGAGGGTGAAGAGCATTGTATATTAAAAGATTTTCATTATGTAATAATGTGAATACCAGCAGCAGTAATTATAAAATCAATAATTCGTAATAAATATGTCCTCCTCATATAATTACTAAATGATTGCAAAACCAATATTATGCACTAGTTAGAAAGGAAAAGGTTGCTGTTAAAGACTTTCTATATTACACATTATTGTTCAAATCTTAAACACCCTTGGTCAAATGAAGCAAAGCTTCATCCTCATCAGAATAAAACTAAATGCTATTTCTTTTCAAGCTACTAAAAAGTATTTGATCCATGGTGAAACTAATTATTAGATTAAAATACTTGTCTTCAATATGACTATGTATGGTCCCTCTACTGCTTCCTTTGATTTGAATTGCATCCTGTTGTGAATTTTACCTCAATTAAGGTATGTATAAGTACCATCATTCATTTGCTTCAGGAATTCATCTAGTTGCCACGTCTCATGTCTTTTAATGAAGTCCAACCCATAGAGAAAAGTTTGTTAATCTTATGTTTCAATTTGCCCCAAGAAGGAGCCTGTTCCTACTGGGAGAAAGTCACCAAATTCCCTTTTTCTGAAGATGAGGTGTGATTTGGTCTTTGCAGTATTTCTGACCTGTCTGCAACCATCTGTGGTTGCTAAGGGGTCATGGCTATTTACTTCTGGTCCTAGCAACATGCTGGAGTCAGCGACATCACTCTGATTGAAACTCAGCACCTTTGGCATCAGAAGACTTAGAAGTTAGTCTCCTAACTCCAGCATTCTCCCCATAATTCCTCAAGGAATAGTTAATATGCACATTTGTTAAGGTCCTATTGTGTGTGTAGCCAGCCCTGTGTTGAAAAACAGGAGGAAACAAAGAAGAGAGAGAGAAACAAGCTTCAGGCAATTTATACTATTAGAGTCATTAAGTATCTTGGAAAAATTCTAGGAAAATTATATTTTATGTCACAGAATTAAAAAGTTATGTGTCATAAAGACTGTAATAGTCTTGACTCATGAAAATAATAATAATAAGCTTGCCTGATGAAAACCCTCATGCATGACCACATGATACAGAAAAATCTGATTGGTATATAGCAACCTAATGTCAAGATCAAAATGAACACTGAGGCCTACAACCATGACAATTCAAATACCAATTCCGTATTTCTAGGGCTTATTTCTCTGGCCACTCAACCTAAACCTAGTAGTTCACATACCTGAGCTGCTCAAATACCTGCCTAGCATTTTGCTCTTTTTACTTTACATATTGTATTAGAGCTCTCCAGAGAAATAGAATAAATAGAATTCATGTGCTTGTGTGGTAGTGGTGTGTGTGTGAGACAGAGAAAGAATGTGTACAAAGACAGCTAGAAAGAGAGAGAAAGAGAGGTTTCTTTTAAGAAATTAGCTCATCTCATCATAGAAGCCAGTAAGTACAAAATCTACAAGGTAGGCAGGTAGGCTGGAGATCCAGAAAAGAGCTGATATTACAGTTCAAGCATAAAAGCAGTCTGGAGGCGGAATTTTCCTTCTTGTGGGACCTCAGTCTGTTTTTGCTTCAACTAGATAAGGCCCACCTATATTATGGAGGGCAATTTGCTTTACTCAAACACTACTGATTTAAATATTGCTCATATAAAGAATACCTTAGGGAAACAACCAAACTAGTGTTTGACCAACTATTTGGGTACCATGGTCTAGCTGAGTTGGCACATAAAATTAAACATTACACATGTTAACTCCACAGCAAAGAATCTACCAATTGAAAAAAACTAGTCTTAAAACATAAATTGTTTACAAATACAACATATATGATTACTGACTATAAAGTAACATAAATTCATTTTTTTTTTTTTTTGGTGTCCAATAGAAGCAGAGAGGTGATCATAGCAATTCACATGTTTCTGACTTTTCTGCTTGGTCTGGCACAAATATTTACAATGAAAATAAGTATATGATGTTTCACAACATCAAAAACTTAGTGACTAGACAATTTTATGAAAGAATATTGATAAAAATTATTAACAGCTATTTGGTATTAGCTTTTG
>SJYQ01007736.1:13229-24219 GCA_006410935.1 Redunca redunca
CTCTACTCTGAGTATAGAATAACTATAAAGAAATGTAAGAAAGACATATGCATCATCAATGGGAAAGATCTTCAAGATATATTTATAGGCAAAAAAAAATGTCACAGAATAACATATGGAATATGATTCCTTCTATTTTAAAAAGAAAGATATATGCATATTTGTGCATATATGTGAAAAAGTACTCAAAAGACTATCAGAAGAAGCATCGAACTCCATCCCAAGGAAGAAAAGCACAAGTGTACAGAGTGTACTAAAAGGAATATATTGTGTTTTCATCCATATGCTTCTATTTTTTTCAGTCATTTAAAATTATGCATACCTGTAGTCTATTCATTTTCCTTGCTGTATACTATATAACACCTCACTTAAGAAATACATACAAGTATGTTCTTTGATACATCTATACATGGCTACTGGGAAAACCATAGCTTTGACTAGATGGGCGTTTGTTGTCAAAGTAATGTCTGTGCTCTTTAATATGCTGTCTAGTTTTGGTCATAGCTTTTCTTCCAAAGAGCAAACGTCTTTTAATTTCATGATTGCAGTCGCCATCTGCAGTGATTGGGAGCCCCCCCCTAAAATAAAATCTCTCACTATTTCCATTACTACCCCATTAATTTGCCATGAAGTGATGGGACCAGATGACTTGATCTTTGTTTTTTGAATATTGAATTTTCAGCCAATGTTTTCACTCTCCATTTTTCACTTTCATCAAGAGGCTCTTTAGTTTTTTTTGTTTTCTGCCATAAGGGTAGTGTCATCAACATATCTGAGGCTACTGATATTTCTCCCAGCAATCTTGATTCAGCTTGTGCTTCATTCAGCCCGGCATTTCTCATGAGGTACTTTGCATGTAAGTTAAGTAAACAGGGTGACATTATACAGCCTCCACATACTCCTTTCCTGATTTGGAACCAGTCTGTTAGTTCCATGTCCAGTTCTAATTGTTGCTTCTTGACCTGCATACAGATTTCTGAGGAGGCAGGTAAAGTGGTCTGATATTCCCACCTCTTGAAGAATTTTCCACAGTTTTTTGTGATCAACACAGTCAAAGGCTTTGGCATAGTCAATAAAGCAGAGATAGATGTGCGTGTGTGTGTGCGTGTGTATGTTTCTGGAACTCTATTATTCTCTCAATGATCCTACAGATGTTGGCAATTTGATCTCTGCCTTTTCTAAATCCAGCTTGAACATCTGGAAGCTCATGGTTCACATATTGTTGAAGCCTGGTTTGGAGAATTTTGAGTGTTACTTTGCTAGTGTGTTAGATGTGGGCTATTGTCAATAGTTTGAATATTCTTTGGTAATGCCTTACTTTGGGATTGACATGAAAACTGACCTTTTCCAGTCCAATGACCACTGCTGAGTTTTTCAAATTTGCTGGCATATTGAGTGCAGCACCTTCACAACATCATCTTTTAAGATTTGAAATAGCTCAGTTGGTTTCCATCACCATCACTAGCTTTGTTTGTAGTGATGCTTCCTGAGGCCCACTTGACTTTGGACTGTAGAATGTCTGCCTATAGGTGAGTGATCACACCATCGTGGTTATCTGGGTCATGAAGATCTTTTTTGTATAATTCTTCTGTGTATTCTTGCCACCTCTTCTTAATATCTTCTGCTTCTGCTAAGTCCATAGACTTTCTGTTCTTTATTGTGCCCATTTTGCATGAAAAGTTCCCTTGGTATCTCTAATTTTCTCGAAGAGATCTCTAGTCTTTCCCATTCTATTGTTTTCCTCTATTTCTTTGCATTGATCACTGAAGAAAGTTTTCATATCTCTCCTTGCTATTCTTTGGAACTGTGGATTCTAATGGGTATATCTTTTCTTTTATCCTTTGCCTTTTGCTTCTCTTCTTTTCATAGCTGTTTGTAAGGCCTCCTCAGACAACCATTTTGCCTTTTTGCATTTCTTTATCTTGGGGATGGTCTTGCTCCTTGTCTCCTGTACAATGTCACGAACCTCCATCCATAGTTCTTCAGGCATTCTCCCTATCAGATCTAATCCCTTGAATCTATTTGTCACTTCTACTGTATAGTCATAAGGGATTTGATTTAGGTCATACCTGAATGGTCTAGTGGTTTTCCCTACTTTCTTCACCTTAAGTCTGAATTTGGGAATAAGGAGTTCATGATCTGAACCACAGTCAGCCCCCAGTCTTTTTTTTTTTTTTTTTTTTTTTGACTGTATAGAGCTTCTCNTTTTTTGCTGACTGTATAGAGCTTCTCCATCTTTGGCTGCAAAGAATATAGTCAATCTGATTTTGGTGTTGACCATCTGGTGATGTCCATGTGTAGAGTCTTCTCTTGTGATGTTGGAAGAGGGTGTTCGCTATGATCAGTGCATTCTCTTGGTAAAACTGTTAGCCTTTGCCCTGCTTCATTTTGTATTCCAAGGCCAAATTTACCTATTATACCAAGTATTTCTTGACTTCCTATCTTTGCATTCCAGTCCCCTGTAATGAAAAGGACATCTTTTTTGGGTGTTAGTTCTAGAAGGTTTTGTAGGTCTTTATACAACCATTCAATGTCAGCTTCTTCAGCATTATTGGTAGGGGCATAGACTTTGATTACTGTGATATTGAATGGTTTGCCTTGGAAACAAACAGAGATCATTCTGTCATTTTTGAGATTGCATCCAAGTACTGCATTTCAGACTCTTTTGTTGATGATGAGGGCTACTCCATTTCTTCTAAGGGATTCTTGCCCATAGTAGTAGATATAATGGTCATCTGAGTTAAATTCACCCATTCCAGTCCATTTTATTCACTGATTCCTAAATTGTTGATGTTCACTCTTGCCACCTCCTGTTTGACCACCTCCAATTTGCCTTGATTCATGGACCTGACATTCCAGGTTCCTATGCAATATTGCTCTTTACAGTATCAGACTTTACTTCTATCACCAGTCACATCTACAACTGGATATTGTTTTTACTTTGACTCCATCCCTTCATTCTTTCTGGAGTGATTTCTCCACTGATCTCCAGTAGCATATTGGGCACCTACCCACTTGGGGAGTTCATCTTTCAGTGTCCTATCTTTTTGCTTTTTCATACTGTTCATGGGGTTCTTAATGCAAGAATACTGAAGTGGTTTGCCATTCCCTTTCTCCAGTGGACCACGTTTTGTCAGAACTCTCCACCATGACCTGTCCATCTTCGGTGGCCCTACATGGCATGACTTATAGTTTCATTGAGTTAGACAAGGCTGTGGTCCATGTGATAAGATTGGTTGTTTTTCTGTAATTGTGGTTTTCAGTCTGTCTGCCTTCTGATGGAGAAGGATAAGAGGCCTATGGAAGCTTCCTGACTGAGTGGGAAACTACGTCTTGTTCTGATGAGAGGGGTGGCCATGCTCAGTACATCTTTAATTCAATTTTCTGTTGGTGGGTGGGGCTGTGTTCCCTCCTTGTTTTTTGGCCTGAGGCAAACTATGGTGGAGGTACTGAACATAATGGGGGCCTCCTTCAAGAGGTTGTACACATTGCTACACTCAGTGCCTCCAACCCTGCAGCAGGCCACAATCAACCCATGCCTCTGCCAGAGACTCCTAGACACTCATGGGAAAGTCTGGGTCAATCTCCTTTGGGGTCACTGCTCCTTTCTCCTGGGTCCTGGTGCACACAAATTTCTGTTTGTGCTTTCCCAAAGTCTGTTTCCCCAGTCCTCTCTAAGTTCTGGTGGCTCTATGGTGGGTTAATGGTGACTTCCTCCAAGAGGGCTTATGGCATACCCAAGTCTGCTGCACAGAGAGCCCCTGCCCCTTCAGCAGTCCACTGCTGACCCATACCTCCTCAGGAGACACCCAAACACAGTTCTGTCTCAGTCTCTGTGGGGTCCTTGGGTCCTGGTATGCACAAGGTATATTTGAGCCCTCTGAGCTTCTCTGATGGGTATGGGATTTGATTCTAAACATGATTTTTCACCTTCTGCCATCTTTCTGGGGCTTCTCCTTTGCCCCTGGATGTGGGACATCTCCTCAAAGTTGCTCCAGCACCATGCAGCTACCGCTCCAGCACTAGTTCAACTTACTCATAGATATTTAAGATACATTTTGTCCACATTGATGTACAAGAATATCTACAGAAGTATAATTGTGTTATATAAAGTAGGAAAAAAAGGAATGGCCATTATTTACAGAATTTGATCTAAATATAAATGGAGGATAAATATATAGGTTAGAGACATTTCTGTAATACAGTATAAAAGAAGTTCATAGAGATGTAATAACATTAAGAACAAAGGATTTTGACTAGCATGAAAATATCAAGAGAGCAAGAATAAGTGTCTTTAATGCATTTAATTTTAGAGAATCCAAAGGACTTTCTGCATACTCACTTTCTGTCTTCACCTGGTTGTCAGAAAAGTCAAATCATGAGATCCAGAGATTCACAGAATCAGAGATGTTTAGTAAACTGCTGCTGCTAAGTCGCTTCAGTCGTGTCTGACTCTGTGCGACCCCATAGATGGTGGCCCACCAGGCTCCCCTGTCCCTGGGATTCTCCAGGCAAGAACACTGGAGTGGGTTGCCATTTCCTTCTCCAATGCATGAAAGTGAAGAATGAAAGTGAAGTCGCTCAGTCGTGTCTGACTGTTGGCGACCCCTTGGACTGCAGCCCACCAGGCTCCTCCGTCCATGGGATTTTCCAGACAAGAGTACTGGAGCGGGGTGCTATTGCACACAGACCTTATTATACCACGATTATATTATCAGTGAATGCCTTCTTTCAGTTGTTCCAATCTTCCAGTCCTACCACTATACTTCAATTCTTCAATGCCAAGCTGCAATATGGATATTTTTTACTACACCAAATGTATTTTTCAAAAATAAACTAAATTTTAAAAAGTAGTTACAGCAATAGGTAGGATTTAATTATATTTGTATAACCATTATTTGATGATAAGACATATATTTTATTATGATAACTTCTTACAATAACTTTTGTTATTATTGAAATTATGATATTAACAGTTTTTTATAATTTTCTACTTATCTATTCATAATTTCCCTAAAATTGTCATACACCCATAAACAATTTCCTTTAGAAGGCTAATATGAAATATAATCCACCAATTCATTCCTTTCTTCCTTTTCGGTATGCATTTACATATGTATGCATCTATCTATCCATCTATCATATACATAACTTGTCTTTCAACTTGCTATTCTGGGTACTATTTTTGCCATATGTGCTACATTCAGGAATTTCTTTTTTTCTTTAGGTCTCTGAAATAATTGTTATTCTGGAACATTTACTTGCTGTTCAATCATTGTATAATTCCTACTCACACCATCTTTCTTAGTCTTACCCTCAATTTGTTCATGTTCATCATCAAAAAGTTTCCTTAAAGTGTACAGTAGATGTACATTTGTTTACACATTTCAAGATGCCTCCAACTTGTTAGAATTAAAAATACATTAAAATAATTTTCATATGGTCTTTGAAGGCTTTCCACCACTCTTCCTGATTCAGTGTTACTTTTGAAAAATCTAATTTTACTCCAATCTCATTTCTTGTATGTATAATACCCCCAACTCCAGTTTAATTGATTTTCTTCATCTCTGTTATTTTATAATTTTTCAGTGTTGTGCTTCATTGCATCAATTTTTAATCCTTACACAGAGAAAAGTTACCAACTTGGTTACTATTTATTGGAATATACTTAAGGGTCTTTCCTTTAACAAGCACAGTTTAGAATAAGTAATATGCTTTTTTTTTTGAAGCATGTCCTCCATCGCAGGCATAGCATGTTACTCATTTGAGATGTTCATGTGTAATCCAGGTTATTATCAATACAGATACTGCATAGAGTATCTAAATATTAGTGGTAACTGGACAAGTCAACTCTAGTGTCTCTTTCCCTTTTCTTGCATAACTCAGACTGAGCAATGCTTTGCATCTCATTAATACAATATTGCTTTCTTGTTAAGACCTAATGTATGTGCCTCTTGCTTTCTCATTAAACTCAGTTTCTTTGTGAATAGAGACCATGACTTATATTGTTTATGTACTTCAACTGCTTAAAATGTTACAGAGAATGTAGATAATTTTCAGTGGTTTTCTGTTATTTTCTCATGAATCCATTCATACAGATTTTAGCTCTGATCCTTCACTTGTATTCTGTAATAACCATCCACAATGAGTCAAACTCTATCCTAGCAAAGCAAAAAAAGAAGTGCTACAGAGGATTTTTGGTATTCTCCTATTTCCCTTGCTTACATATGCTTTCTTCCTTTTCCTGTCCTCCTTTTACTATGGAATGGCTGCTCTTTTACTCTTAACTTCTCAAAGCCCTCAAATTAAGTACACTAATAACGCCTGCTCTTCATGTCATTGCTTTATTCTCCATCTTTGTCTTTCTTTCTCAATCTTGGTACCAGTTATATACAAATCTTCCATCAATATTCCATCATCTTTGTAGTTGTATTAGTTATTACTATGTAAAAATAACACATTAAAATTTATTAGTTTAAAATAAAACAATTATTTATTATCTCTCAAAATGCTATAGAAAGTTTGCTGGGCCTGGTTAGGCTTCACTGAGCTGAAGTGAACTCTTGTATATGTGATTAGCTGGTGGATTGCTAAGTCACTTCAGTTCTGTGCGACCCCGTAGACAGCAGCCCACCAGGCTCCGCCATCGCTGGGATTATCCAGGCAAGAACACTGGAGTGGGTTGCCATTTCCTTCTCCAATGCATGAAAGTGAAAAGTGAAAGTGAAATTGCTCAGTCGTGTCTGACTCTTAGCGACCCCATGGACTGCAGCCCACCAGGCTCCTCCATCCATGGGATTTTCCCGGCAAGAGTACTGGAGTGGGGTGCCATCGCCTAGTGGGTCTAACTAGTCTAGATGGCCTCACTTGCTAATCTGAGTTGGCCATCGATTGTAGTAGTGGAGTGACTTGGTCCCCTGTCTTTTATCATCCAGAAGTCTACCCTGGGCTTGTCCATTGGGCAACAGGATTACCAGAAGGAAAGCAGAAGTACACACAGCCTTTAGAGGCTCAGGCTTCAAGATGGCTTACTTTTACCTCTCCTGCATTCTGTTGGTAAAACAGAACAACAACAACAAAACCTAAGGTCAGTCTAGATTCAAGATGTAAGAAATTAAATTCTACTTCTTAATGAGACAAACTGCCAAGTTTAGCTGCAAAAGGACTTAGGTCAAGGAAGAAAATTAGTGTAGTCATTTTAAAAATCAGTGTGAAATTTGTGTCCTCTGGTCATAAATTTTCATATCTTTCCTACATTAGAAATCCACATATCCCCTTGTCCTAAGACTCCCCAAAGTTTCAAAATTTCACATTATTGAACTTGAAGTTAATGACCTTGTAACCTCTGTTAGGTCCAGAGGTACTTCTTACTGTGTAACGTGTCAATTCAGAGACCTATGAACAGGAAAGGACAGATTTTTTTTTTTTTTAATTCACCCCCTCCTTACTCTAGGGTCTAGGTGTGTTTATTTCTAGACCTTCTCATATGCCAGAAATTATACCCATAGCTCTTCCTATTAGCATCCAAAGACACTTTATTTTTCCAACATTCTGAAGTCTTTTTTTTTTTTTTTCTACTTCAACTTCTGTTTGAAAACCAGCTGATTCTCTCCTGAACTGACCTCTTTCTTGTAAAATTTTGCTAAAGGCCCTGATTTGAAGCCAACTCACGATGCCACTGCACCTTTCCAACCATTTTTCTGTGAGTCATAGCTCAGTGGGCAAGATCTTCCTTCTAAGTTGTTGCACATGACAATTTTGCCAAATATCTGAGACAAGATTAATGTATTTTCTTAATCTTAATCTTTCTTAATTAATGTGTTTCCTTGTTGCCTAGTGTCTAGCACTAAACTAATGCTTCAAATTTTACTTTTGTGTTTTTTCTTTTAATGATGACAGTACCTAGCTTTTATTGTCAGTTTATTTATTATTTAGTAACACTAGCTGCTATTGCAAGTAAAACCATTCCAATTCTGATACCAATTCTGATGTGTGTTTTTCCACACCACCAAGCAATTAACCCAAAATCTGACACTTTTTTCCTGGAAATAGCAGCAGATCTCATAGGTTAATGGCTCAGCAAACAAGACTGCCCTCACTTAAGACGCCAGTTGCAGGTCCAGGTTTCTTTCTGTGCTTCAGACTGACTAGCTATACATTGGAGGTCCCCAGGACCCCCTTCTTAGGTTTGATTAAGTTGCTTGAGCAGTTTACACAATTCAGAGAAATAATTTGCTTACTAGATTACCAGTTTATTATAAAAGACTATAAATCAGGGATGGCCAAATGGAAGAGATTTCTAGAGAAAAGGTGTGAGCAAGGGACACGGAACTTCCATGCTCTCTGGGTGCACCACACTCCCAGCACCTCATCAAGCTCACCATCTTGGAAATTCTCCAGAGCATGTCTTTTGAGGTTTTATGGAAGCTTCATTACATAGGTATGATTGATTAGATCACTGATCATTGGTGTTCGAATTCAATCTCCAGCCCTGTCCTCTTTCCTAGAGGTTAGGGATATTACTGAACGTTTCAACTCTTCAATCACATGGTTTCAATGTTTCAATCATACAGTTGGCTCATTGGCAACCAATCACCATCATTCGGTGCTTTCCAAAAGTCACTTCATTAGAGTCAAGAAGGAGTTTCTCATCTGAGGAAATTCCAAGGGTTTTAGGAGCTCTGTGCAAACAACATGGATGAAAACCAAATATATGTTTCTTATTATAGATCATAATATCACATACTTCAGTGCCTTAATGTCATTTCTTGCTCTAGCCAATTGTGATGAAAGTATTAGGTGGGTGACCTTTTACATGGAGTTTAAGGACATAGGCTCCATTTATAACGAGAATGCTAAAGAGGAGACATATGCCAGATTCCTTGAGAGCTTATCATACAGTTACAGTTTTGAATAGTAACTACATCCACACATTGCTTCCCACTATAGTCCAAAGGCAACACAGCAGTTAAATTAGGAGCAGAATAGCTGACTGTACTCACCATTGTTCTCCTCTTTATTCCATATGATTCAGAATTTTTCTGTAAAATTCATTGAGACATTGAATGTCTTTTAAGGTGTGTGTGTGTGAGAGAGAGAGAGAGTGATGCGTATGTGGAAGGATTTGGAAGGAACCTGGGTGAAATAATAAAAGTTCTCTTACCTGTGTAAAGCAGGAAACTGAAAAAAACATCAGAGGGACCCACGATGATGCCACTGGTCAGAGAAATGGTGAGATTTACTCTAGACTGTGCTCTTCACTGGCCAGAGGAGAGTCAAAGACATACACTAGTCCTGTAACACAGGAAGAATTTTCCTAATTGTCATCTGTTTGTGATTTTGACCTGTATATGCCCGGAATTTCTATGATATTTATCATCTCTGCGTTAATGTGGCAATTGATATAAATTCTTCCCTGGTAGCTCAGCTGGTAAAGAATCCACCTACAATGGAAGAGACCCTGGTTCGATTCCTGGGTCACAAAGTTCCCCTGGAGAAGGGATAGGCTACCTACTGAAGTATTCTTGGGCTTCCCTGATGGCTCAAATGATAAAGAATCTTCCTGCAACGCAGGAGACCTGGGCTCAATCCGTGGGTTGGGAAGATCCCCTGGAGGAGAGCATGGCAACCCACTCCAATATTCTTTCTGGAGAATCCCCATGGACAGAGAATCCTGGCGGGCTACAATCTATAGGTTACAAAAAGAGTAGAACGTGACTGAGCAACTTAGTACAGCACAGCATATAAATGATCTCTTTTGTTAAAAATACTTTCAAACCTGCAAATTGTCTAGATATTCATTAAAGGGCTCTATCTAAATTAACATATCCTCCATAAAATCTATAAATATTTTAATGTAGAAGCTAGCAAGTAAATTTTATTTATTGATTAATCAATTGTTTTGAGTTCTTAGGAGAACAGAGAGGTTGTTTCCTCCTTAGACACAAATTTTATGGTGCCTTACCCAACACCACTTCTCCAATTCTGTGACACCAACTGGGAGTCTAAAATCTCAATTAAATTCTGACACTGTTTACCTGAAGGTTGAATAAGATCCCATAAGCTAAAGAGTTCAGTTCCACTGGATTATCACATTTCAAATGCCAACTGTAAGTTCCAGGCCACTCATATTTTCACTGACATGCTGTGAATAAGGAGTTCCTAAGATTCCTTCCTGGGGTTTGATCATCTGCCAGGACAGGCTCTCAGAACTCAGGAAAGCACTTTAGTTACTCTTGATAGTTTATTATAAATGCTACAACTCAGGAAGAGCCAAAGGGAACAAGTATGTAGGGTAAAGTGTAGGGGAAGGTACGGGTGGGGCTTCTCTGCCTTCTCTGGGTTTGCCTCTCCTCTCTCAGAGGTTGGGAAAGTGGGGCTGAAATTGCCATGCTTCTAGTTAAAATTTGGTCTTTTTTACAAACAGCCTCCATCCTGAAAGAATCTAGGTTTTTAACTAGAATTTTAACTAGAAGTGTGGCAATTTCTATAAAGAGTTGCTTAATAGGAAAATAAAATGAAATGATGCTTTTATTTTTTCTATCATTTAGGAAATTCCAAGATATATAGGAGTCTTATATCATATAAGACATATATATATATATATATAGGAATATATATATAGTCCTTGTTGTAGAAGCCATATATATATATATATGTAGCTGTGCCACAACCACCTACTGCACTCATTTCACTCACTAAGTAAAAGGCAAGATGTATGCTGGATATTGAGAAATTTGCTTTTCTGTGGTGGGAAAAATGAATCTGATTATGCATGCTATAAACAAGACAGTATTTTTTCTAATGAACAAAGTACACTCAGTGAATTAAAAGGGCTGCCATTGTGCTTCCATAATTCTTTTTCTGTCCTCAAAGTGAATAAAACAAGAATACAGTAAGTAAATAAACAAGTGAATAAAATCAACAATAAAATCTTTATCACTTCTTTCTGCCTAGAAATAGACATAATACATCTTACATAATGTTATTT
>SJYQ01007736.1:24495-66768 GCA_006410935.1 Redunca redunca
CTCTCTGCTATACAATATAAACTTGTTTATATTTATATATGTAATAGTTTGTGTCATCATTAAAAACTCTACAAATAATAAAGTTTGGAGAATATGTGGAGAAAAGAGAACCTTTATACAATGTTATTGAGCATGGAAATTGGTGCAGCCATTATGAGAACAGTATGGAGGTTCCTTAAAAAACTAAAAGTAGAGTTACCATATGATATAGCAATCCTACTCCTAGGGGTATATTTGGAAAAAAACCCAGATTAGAAAAGGTACATACATTTCAATGTTAATAGCAGCACTATTCACAACAACCAAGACTAAGTATCCATTGACAGATAATATATATGCATGCAGATGATATGTATGCATATATGTACAGACATGTGTGTGCATGAGTGCTAAGTCACTTCAGGTTTGTCAATAACCCAGCCTCTGGAGGGAAAGCTCTCAAAATCATCTTATGAAGCAACCATCACCCTGATACCAGACCCAGGCAAAGTGAAAGTGAAAGTGAAGTCGCTCAGTCTGTCAGACTCTTTGCGACCCCGTGGACTGTAGCCCGCCAGACTCCTCCATCCGTGGGTTATTGAAATGACTCCAGCTGTGGGAGTGATGCACAGAAGATACATTCCAAGGATGGGAATGGTGAGGAGCTCCTAATTGTCTGGGTCCAGTCAGTGGCCACATCCTCTGCATCACCTCCTCCAAGATGTATGTATGGATGGATGGATGGATGGATGTCAATGGGTTATAAGAAAGGACTGAAAGTTCTCAACAGCAAATAGCTTTATTTTGCACAACAAAATAAAGTAATACTGGGCTTTAACCTAAATTATAGAATAAACACCCATGAGTTCACACTGATACAAATAAACAATTGAAGAGGAAGAGGAATATTCCATGTAGAATTCAAATCATTTACACTCCCCACAAAGAGGTGAAACATAACTCATCACTCATTATGAGCTGCACATAGTGACCATAGTGACTTCCTTCCAAAGAAAACAGTATGGAAAATGAGTGAAAAAAAGTAATTTTGCATTAAAGAAGCCTAACAAACACTTTTTAAGCCAAGCAATCAAAGTCAGTAGCAACAATGATAAGTCATGTTGAAAGAATGTGTTCTTTATAGAAGCAGAATGCCACTTCACCTCTGCAGTTTTCCATCTCAAAGAACTGAGAAAATCATCAGATAATGAAATAAATCAAAATTGAGGGCTTTTTACAAAATATCTTACCAGAACTCAACAAGGTCATGAAAAACAAGGAATGTATAAGAAATTGCCACAACTAGTAGGAATCTAAGGTTCAATATCACCAAATACAATTTGATATCCTTTATGAGTCCCCAGTCATAGTCTCCAGGAAGACTGACACATTAAAGCCTAAAATCAAAGTTGTAACAGGGAAGCATACATTCACACAAATGCACACACACACACACACACATACACATACACTCACCAGAAATATAATAATTATTGACAAAAGAAAGCACAATAAAAGTAGAGGAACATCCAAGACCTCCTGCATTTTTATCTGCCTCTCCATCCAAGGAACCCACATAGTTCATCTTTCTTGACTAGTGCCATTAAAAAAAAAAAAAAAAAAGTGTCAAGTTTCCTGATTTCTATTTGAGTGTATTTCAATACAACCTGGTGTGTACAAACCATTCCTGTTCCAGCTTTCAGAAAGGTTTACTCCTTCATTTCTCTATAACACCTAATGTTAGAAACTCATTTACTTTATGGGAGTTCTTTAATACTTGGATAAGAAAAGTAAAACATGTCTTGCCTCAGGCCAGTAAATAAATGACAATCTTCAAATTTAATATAAAAATGATTAATTTTCATAGATAGTGGTATAGTCTAGTAAAACCTTGTACATTTGCTCTATTAAATAGGTGAAAGAAATAAAAATTTAATGAAATATTTTATTTATAGGATTTTTTTAGTATAAAGTAAGAGAGTGATGCTGTTCTAAAGCTGGAAGGAATTTTTGACAAAGGTTTTTATATCTTAACATAGAAATGACATGCTTATCTATTTACAGGATTCCATTTTAATGGGTCCATTCATTTTATTCATCTAGCTAAACTGGTTATCTTATTGCCCTTCATTATGAAAAGAGCTAAATACTTTTTCACTTTAAGATTGTCGATTTAATGTTTTATAAAACAGTTAAGAGTTAACTTTGGGTGCATGTGTGCTATGTCACATCAGTTGTGTCCGACCCTTTGCCACCCTATGGACCATAGCCCACCAGGTTCCTCTGTCTGTGGGATTTTCCAGGCGAGAATACTAGAGTGGGTTGCCATGCCCTCCTCCAGGAGATCTTCTTAACCTAGAGACCGAACCCATGTGTCTTTTGCATTGGCAGGCAGGGTTTTACCACTAGCACCACCTAGGAAGCCCAAGAGTTAACTTTTTGTTGTTGTTCTGTTGCTAAGTCATATGTGACTGTTTGTGGCCCCATGGACTGCAGCACACTGGGCTTCCCTGTCCTTCACTATCTCCAAGAGTTTGCTCAAACTCATGTCCACTAAATCAGTGATGCCATTCAACCATCTCATACTATGACACCCCCTTCTCCTCCTGCCTTCAATCTTTCCCAGCATTAGGATCTTTTCCAATCAGTCAGCTCTTTACATCAGGTGGCCAAAGTACTGGAGCTTCAACTTCAGCATCAGTATCAGTCCTTCCAATGAATATTCAGAGTTAGCTTTAACAAGAACAAATAACAATAACTCCAAATAAGTAGAGAATGAAATTTTGAAGTTTCATACATTTATGTTGTGTGTAGGAACATTTCAGTTCTTCCAGTTCATTGACATCTAAACCTCACAGAATATTTATTCACTTATCTTGATTAATTTCTTCATAAAAATGTTTTAATTAAAAAAAGACACTTGTTTTAATACTATATAAACCCCTCTACCTAAAAGAAAATAGCATTATACTGTTGTTTAGTTGCTACGTTGCTTCTGACTGTTTTGCAATATCATGGACTATAGTCCTACAGGCTCCTTTGTCCATAAGATTTCCCAGTCAAGAATACTGGGGTGGGTTGCCATTTCCTTCTTCAGGATATCTTCCTGAACCAAGGATTAAACTCATGTCTCCTGCATTGGAAGGTGGATTCTTCACCATTGAGCCACCAAGGTTGGGTCCTCAATCCATTGACATAGATCCGGTGTCCAACTGTGTCTTTGTAAGAGACAGAAAAGGAGAACAGACACAGACTGAGAGGAGAAGTCACATGAAAACCCACATGCAGACTAGGCAGAAGCTGGGTCTGTGCTACTACGAGCAAAGAGATGCCAAGAATTGTCAGAAGCCACTAGAGAAAGGAGGAAGCCCTGGAATGGAGTCCTTGGAGCCTCCAGAAGGAATGAAATTTGCCAACACCCAGATTTTGGACCTCTGGCCTCCAGGACTAAAAAAGAAGAAAATTTTGTGGGTTGAGACCATTTGGACTGGATACCTGACTAAACCCCTTTTATACCCCATGGGTCATATATTGCTATTTCCAGGAAATTGGCTGCAGGACCCTCAGGGCCACCAAATTCTGAGGAATGCTTAAGTTCCTATGTAAAAGGCACAGTACAGTTGTAGATACAGAGGGCTGACTATATAAACTTTTAAAATTCTGGTGGGCAGATGAGGAGATCTTCTTGTCTTGTGGCTACCCAAAACAAGTCTTATGTATGTAAGATTTTTGTTTATTGATATGTACCAGTCTGTAGTGATCTACCTCTTTTTTATTTATGGTCTTTTCATACCCTCTGGCAACTAAGGCCTGTTTCAGATTTTACTCAGGGAACTCCTAAAGTTCTGAACCAACATCCCATCATTGTTGGATTTTTTTTTTTTTTTAAAACATGTCCCTTCTTGGCATTCTAAGATGCTCTGGATTCATCTTGTAAATCGCTGCCCTCATTCTAATATCAGTCATTTCTTCAATGAGCTCTCATTCCTTATATTGGAGCATAAGAACCAAAGGGTAGACAATAAGTATGTTCATTCCTACTTGCATATTGTTTCTAGGCTCTCTCGGGGCAAAAAAAAAACAAAAATGTATTTACTAGCCAATGTGAATATGCATATCTATAAATATTTTATGTGTAATTATTAAATATATATGTATTTCTGTATGTATCGATATTAAACTACACATGAGGCCATGCTATCTCTTATTCTAATACATTATCATGTTATCCTTCTAGCCTGCTTATAAAGTAAAGTAAATGTCGCCCAGTTGTGTCTGACTCTTTGCAACCCCATGGACTGTAGCCTACCAGGTTCCTCCATCCATAGGATTTTCCAGGCAAGAATACAGGAGTGGGTTGCCATTTCCTTCTCCAAGCCTCCTTATACTTATCTCCAATAAAGCATCCAGGTTCCACTATTCTCTATCCACTTATTTAAGTGTTCATTTCTGTTACTGAACACTTGCTTTATATGATTTGATACCACAAGTATACTATTAGCAAAATTGATAACCCTTATCCCAGTGAGAAATAATTTTGCAAACTAGTACAAGACGTATGTACTGTTTTTTGGCCTTAGGCTTTACATATTCCCCTCATTTCTAGCAACTTAGGTCAGTATACTGCTATCTCCCTGTCCCCTTTAGTGAGTTTATTTCATATATTTGTGATACATTTATAATGTTTTGTCACATTCTGCACTCCATCTTGTGATTCACAAGCAAGATTCACTCTTGTTTTGTAAAGTTCAGTACATCTTTACAAATGCATAGTGTAATGTATCAACATTAAACAGCATATAGAATTGTTTTTCAACCTTAAAAATCACCTGTGATTCAACTCTCTCCCTTCCCATGAGCCCCTGAAACAACTGATCTTTTTGCAGTCACTATAGATTTACCATTTGCAAGATGTCATATCACTGGGATCACACAGCATGTAGCCTTTTCAAACAGGTTTCTTTCACTTGGAAATTTAAGATTCATCCATTTCTTTTCATGGCTTGCTAGCCCATTGCTTTTTATTACTAAGTAATAGTCCACTGTACCAGCATACTGAAATTTGTTTATCCATTCACCTAGTGAATGACTGGTTGTGTTTAGTTTTTATTATTAGTAGTATTAATAGAGCTGCACTGGACATTTATGTGCATGTTTTTATATGGATATAAGTTTTCAGATCAGTTGGGTAAATACCAAGGAGTACAATCGCTGGATCACGTGGTAAGACTATATGTGGCTTTTAGGAGACTGCTCAACTGTCTTTCAAAATAGCTGTACCATTTTACATTCCCATGAGTAATAAACATAGCTTTCTATAACTCTACTCTTTTGATAGTAATTAGTCTCATCAGGTTTTTTGGATATTAGGCATTCTAATGTGTGTGTAATAGTATCTCATAGTTATTTTAAATTGAAATTCCCTAATGATAAATAAAGGTCCATCTAGTCAAGGCTATGGTTTTTCCAGTGGTCATGTATGGATGTGAGAGTTGGACTGTGAAGAAAGCTGAGCGCTGAAGAATTGATGCTTTTGAACTGTGATGTTGGAGAAGACTCTTGAGAGTCCCTTGCACTGCAAGGAGATCCAACCAGTCCATCCTAAAGGAGATCAGTCCTGGGTGTTCATTGGAAGAACTGATGCTGAACCTGAAACAACAATGATTTGGCCAGTTCATGCGAAGAATTGACTCTTTGGAAAAGACCCTGATGCTGGGAGGGATTGAGGGCAGGAGGAGAAGGGGACGACAGAGGATGAGATGGATGGATGGCATCACCGACTCGATGGACATGAGTTTGAGTAAACTCCAGGAGTTGATGACGGACAGGGAAGCCTGGCATGCTACGATTCATGGGGTCACAAAGAGTCGGACATGACTGAGTGACTGAACTGAACTGAATGATAAATAATGGTGATCTTTTCAAATGCTTTTTGAAATATGCATGCCTTATGTAGGGCTTCCCAAATGGCTCAGTGATAAAGAATCCACCTGCAGTGCAGGAGCTGCAGGAGATGTGGGTTCAATCCCTGAGTAGAGAAGACTGCCTAGGAGGAGGAAATGGCAACCCACTCCAGTATTCTTGTCTGGAAAATTCCTTGGACAGAGGAGCCTGGTGGACTGCAGTCCATGGGGTTGCAATGTTAAGATATTTCTCACATTTTTTAATTGTGTTGTTTATTTTCCTGTTGTTGAGTTTCAGACATTCTTTGTATAGGTAATATTCTTTATCACATATATTTTGAAATATTTTCTCCCATCTTTGGTTCCAGTATCTTACAGTATTTTTCACAGAGGAGATATTTTGAAAGTTAATAAATCTGGCTTAACAATGATTTTTAAATTATATACTTTTGGTGTTTGTCTGAAAAGTCTTTGTTGTTGCTCAGTCACTAAGTCATGTCTGACACTTTGTGACCCCCATGGGCTGCAGCATGCCAGGATCCTCTGTCCTCCACTATATGCAGGAGTGTGCTCAAATTTATGTCCACTGAGCCAGTGATATTATCAAGCCATCTCATCGTCTGCTGCTCCCTCCTTCTTTTGTCTTCAATCATTTCCTTCATCAGGGGCTTTTCCAATGAGTCAGCTCTTCCCATCAGGTGACGAAAAAGTATTGGAACTGCAGCTTCAGCAATAGTCCTGCCAATGAATATTGAGTTGTTCTCCTTTGGGATTGACTGGTTTGATCTCCTTGCAGTCCATGCATGGATCATAACCTTGTTATGGCAAAGGAACTTGCATAACTCAGTGAAGCTATAAGATATGCCATGGAGGGCCACCCAAGACAGACGGGTCATAGTGAAGAATGTTGACAAAACATAATCTGCTGGAGAAGGAAATGGCAATCCACTACAGTAATCTTGTCTGGAAAACCCCATGGATAGTATGAAAACTCATCACCATTCTTCATAAAAAATCCTCTTTCTATGGAATTGCTTTTGCCTTTCTCCAAAGATTTAGTGACTACGTTTATAGTGGCTATTTCTGGGTTTTCTACTCTGTTTTATTGTTCTATGTGTTCATTCTTTCACCAATATCACATTTTTTTATTATTAGCTTTTTAATAAGTCTTCAAGTTGGATGATATGACTCATAATTTTGAACTTTTTCAGTCTGTATTGATTAGTCTAGGTCTTTTATCTTTCTGTATGAATAGTAAATCAGTTCATTGCTATCTGTAAAATACCTGACTGAGACCATGATTGAGTTGTATACAAGAGATCGAGTCTAGAAGTATTGTGACCATAACAATGTTGAATCTTCTAATTCATGAACATGAACTATCTTTTCATGTATTTATATCATTTTTTTATTTCTTCTGTCAGTTTTGCATTTTTCACATATAAATCCTATTGTTTATATTATTAAGGTCACACCTGGTCTTCCCTGGCGGCTCAGCTGGTAAAGAATCTGCCTGCAATGCAGGAAACCTGGGATCAATCCCTGGGTGGGGAAGATCCCCTGGAGAAAGGAAAGGGTATTCACTTTGGTATTCTGGCCTGGATGATTCCATGGTCTGGAGAAGTCCATGGGGTTGCAAAGAGTCGGACATGACTGAGTGACTTTAACTCACTCACTCAAGGTCATATATAAGTAGTTCAATTTTGGGGTTGGGCTGAGATGATAAAGGGTACACTATTTAAAAGTTTAAATTCTAAGAAAAGCAAGTGTCTTTTGTATACTGACCTTGTATGTTGTGATATTGTTAGTCATTTATTAATTACTAAGAGTTTCGTTATCACTTCTTTGGAATTTTTACACAGAGACAATTATATCATCTGAGAGTAAAGAGTGAAAAAGATAGCTTAAAACTCAACATTCATAAAACTAAGATCATGGCATCCAGTCCCATCAATTCATGCAAATAGATGGGGAAACAATGGAAACAGTGGGAGACTTTATTTTCTTGGCCTCCAAAATCACTGCAGATGGTGACTGTAGCCATGAAATTAAAAGAAGCTTGCTCTTTGGAAGAATAGCTACGACCAACCTAGAGAGCATATCAAAAAGTAGAGACATTATTTTGTCAACAAAGGTCTATCTAGTCAAAGTTATGGTTTTTCAGTAGTCAAGTATGGATGTAAGAGTTGGACCATAAATAAAACTGATAGCCAGAGAATTGATGCTTTTGAACTGTAGTGTTAGAGAAGACTCTTGAGAGTCCCTTGGACGGCAAGGAGATAAAACCAATCAATCCTAAGGGAAATCAACCCTGAATATTCACTGGAAGAACTGATGCTGAAACTGAAGCTCCAATACTTTGGCCACCTGATTTGAAGGACTCACTCATTGGAAAATACTCTGATTCTGGGGAAGATTTAAGGCAGGAGGATAAGGGGACGACAGAGAATGAGATGGTTGGATGGCATCACCGACTTGATGGACATGAGTTTGAGCAAGTTCAAGGAGCTAGTAATGGATAGAGAAGCCTGGCGTGCTGTAGTCCATGGGGTCAAAAAAGCTGGACATGACTGAGAGATTGAACTGAACTAAACTGACAGTAAAGATAGCTTAAATTTTTTCTTTCCTAATCTGCATCAGTTCAGTTCAGTTCAGTTCAGTCGCTCAGTCGTGTCCGACTCTTTGTGATCCCATGAATCACAGCACGCCAGTCCTCCCTGTCCATCACCAACTCCCGGAGTTCACTCAGACTCACGTCCATCGAGTCAATGATTCCATATAGCCATCTCATCCTCTGTCGTCCCCTTCTCCTTCTGCCCCCAATCCCTCCCAGGATCAGAGTCTTTTCCAATGAGTCAACTCTTCGCATAAGGTGGCCAAAGTACTGGAGTTTCAGTACTTTGAGCTTTAGCATCATTCCTTCCAAAGAAATCCCAGGGTTGATCTCCTTCAGAATGGATTGGTTGGATCTCCTTGCAGTCCAAGGGACTCTCAAGAGTCTTCTCCAACACCACAGTTCAAAAGCATCAATTCTTCAGCACTCAGCCTTCTTCACAGTCCAACTCTCACATCCATACATGACCACAGGAAAAACCATAGCCTTGACTAGACGGACCTTAGTTGGTAATGTCTCTGCTTTTGAATATACTATCTAGGTTTGTCATAACTTTTCTTCCAAGCAGTAAGCATCTTTTAATTTCATGGCTGCGATCAATCACCATCTGCAGTGATTTTGGAGCCCCCCAAAATAAAGTCTGCCACTGTTTCCACTGTTTCCCCATCTATTTCCCATGAAGTGATGGGACCAGATGCCATGATCTTAGTTTGCTGAATGTTGAGCTTTAAGCCAAATTTTTCACTCCCCACTTTCACTTTCATCAAGAGGCTTTTTAGTTCCTCTTCACTTTCTGCCATAAGGGTGGTGTCATCTGCATATCTGAAATTATTGATATTTCTCCTAGCGATCTTGATTCCAGCTTGTGTTTCTTCTAGTCCAGCATTTCTCATGATGTACTCTGCATAGAAGTTAAATAAGCAGGATGACAATGTACAACCTTGACATACTCCTTTTCCTATTTGGAACCAGTCTGTTGTTCCATGTCCAGTTCTAACTGTTGCTTCCTGACCTGCATACAGATTTCTCAAGAGGCAGGTCAGGTGGTTTGGTATTCCCACTTCTTCCAGAATTTTCCACAGTTGATTGTGATCCACACAGTCAAAGGCTTTGGCATAGTCAATAAAGCAGAAATAGATGTTTTTCTGGAACTCTCTTGCTTTTACCATGATCCAGTGGATGTTGGCAATTTGATCTCTGGTTCCTCTGCCTTTTCTAAAACCAGCTTGGACATCAGGAAGTTCACAGTTCATGTATTCCTGAAGCCTGGTTTGGAGAATTTTGAGCATTACTTTACTAACATGTGAGATGAGTGCAATTGTGTGGTAGTTTGAGCATTCTTTGGCATTGCCTTTCTTTGGGACTGGAATGAAAACTGATGTTTTCCATTCCTGTGGCCACTGCTGAGTTTTCCAAATTTGCTGGCATATTGAGTGCAGCACTTTCACAGCATCATCTTTCAGGATTTGAAAGAGCTCAACTGGAATTCCATCATCTCCACAAGCTTTGTTCATAGTGATGCTTTCTAAGGCCCACTTGACTTCACATTCCAAGATGTCTGGCTCTAGATGAGTTATCACAGCATCGTGATTATCCAGGTTGTGAAGATATTTTTGTGCAATTCTTCTGTATATTCTTGCCACCTCTTCTTAATATCTTCTGCTTTTGTTAGGTCTATACAATTTCTGCACTGCATATGTTATTGCATTAGCTTAGACTTCTAGTCTGATTTTGGAAATGAAGTATGAGAGAAGATATCATTTCTTTATTCTCTGTCTTAAATGGGAAAGTGTCCAGTTTCTTATAATTATGTATATTGTTAAAAGTAGGCTTTTGTTAATTTTTTTAAATCAAGTAGAAACTGTTCCCTTCTTTTTTGAGTTTACTGAGTTTTAATCACAAAAGTTGTTGGAGTTTATACTAATTTTTTCTTCATTAATATATAGAAGAACAGCATTATATCAACTTCTTGGAAGGAATAAATTTCTAATTATGCTAATATTGTTTCTCCTATAGTGATTGTTTTATAGTAAGTGAACTCGAAAGTATAAACTGCTCGTTTCTTTAGTTGCTTCTTGAATATGAGGAAAAGAAATGAAAAGAGATCTCATAATTAAACACTGTCTATATTTCTTAAATATTTAATATTTACTTAAGCTGACATTTTAAAAATCAATAATTATTAATTTCAAAAGAGCAATGAAACTTAGTAGAGCATATATTCTGCAGTGAGTCCTCCATAAACATTAACTGCATAGCTCTAAAATTTACCATGTGTGTGTTCTTCTCTCTCAGGGTAGAAAATATATTTGATAAAATTTTTGAACAATAAAATATTTTTATTTCCAATTAAAATCAGGTGTGAGAACCAAACCAACAAACAGATAAAATAAGACAGAATTTTTTTTTTCTCTCTGTAATGCCTCCTACTCTCATGCTGATTAAATTCTCAATGTCTTTTGAATATCAACTTAAATTCAGGCTTACTTGAAGTCTTTCTTGTTTATATTGGCCTGTGGACATCTATCTTTTAAGGTTGGTTCAGTATCAACTAATTTCACATGATTCCATATATTATTAAATTACTGTGGGTGTCTGGGTCCTCAGTGAGAATATGAGCCCTATGAGAGCAAGATCACCTAGTGATTTTTATCTGGCTGAGCACACATGTCAAAACCCAAGGCCACAGACTTCTGTCCCATCAATATCATCATTTTTGTTCCTGATACACAGCCCCTGTTGCAACCAATACTATCTACTCACCAATACCCAACTGGTATATATCTGTTTCTAAAGATTTGTCTCAATATATTTCTTTCACTCCTGTTTGCTTATATAAGTCTGATCTACAAGCTCATTTCATGTCTATTTTATTCAGAAGATATTTTCACTTTATCTCACAGGATTCACTGTTAACACATTTATTATCTGTATAGAAATCTATTGTATTTTGTGTTTTATGTCATTTCTTGCACTTTTGTATTGTCAGTTAAACTTCATAAAATTATTTGTTTTCTCCAAAATGAATAAAATACTTTCTGAAAGCAAAAATCACTTATTTGATTTTTTATATTTTCTATATGCATAATATTGAACAATACACATGCAAATGATTCATAATTGATTAATTTAATGCCTTTAGCATAAAAAATTTCATCCAACAATGGTTGAGTGATAAATTCATGTCAGGCTTGAAGACATTGTGCAGAGAGGTCAATATTAAGGATCAGAAAACAGACTGTGGGAACAAGTCAAGGAAAATCTCAAGAAGATAAAAGAGATGGGTAGAAGTAGGGACATAATGGAGCTTCCCAAGTGGTGCTAGTGGTAAAGAACCCACCTGCCAATGCAGGCTAGACATAAAAGATGCGGGTTCCATTCTTGGTTCCATTAGATCCCCTAGAGGAGCGAATGGCAACCACTCCAGTATTCTTGCCTGGAGAATCCCATGGACAAAGAAGACTCAAGGGCAGAAGTCCATAGGGTTGCATAGAATTAGATATGACTGCAATGACTTAACATGCATGTACAGGGAGGTAATGAATTTCTTATTTTCCAAAAGCAAAGAGAAGTGCTCCACTTGACTAAGGAAAACAGCTTGATTCGGAGGAGAAAAAAAAAATTATAGGTAAAAAGATAGGTGAAATATGAAATCTTGTTGTAAATTAGAAGATGAAAAATTGAACTAATGAAAAATAATTTGGAAACTGATTTAACAATCAGAATTTTAGTTAAGAATCCATTCTTAGATTATCTTGTCTTTCACCAAAACATTTAGTTCGCATCCTTTATGGACAAAGCATTGTTCTAGGAATTGTGCAGCTCCAAAAATGTCTAAATCATGGCCTTTTGTCTCCCCAGTTAAGTGCCAATACTATCTCTGACATTAACATTCTGTCAAATTTAGGATTAGGCACTTTGCCTCTCAGGTTTCCATGTTCTTCTTCAGTAAAATGATGGGGTTGAGCTAGATGAGCTTTTTCTCTAACACTCTACAACTGGATGAAACAAATGGCACAGTCATTTTCTTTCTTAAGATACCTCTGTTCCTCCACGCCCCTAAACATTTGTTTGCTGTCATAGACAACACTTTTAGTACTAAACTGAGGCTGCTAACAAGATTAGATTTTGACATTCACCACACCTACTGCCAAGGAAGAAGGAAGCCTCTGGGAAGGCTAATTGTGGGACCTGTCATTCTGAGGCCTTGAGCAAATGAAAAATTAGCTGATGCCCAGTGGGAGGTGAGGAAGATTGCGGGTAAAACATATAAGAGATGAAAGTGTTTTGGAAGCTGCCAAGACCAACCTGGTAGTTATCTCAGTAGTGAGAGCAAAGCTCAGAAAGGGAAACATTGTTGGAAATAGAAGTCTACCTGTTGGAGAGATCTGTATGCACCTGTAATGTATGCAAGGAGAGGTAGAGTGTTCTTAGAAAGGCATAATACACCTGTGAGATTTCACACTGATGGTTCTAGCTTCTCTCTTAGTAGTATGCTATAAACAGAATTTCTCTCACACCTAATGCAAACTGGTGTTTTGGTTCTCATTTTTACAGGTTCTACTAGGAATTTTTCAGTTCCGGTTCACATCATACCTCTCTCCTCCATTTGCAGTGGTCGTTCTCAGGTGTGCAGAAATAGCTAGGTGCAAAGTTATTTTGTAAACTTCACAGCTTCAGCTCTTTTATGTTATGGCATATTCCTCCGCTCTTTCCCTAAACAAAGCTAGATGAAAGTGAGTCTCCTTTTTTCCAACCTGTGAAAATGTTACAAATCCTAGGAAAAACAACTCGTTTCATTTACCATATTTATGTCCTCTTTCCTTTCATGATGCAATGTATATCACATACAAATTTTGATGGGTAAGGAATAATTTTCCATGATTTTGTTTCCATTTAATTCTTTTTGTTAATTAGCTGATACTTAAAGTTTTATATTATTCTTAGATTTTTATGTGACTTTTCAACTAGTCAGTAAGTATATCGAGGGCATGTAGCAGGAGGTTTTCTCTGTATTTGCCATAGCACCTTCTCTTGTCTGGAGCAAATATTAGTTATTTAAATGATACTTTTCAAGATATTGTTGGTTCAGTTTTCTCAGTTTAGAAACATGAAGGCTTACTGCTCTAGAGAATTTTATGTTTGATTGACTGTTACAAAATGGACTGGGCAGATTTTAATGATGTCAAGTAATTGATAAAGGTTTACAAGGGTCTGGGTTAACCTTTTTCATTCCTTTAAAAGGGCAGATTACCTCACAGGCCACAGTGCAAATGTCAATGACTCACTGCAGGGAATTGAGTCCAGCTGGTGCATGGCTTAATCACTGGAGAGTGCTAATGAAATATTGATCCCAGTATAACACTCTTTGGGAGAGTGTGTAAGTTACTATCTGCCCCTAGTACATGTGGGTATATTAAAATTATGGGGCTGTGAAATCTACAGAGATGGAAGTTCATTGCTCTCATCAGCTCCATGAAAACCACTGATTCAATGTTGTTTGATGGGCTTCACCACTAAAGTAGTTTCTTATGAGTAACACATCCAACTACTCCAATAAGTCCAAAAAATAGAAGATATGGGCTGGTGCCTGTAACACCAGTAGTTCTGGATTGGACCAACATCTGTTTCAGACTCTGTGTAAAGAGACGGTTGGCAAATTCAGTGAACTAAATGGTATTTAAAGAGATCATAGACCCTGAGATGCAGATATATAGCTACTAATTGTACTTAGGTGAAAGATCAGAGTTGAGAGAAGAGAAAGCATTCTACTAATATTTTATTTTATAATCCTAGTCTCTTTCTGAGGACTAGATTTTTTCTGATTTAGGAGAAGCATACAATGAATAATAATAACATTCACCCTCTTTTAGTAAATTCAGAGTAAACTGAATTTGGTTGGTATGGTCAATGATGCAGTTCCACTCACCGTAGAATCAAAGACTGTCAGCCCATGATATTCATGGTGAAGAAGTCAGGTAAGATATTACCTGTTAAATATTGAGACTCTGGCCATATGAACATGTTTGGTTATATTTTGGGGGGCCTAGAATCAAAACAGCAAAAACACAGACTCTGTACTCTGTTAATTACTTTTGCATTCCTTCAGCAAGGAACAAAAAAGAAACAAGCTCTAAACAGAAATTTCCCACTAGAAGCAAATGCAGGAAGTTTGTACTGCTAGATCATATTTCTAAAATTCTAGAAGAAATGTATATGACATAGTATTTATATTGTTTAGTTTTTTACTTCTATAGATAACATTGAAATATTTTTCAAGAAATGGAAATATACTGGAAAATAGCATGGGAATATTTAGAAGGAGGAAGAGACATCAGCTCTCTCTTGAGGAGCTCCTGGCATACCCTCTAGCCTCATCTCCACTTGCCATTGCAAAGTATATTCCATGACTAGACTTGAAATGTAACAAAGGAGTAAAATTCTGGGAAGCTGTTATACTGTTTTCTGCTTTGTTGTTGCTATTGTCTACTGAAGCATAGTTGACACTCAATATTATGGTAGTTTCAGGTATATGATATAGTGATATGACAATCAAATACAGTATGAAATTATCATCACAAGTTCAATAATCATCAATTAGCATGCAAAATTATTACAGTATTATTGACTATATTATTTATGCTGTATATAAGTTTACTTCTGATTCATTTTATTTAATTTTTAATATTCCATATATAAATAAACAAACCAGTATTTGTCTTTTTCTGTCTTATTTCACTTAGCATTATGCCTTCTAGATCCATTTATGTTGTCAAAAATGGCAACAGTTCATTCTTTTTTTTTTTTTTTTTTGCTGAGTAGTGTCAAACATGACTGACAAGAACAGTATTCCTCTCTCTTTTTTATTAGTTTATCTTTCAAGGTATGTTTCAGTTGCTTCAATATCTTGCCTATTGTAAATAATGCTGCAATCAACATAGGGGTACATATATCTTTAGAAATTACTGTTTTTGCTTTCTATTGGTAAATATTGAGATGTAGAATAACTGCACTATATGTGTAGTTCTATTTTTAGTTTTAGTTTTTTGAGGAAGGTCCATTCTATTTTTCATCATGGCTGTACCAACTTAGTCTCCCACCAACAGTTAACAAGGGTTTCCTTTTCTTCAAGTTCTCATGAACACTTGTTTTTTATTGTCTTTTAGAGGATGACCACTCTGACAGGTGTGAGGTGATATCTCACTGTGATTTTTAATTTTATTTCCCTAATGATTGGTTACGCTGAGCATTTTTTCACACATCAATTGGCTATTTGTATTTTTTTCTTTGGTAAAAGGCCCTCTCAGGTCCTCTGCTCATTTTTAAACTATATTGCATGCTTTTTGATATGAAATTGTCTGATTTTTAAGTATAATTTGGATATTAACCATTTATCAAATAATATCATTTGAAAATATTTTCTCCCAACAAAAAGATTGCATTTTGGTTTAGTTACTGGTTTCATTTTTGTTTTCTTTTTTTTTTTCAGTATGATGTAGTCCTGTTTGTTAAATTTTGGTTTTTTTTTTCCCTTNCCCTTGACTGAGGAAACATATACAAAAAGTATTTAGAAGATCAATGTTAAAGAATATATTGCTTAATCTTTCTTTTAGTGTTATGGTTTTAGGTCTTACATTTATATCTTTAATCCATGTTGACTTTATTTTTGTTCATGATGTGAAAGAGTAATCCAATTTGCTTATCTTGGGTGTAGCTCTCTGGTTTTCCCAATGCAATTTATTGAAAGGCTATTTTATTCCCCTAGTGTACACTATTGCTTCTTTTGTTATAAATTAATTAACTATATCATTGTGGGTTCATTTCTCATTTCACTATTCTCTTCCATCAATATGTGTCTATTTTTTCTATGATTCCCATACTCTTTTGTTGACTGTAGCTTTGTACTATAGCTTGAAATCAGAGAACATGATACCTCCATCTTTACTCTTCTTTCCCAAGATTGTTTTGGTTATTTGGGGTGTTTGCATTTTCATACATTTTAGAATTCTAGTTCTTTGAAAAATATCATTGACAGTTTGATATTGTGTTAAAGCCATTATTTCTTTGGATAATATGGGCAACTTAACAAAATTAATTTTTCTGATCTTTCAGTACAATATATATTTTTATTTATTTTTATCCTTTTCAATTTCTTTTATCAATGTTAGTTACAGTTTTTAGACTATGCCTATCACCTTCTTGGTTAAATTTATAAGTGTCCACCACCACCCCCTTGTGTCAGGGTAGAAATTAGACACTGAAGAGACCAGCAAACATAAGAAGCTAAAACAGAGGGAACCTCCTTGGAAGTGACAAGTGCAATAGATTAAAACCCTGTAGTTAGTACCAACTACATAAGAAAGGGCCTATAGATCTTGAGAAATATAAGCCAGATCAAGGAACTATCCAAAAATGAACTGACCCCACACTGCCCACAACAACACCAGAGAAAGTCCTAGATATATTTTTACTATGTTTTATTATCATTCTTTCAGAGAAGGCAATGTCACCCCACTCCAGTACTCTTTCCTGGAAAATCCCATGGATGGAGGAGCCTGGTGGGCTGCAGTCCATGGGGTCACTAATAGTTGGATACAACTGAGCGACTTCATTTTCACTTTTCACTTTCATGCATTGGAGATGGAAATGGCAACCCACTCCAGTGTTTTTGCCTGGAGAATCCCAGGGACGGTGGGCTACCGTCTATGGGGTCGCACAGAGTCAGACATGACTGAAGCGACTTAGCAGCAGTAGCAGCAGCATTATCATTCTTTAATTAATTTTTTTAAGTCCTCTATTACTCCTTTCATTTTCATTTTTATAACATACTACTTCTTCACACACACACAAAAGAGAAAGACCCTATTTTTTAAAGCAAACTTCATAATATATGTATTTCATAATTTTGTGACTTTTTTTTCTTTCTTATTGAATTTTTGAAAATCCAGCCTCTACTCTAGATTTTTAATCTTTGCTTTTGTGGTATTAGTTATCAATTTTGTACCTTTAGGAATCCAATCTTTAGTACCCATTTTTACTTGCGAGCAAGATTACTGGCTTGACTGCTCTCTCCCTCTTTGGACTCTCCTTTTTCTCCACCAGGTCGCCTCTATCTCCTCCCTTCCTCTTCTCTTCTCTACCCAACTCTATGAATCTCTTTGTGTGTTCCGGAGAGTGGAGAACACTTAAGGAACTGATTACTTGCTGGATCTGTCTCTCTCCATTTGATTCCCCCCTTTACCCTCTTGGCCACCTCTATCTCCTTCCTCCCTCTTCTCTTCTCTGTATAACTCTGTGAACATCTCTAAGTGGTTCAGACTGTGGAGCGCACATAAGGAAGTGATTACTGGCTAGCTTGCTCTCTCCTCTTTTGATTCCACCTCATCTCATCCTGGTCACCTCTATCTCCCGCCTCCCTCTTCTCTTCTCCATGTAACTCTGTGAACCTCTCTGAGTGTCCCTCACTGTGGGGAAACTTTTCATCTTTAGATGTTTTATCAACAGTGCTATATAGATGGAGAAGTCTTGAGGCTACTGTAAAAATAAGACTGAAAACCAGAAGCAGGAGGCTTAAGTCCAAATCCTGAGAACTCCTAAATCCAGGGAACATTAATCAACAGGAGCTCATCAAATGCCTCCATACAAACACTGAAACCAAGAACCACCCAAGGGCCAACAAGTTCCAGAGCAAGACATACCACACAAATTCTCCAGAAACACAGGAATATAGCCCTGAGCTTCAATATACAGGCTGCCCAAAGTCACTCCAAACCCATTGACATATCATAACTCATTACTGGTCACTTCATTGCACTCCAGAGAGAAGAAATCCAGCTCCACCCACCAGAACACTGACACAAGATTCCCTAACCAGGAAACCTTGACAAGCCACCCATATAATCCCACCCACAGTGAGGAAACTCCACAATAAAGAGAACTCCACAAACTGCCAGAATACAGAAAGGCCACCTCAAACGCAGGAATATAAACAAGATGAAGAGATAGAGGAATACCCAGAAGGTAAAGGAACACGATAAATGCCCACCAAACCAAATACAAGAAGAAGAGATAGGGAATCTACCTGATAGTGAAAATGATCCAAAATCTTGAAAACAAAATGGAATCACATATAAATAGCCTGGAGACAAGGATTGAGAAGATGCAAGAAAGGTTTAACAAAGACCTAGAAGAAATTTTTTTTTAAAGTCAATATATAATGAATAATGCAATAAATGATATCATAAACACTCTGGAGGGAACAAAGAGTAGAATAATGGGGGCAGAAGATAGGATTAGTGAGGTAGAAGATATAATGGTAGAAATAAATGAATCAGAGAGGAACAAAGAAAAATGAATTAATAGAAATGAGGACAATCTTAGAGACCTCTGGGACAATGTTAAATGCCCCAACATTCAAATCATAGGAGTCCCAGAAGAAGAAGACAAAAAGAAAGACCATGAGAAAATACTTGAGATAATAGTTGAAAACTTCCCTAAAATGGGGAAGGAAATAATCACCCAAGTCCAAGAAACTCAGACAGTCCCAAAAAGTATAAACCCAAGGCAAAACACCCCAAGACACATATTAATCAAATTAACAAAGATCAAACACAAAGAAGAAATATTAAAAGCAGCAAGGGAAAAACAACAAATAACACACAAGGGGATTCCCATAAGGATAACAGCTGATCTTTCAATAGAAACTCCTCAGGCCAGGAGGGAATGACAGGACATACTTAAAGTGATGAAAGAAAATAACCTACAGCCCAGATTACTCTATCCAGAAAGGATCTCATTCAAATATGAAGGTGAAATCAAAAGCTTTACAGAAAAGCAAAAGCTGAGAGAATTCAGCACCACCAAACCAGCTCTCCAACAAATGCTAAAGGATCTTCTCTAGATGGGAAACACAAAAAGGGAGTATAAACTAGAACCCAAAACAATAAAGTAAACGGCAACAGGATCATCCTTATCAGTAATTACCTTAAACGTAAATGGGTTGTATGCCCCAACCAAAAGACAAAGAATGGCTGAATGGATACAAAAACAAGACCCCTCTATATGTTGTCTACAAGAGACCATCTCATAACAAGGGACACATGCAGACTGAAAGTGAAGGGCTGGAAAAAGATATTCCATGCAAGTAGAGACCAAAAGAAAGCAGGAGTAGCAATACTCATATCAGATAAAATAGACTTTAAAACAAAGGCTGTGAAAAGAGACAAAGAAGGACACTATATAATGATCAAAGGATCAATCCAAGAAGAAGATATAACAATTATAAATATATATGCACCCAACATAGGAGCACTGCAATATGTAAGGCAAATGCTAACAAGTATGAAAGGGGAAATTAACAATAACACAATAATAGTGGGAGACTTTAATATTCCACTCACACCTATGGATAGATCAACTAAACAGAAAATTAACAAAGAAACACAAACTTTAAATGATACAATAGACCAGTTGGACCTAATAGATATCTATAGGACGTTTCATCCCAAAACAATGAATTTCACCTTTTTCTCAAGTGCACACGGAAACTTCTCAAGGATAGATCACATCCTGGGCCATAAAACTAGCCTTGGTAAATTCAAAATAATTGAAATCATTCCAAGCATCTTTTCTGACCACAATGCAGTAAGATAGATCTCAATTACAGGAGAAAAACTATTAAAAATTCCAACATATGGAGGCGGAACAACACACTGCTGAATAACCAACAAATCACAGAAGAAATTAAAAACAAAAGAAATCAAAATATGCATAGAAATGAATGAAAATGAAAATGAAAACACAACAACCCAAAACCTGTGGGACACTAAAAGCAGTGCTAAGGGGAAAGTTCATAGCAATACAGGCATATCTCAAGAAAAAAGAAAAAAAAGTCAAATAAATAACCTAACTCTACACCTATAGCAACTAGAAAAGAAAGAAATGAAGAATGCCAGGATTAGTAGAAGAAAAGAAATCTTAAAAACTAGGCCAGAAATAAATGCAAAAGAAACAAAACACCATAGCAAAAATCAACAAAGCCAAAAGCTGGTTCTTTGAGAGAATAAATAAAATTGACAAGGCATTTAGCAAGACTTATCAAGAAACAAAGGGAGAAAAATCAAAGCAATAAAATTATAAATGAAAATGGAGAGATCACAACAGACAAAACAGAAATACAAAGGATCATAAGAGACTACTATCAGCAATTATATACCAATAAAATGGACAACGTGGAAGAAATGGACAAATTCTTAGAGAAGTACAACTTTCCAAAACTGAACCAGAAAGAAACAGAAAATCTTAACAGACCCATCACAAGCACGGAAATTGAAACTGTAATCAGAAATCTTCCAACAAACAAAAGCCCAGGTCCAGACAGCTTCACAGCTGAATTCTACCAAAAATTTAGAGAAGAGCTAACACCTATCCTATTCAAACTCTTCCAGAGAATTTCAGAGGAAGGTAAACTTCCAAACTCATTCTATGAGGCCACCATCACCCTAATATCAAAACCTGACCAAGATGCCACAAAAAAAAAAAAAAGAAAGAAAGAAAGAAAAGAAAAGAAACTACAGGCCAATATCACTGATGAACAGAGATGCAAAAATCCTTAACAAAATTCTAGCAATCAGAATCCAACAACACATTAAAAAGATCATACATCATTACCGAGTGGGCTTTATCCCAGGAATGCAAGGATTCTTTAATATCCACAAATCAATCAATGTAATGCACCACATAACAAATTGAAAAATAAAAGCCATATGTTTATCTCAATAGATTCAGAGAAAGCCTTTGACAAAATTCAACATCCATTTATGATAAAAGCTCTCCAGAAAGCAGGAATAGAAGGAACATACCTCAACGTCATAAAAGCTATATATGAAAAACCCACATCAAACATTGTCCTCAATGGTGAAAAATTGAAAGCATTTCCCCTAAAGTCAGGAACAAGACAAACGTGCCCACTTTCACCATTACTATTCAACATAGTTTTGGAAGTTTTGACCACAGCAATCAGAGCAGAAAAAGAAATAAAAGGAATCCAAATTGAAAAAGAAGTAAAACTCTCACTGTTTGCAGATGACATGATCCTCTACATAGAAAACCCTAAAGATTCCACCAGAAAATTACTAGAGCTAATCAATGAATATAGTAAAGTTGCAGGATATAAAATAAACACACAAAAATCCCTTGCATTCCTATACACTAATAATGAGAAAATAGAGAAATTTAGGAAACAATTCCATTCACCATTGCAATGAAAAGAATAAAATACTTAGGAATATATCCACCTAAAGAAACAAAAGACCTATATATAGAAAACTATAAAACACTGGTGAAAGAAATCAAAGAGGACACTAATAGATGGAGAAATATACCATATTCATGAATCTGGAGAGAATCAATATAGTGAAAATGGGTATACTACCCAAAATAATCTATAGATTCAACGCAATCCCTATCAAGCTATCAATAGTATTTTTCACAGAGCTAGAACAAATAATTTCAAAATTGTATAGAAATACAAAAAACCTCAAATAGGCAAAGCAATCTTGAGAAAAAACAATAGAACTGGAGGAATCAACCTGCCTGACTTCAGGCTCTACTACAAAGCCACAGTCATCAAGACAGTATGGAACTGGCACAAAGACAGAAATAAAGATCAATGGAACAAAATAGAAAACCCAGAGATAAATCCATGCACCAATGGGTACCTTATCTCTGACAAAGGAGGCAAGAATATACAATGGAGAAAAGACAATCTCTTTAACAATGGTGCTTGGAAAACTGGTCAACCACTTGTAAAAGAATAAAACTAGAATACTTTCTAACACCATACACAAAAATAAACTCAAAATGGCTTAAAGATCTAAATGTAAGACCAGAAACTATAAAACTCCTAGAGGAGAACATAGGCAAAACACTCTCCAACATAAATCACAGCAGGATCCTCTAGGACCCACTTCCCAGAATATTGGAAGTAAAGCAAAAATAAACAAATGGGATCTAATTAAAATTAAAAGCTTCTGCACAACAAAGGAAACTATAAGCAAGGTGAAAAGGGAGCCTTCAGAATGGGAGAAAATAATAACAAATGAAGCAACTGACAAAGAATTAATCTCAAAAATATACAAGCAACTCCTGCAGCTCAATTCCAGAAAAATAAATGACCCAATAAAAAAATGGGCCAAAGAACTAAACAGGCATTTCTCCAAAGAAGACATACAGATGGCTAACACACATGAAAACATGGTCAACATCACTATTCATCAGAGAAATGCAAATCAAAACCACAGTGAGGTACCATTTCACATCAGTCAGAATGGCTATAATCCAAAAGTCTACAAGCAATAAATGCTGGAGAGGGTGTGGAGAAAAGGGAACCTTCTTATACTGTTGGTGGAAATGCAAACTAGTACAGCCACTATGGAGAAGCGTGTGGTGATTCCTTAAAAAAACAATTGGAAATAGAACTGCCTTATGACCCAGCAATCCCACTGCTGGGCATACACACTGAGGAAATCAGAATTGAAAGAGACACATGTACCCCAACGTTCATCACAGCACTGTTTATAATAGCCAGGACATGGAAGCAACCTAGATGTCCATCAGCAGACAAATGGATAAGAAAACTGTGGTGCATAAACACAATGGAGTATTATTCAGCCATTAAAAAGAATACATTTGAATCAGTTCTAATGAGGTGGATGAAACTGGAGCCGATTATACAGAGTGAAGTAAGCTAGAAAGAAAAACACCAATACAGTATACTAACGTATATATATGGAATTTAGAAAGATGGCTGTATGTGAGACAGCAAAAGAGACACGGAAGTATAGAACAGTCTTTTGGACTCTGTGGGAGAGGGAGAGGGTGGGATGATTTGGGAGAATGGCATTGAAACAGGTATAATATCATCTGTGAAATCAATTGCCAGTCCAGGTTTGATGCATGATACAGGATGCTCGGGGCTGGTGCACTGGGATGACCCAGAGTGATGGTATGGGGAGGGAAGTGGGAGTGGGGTTCAGGATGGGGAACACATGTATACCCGTGGCAGATTCATGTTGATGTATGGCAAAACCAATACAATGTTGTAAAGTAATTAGCCTCCAATTAAAATAGTTATATTAAATAATATTTTTGATGCAATTATAATGGGATTAACTTTCTTAATTTGTCTTTCAAATAGATCATTGTTACTGTAGAGAAATTCCACAGAATTCTGAACATTTGTATCCTACTACTTTTAGGTTGTTCAGTCACTCAGTCGTGTCCTACTTTTTGCAACCCATGGAGTCCAGCATGCCAGGCTTCCCTGTGCTTCACCATCTTCTGCACTTGCTCAAATTCATGTCTATTGAGTTGATGATGCCATCCAACCATCTCATCCTCTGTTATTCCCTTCTCCTCCTGCCTTCAATCTTTCCTAGGACCAGGGTCTTTTCTAAAGAACCAGCTCTTTGCATCAGATGGCTAAAGTATTGGAGTTTCCTTCCAAAGAATATTCAGGAGTTATTTCCTTTAGGATTGACTGTTTTGATCCCTTTGCAGTTCAAGGGACTCTCAATAGTCTTCTCCAACACCAAAGTTCAAGAGCATTAATTCTTTGGTGCTCAGACCTCTTTATGGTTCACCTCTGTAGTATACATGACTATTGGAAAATTCATAGCTTTGACTAGATGGACTTTTATTGGTAAAGCAACGTCTTTTTGTTTTTAATATGCTGTCTAGGTTTATCAGTTTTTCTTCTAAGGAACAAGCATCTTTTAATTTTATGACTGGAGTCACCAGCTACAGTGATTTTGAAGCCCAATAAAATAAAGTCAGTCACTGTTTCCATTGTTTCCCCAACTATTTGCCATGAAGTGTTGGGACAGAATACCATGGATACCATGATCTTAGTTTTTTGAATGTTGAGTTTCAAGCGAGTTTTTTACCCTCCTCTTTCACTTTCATGAAGAGGCTCTTTTGTTCCTCTTCACTTTCTGCCATAAGGGTGATGTCATCTGCATATTTGAGGTTATTGATATTTCTCCTGGCAATCTTGATTTCAGCTTGTGTTTCATCCAGCTTGGCATTTTCCATGAAGTATTCTGCATAGAAGTTAAATAATAGGGTGACAGTATGCAGCCTCGATGTACTCCTTTCCCAATTTGGAACCAGTCCATCGTTCCATGTTCAGTTCTAACTGTTGCATCTTGATCTGCACAAAGGTTTCTCAGGAGGCAGATAAAACAATCTGGTATTCCCATCTCTTGAAGAATTTTCCAGTTTGCTGTGATCCACACAATCAAAGACTTTATCATAGTTTTTTTTTTTTTTTTTTTTTTTTTTTTTTTTTTTTTTTTTTCTNATTCTCTTGCTTTTTCTATGATCCAGTGGATGTTGGCAATTTGACCTCTTGTTCCTCTGCCTTCTCTAAATCCAGCTTGGAATTCTCCGTTCATGTACTGTTAAGATGTTGAACATTACTCTGCTAGTATGTGAAATGAATGCAACTGTGAAGTATTTGAACATTCTTTCACATTGTCTTTCTTTGGGATTGGGATGAAAACTGATCTTTTCCGTCCAAGACCACTGCTGAGTTTTTCAAGTTTGCTGGCATAATGAGTGCAGCACTTTCACAGCATCATCTTTTAGGATTTGAAATAGCTCAGCTGGAGTTCCATCACCTCCACTAGCTTGATTGATTCTTCCTAAGGCCCACTTGACTTCACACTCCAGGATGTCTGACTCTATGTGAGTGATCATACCATCATGGTTATCTGGGTCATTAAGATCTTTTTTGTATAGTTCTTCTGTATATTCTTGCCACCTCTTCTTAGTATATTCTGCTTCTGTTAGGTCCATACAGTTTCTGTCCTTTGTTGTGCTCATCTTTGCATGAAATATTCCTTTGGTTCATTAATTTTCTTGAAGAGATCTCTTGTCTTTCCCGTTCTGTTGTTTTTCTCTATTTCCTACAACTTTACTCAATTTATTAGTTCTATTAGGTTTTTGTTGACATCTGTAGCATTTCCTATATGTAGTGCCATGACATCTGTAAACAGCAGCAGTTTTACTTCTCTCCTCTCAATTTGGATACATTATATATATTTATTTATTTATTGGCTAATTGCTGTGGCTAAGACATTCATTTCTGTATTGAATACAAAGCATGAGAGTGGAAATTCTTGTCTTGTTGCTGGACTTAGAAGTACATTCAGCTTTTCACCATTGAATATGATGTCAGCTGTGGGTTTGCCTTATATGGCCTTTATTATCTTGAAGTATGTTCCCTCTGGCTTCCCTGATAACTCCGTTGGTAAAGAATCCACCTGCAATGCAAGAGACCCTTGTTCGAGTCCTGGGTTGGGAAGATGTAATGGAGAAGGGATAGGCTGCCCACTCCAGTATTCTTGGACTTTCCCCGTGTCTCATCTGGTAAAGAATCTCCCTGCAATGCGGGAGACCTTGAGTTTGATCCCTGAGTTGGGAAGATCCCCTGGAGAAGGAAAGGCTACCTGCTCCAGTATTCTGGTTTGGAGAATTCCATGGACTGTATGGGGTCACAAAGAGTCAGACACTACTGAGCAACTTTCACTTTCACTTTCTATGCCCACTTTGTTGAGACTATACATTATGAGAAAATGTTGAATTTGTCAACATATATTTTTTTGCATCTATGTTATATGCTTCTGCATCTCTATATTAGATGGCCTGCAAATTTCTTTCTTTTTCTTCATTTCCTTTCTTTGGTGTCTTTGTCTGATTTTTTTTTTATCAATGTATGTTGGCCTGGTAGAATGAGTTTATATGTGTTCTTTCCTCTTCAAATTTCTTGGAGAATTTGAGAAAAAAAGGTGTTAAACAGACTTTAAATCTTTAGTAGAATTAACCCATGAAGCTATCTGGCCCTGGACTTTTATTACTGAGAGTTTTTTGATTGCTGTTTCAATTTCATTGATAGCCATTGTTCTGTTCAGATTTTCTAATTCTTCTTGAGTCAACTTTGGAGGATTATATGCTTTTAGAAATTTATACATTTCTTTAGGTTGTTCAATCTGCTGGCATTATTTTTGTGGTAATCTCTTATGATGTTCCTGTGGTGTTGGTTATAACTGTTTTTATGTATTTATTTTATTTTATATATTTTGGCCTTCTTTCTTTTTCCCTTTATAAGTCTACCTAAGGTTTATCTTTTCAAAGAAACTGCTCCTAGTTTCATTGATCATTGCTATTTTTTTTTTCTATTCTCTATTNGATTTTATTATTTCCTTTTTCTACTAACTTTGTGATTTAAAAAAAATATATATATATTCTTTTTCTAGTTTCTTTAGGTGTAAAATTAGATTGTTTATTTGAGATTTTCTTTGTTATCTGAGGTAGGTCTGTATAGCTATAAATTTCCCCTTTGCCAAGTTGCATAGATTTTGGAATGTTGTGTTTCCATTTTGATTTTTGTCACAGTATTTCTTATTGGCTCCTTTGATTTCTTCGGTGACCTCTGACTATTTGGTAGTATGCTGTTCAGATCTGGAGTGTTTGTGGTGTTTGATATTTTTTTTCCAGTTTGTTTGCTTTTTTCTCATAGTTGACTTCTAACATCATGAGAAACACTGGGCTGGAAGAAGCACAAGCTGGAATCAAGATTGCTGGGAGAAATATCAATAACCTCAGATATGCAGATGGCATCACCCTTATGGCAGAAAGTAAACAGGAACTAAAAAGCCTCTTGATGAAAGTGAAAGAGCAGAGTGAAAAAGTTGGCTTAAAGCTCAACATTCAGAAAACGAAGATCATGGCATCTGGTCCTATCACTTCATGGGAAATAGATGGGGAAACAGTGGAAACAGTGGCAGACTTTATTTTTTGGGGCTACTGCAGCCATGAAATTGAAAGATGCTTACTCCTTGGAGGAAAAGTTATGACCAACCTAGATAGCATATTCAAAAGCAGAGACATTACTTTGTCAACAAAGGTCTGTCTAGTCAGGGTTATGGTTTTTCCAGTGGTCATATATGGATGTGAGAGTTGGACTGTGAAGAAAGCTGAGTGCCAAGAATGGATGCTTTTGAACTGTGGTGTTGGAGAAGACTCTTGAGAGTCCCTTGGACTGCAAGGGACCAGTCCATTCTGAAGGAGATCAGCCCTGGGATTTCTTTGGAAGGAATGATGCTAAAGCTGAAACTCCAATACTTTGGCCACCTGATGCGAAGAGTTGACTCATTGGAAAAGACTCTGATGCTGGGAGGGATTGGGGGCAGGAGGAGAAGGGGATGACTGAGGATGAGATGGCTGGATGGCATCACCAACTCGATGGATTGAGTTTGTGAACTCTAGGAGATGGTGATGGACAGGGAGGCCTGGCATGCTGCAATTCATGGGGTTGCAGAGAGTTGGATATGACTGAGTGACTGAACTGAACTGAACTGAACCCCATATTGTGATCAGCAAAGATGTTTGATATGATTTTTACCTTCTTAAATTTATTGAAACTTTTATGGTGGCCTAAAATGATCTATCTGGAAGACTTGGGAGCCTAATGTAGGATTTAGAATCTTCAGCTGTCAGGTGGAAACTCTGAAGCTGTGATATCTCCTCTGCTGTGGGTCACACTACCAGGGTGTTGGTACTAGATAGATCACATCTTTGCTCCTCCTACCTGTCAGTGTGTTTTTCCTCTTTTATCCTTAGTTTTGGAGAATCTTTTCTTGGTAGTTTTTAGTAATTCTCAGCGGTAGTTTCTCTATATGTAGTAGTAACATTGATATGTTTGTGGTAAGAGACAAGCCGAGAATCTCCTTATTCGTCCATCTCATCCTTCTCTCAATGGTATGCTGTTTGTTTGATCACTCTACTCCAGCTCTCTATTCCCCAGACAGCTTCTGAATTTAAGGCAATTAAGCATCGAAAAACAAGACTGGGAAGAGTCCCAGTAGCAGCTGCAAGTCAACTGAAACAAAGTGAATATGGCATTAAACATCAAATTATTAACATGACTAGATGATCAAGATTCAGGAAATATTTTGATCAGCAGAGAATTCTGGAAATATTTCTTAGCAAATAGATATCCAAAATACAAAATTTATAGATCCTCAAAAATTCTATTGGAAGTTTTATCACCAGAAAAGTGTGAGCTTAGAAAACACAATAGCACAATTAACCTAAAACCAATAGGGTAGGGAATCTCAACCTCTCCTATAGGATATTGCAACCTAAACATTAAAGATTGCAATAAAACTTGGACATGCCATTCTCCACTAGGGCATTTTTGCCAATATTCATCTCAAGTCAAAAACAATCATCTGAACAGAAAAAAAAAAAAAAAAAACCTTGGCCAACTGAACAAGAAACCATTTTTCATGACAACTAAATAAGAACAAAATAATGCTATCTTTGAACATACCTGGTCATATAGTTTACCTTTCCATGATTGTTTACCAGGGGGTGTAATATATCTAGATGCATTGCTGTTCTTGAGATTTTTTTTTTCCATTGCCTTTTAAACTGAATACATGGTTTTGAATGCACGTGTGTTTGTCCTTTTCTTTCTATACTACTGTATCTTGCATTGGAAGAGATAAAATTTATGAATTAATGCTCTTAATTCCAAAATATAGTGAAGTCACAACATCACAAATCCTCCTCCTATGCTTAACTGTATCACAGTAATATTCTTGGAATTCAGAAAGATAGCAAATAAATGGCTTGGCTAAATAACATCTGGAGAGAAATTTCAGTAATTTTTGTAGAAGAGTGTGTGACTCTTCAAATTTTTCATCAAAATATAATAATATAAGAGAGGAATGCATGCAGTTTGAAGGAGTTTGCAGCATGTAGTTAGAAGCACATGTACAATTTGACAAGTCTAAAGTACTATGCTTTATCTGAGAAAAATATATCAAATTTTCATGGAATTCCACTACTTACCATTAAATTAAGTTGATAAGCCATGTTTATCTGTGGCATTTTGTACCCTGAGTACATTGCTTGTTATCCTAGCTTGAGAAACATGACTGCAGCAGTTAGGTGGTTAAGCTGTTTGGAGTTTTGGTCCAAACAACCACATTGCATAGATTCCACTTAGGGAATGAATGGTCTTTAGCAAGTTCCTTACTCTAATTTTCAATTTAATCATTTCTAAATTGTAGATAATACCTACTCCATAGGGTTATTAAGAGAATGAAATGAAGTGCTATATGCAAAGCACATAGCACAATGCTTAGAACATAACTGACACTTGACCATCAGTAGATATCAATATCATTCACAGTATTGGCTCCATTAGGGTATGGCCTTCAATATGAAAACATCCATTTCCATTTAGGACTAATTTCAGATGACATGCTTTTGAACACACATAACCACAAACTTCCTCTAGGCACTTTTCAAAATGCTTGGTCCATTGACTATATTCATTGCAATCTGACACCCACTGAGTTTATCTTTTAAATAATTATTGATCCCATCATGCTATTTTATAAATAATGAAGTATATTACAGCTATATGGTAAGACTTCCCTACCTTTCAGTAGGGAGCCATTTTCTTTCTCTGAAGAAAGAGAATGTTCCTAGTGCAAATCATTTGAAAGAAAAAGCAAGACCTCAGAATGGAAGCAAAAATGCAGAAAACGGGACTTTAGTAGATAAGGAGGGAAGTCTAGCATTTCAGGTTTAGGGTATTTGAAATGAATTTGAAGGTTTAAAGCAGGCTTGAAAACATTCTTTTGGGATCAGGCCAGATGACTCTCTTATATCTAGACTGTTCATGTATAGGCACAGTGATCTCCCACAAGATTTGTTGTTGTTGACTTGCATATTACTTTGAGATCTAACTCTCTTTATTAAGTTACCAGTTATATTTTCCACCTATGCTTAGATATGGAGGATTAAGAGTGTCCATACTTACACTGTATGGGAAGCTATAACACCAAGTCCATTGAAGTGAGGGAAGGAGTTATCAGCAGGGGATCCCTAAAGAAACTGAAATCTCTTCATAGAGCAACATTCCTTCCATAGCTCTTGTTTGTTTGATGTTAACAGAGTCAGCATGTTTTCTTACAAATTCACCTGTATACCTCTCATCTTCACAGAGTTACTTGGTCAATCCTAAGGCAATCTTGCTGCAATATGTGTTTGCAAAAGCTACCTAGCTCAATTCAGGAAGGCAACAACTTTCCAAACTCAGAAACTCTTAAGATATGGTCCATGTGACTTAGAGTCTTAAAGTGGGAAAAACATAATTAACACTTTTCAGCTTCAAAGAAGATTATAAACACTAGCTAATTAAACTTCCCAACACCTTCTTTGTACAGATGTAGTTATAGCCTTTCTGGACAGGATAAGACATTTATTCAAGGAGGAAAATACAGCTGCTCCTTTCTTACAGGGCAGGAACGACAACTTCCTTCACTCAGTAGGGGGTCTAGGCTTAAAGTTAAGCTTAATCAAACATTTAATCAGTATAATTTTACTGAAAAGCTCTGTGCCTAATTTTGTGCTCTTTGATTAAAGGGGGGAAAAAAGTGTCAGGATCTCCTGTCCTTAGAGAGCTGAACATGAAGCTGAACAGTCCAGACACTAAAATTTTATATTAAAAATAATGCAAATGAGAATATAATCAGTGCTAGATTTCCCTTTCCAGACTACCTTTTAGTTCTCCATTATGTGCACTTTTATTAAAAAGATCTTTCTGAAATGCAAATCAAAATCCAATCATATTATTCTTCTGCTCATAGTCCTTCCACAATTTCATATTACTTGAAGGATACATTCCAGGCATATAGAAAAATATTTATTAACTTTCATGATCTTGGTCACTATTTACCTGCTTGGTTCAACTTCCTGCATGCCCATATTTGCACAGCAAGCCCTAGTGCTAGAAAATTGCTTGCTAATCTACATATGTGCCACATCTATCTTTTTGGTAATTCCCATGCCTGTACTACGGAGAAGGCAGTGGCACCCCACTCCAGTACTCTTACCTGGAGAATCCCATGGATGGAGGAGCCTGGTAGGCTACAGTCCATAGGGTCACTAAGTCGGATATGACTGAGCGATTTCACTTTCACTTTTCACTTTCATGCTTTGGAGAAGGAAATGGCAACCCACTCCAGTATTCTCGCCTGGAGAATCCCAGGGACAGAGGAGCCTGGTGGGCTGTGCCCTCTATGGGGTCACAGAGTCGGACATGACTGACGCAGCTTAGCAGCAGCAGTAGCAGCAGCAGTAGCAGTATGCCTGTACTATCATTCAGTTGTTGCCCCAAGTGTTTCAGGAACAGAAACTCTCCCTCATAAACTCCTGCTTTTATTTAAAAATCATATCAAAGGTCATACATCTCTTGACAGCTTTCCTGATTCTGACTTTCTTCTACCCCTGTAATAAAATGCAATAAGATAAAATGAATATTAGATATCCACATTCCATTGTGATTATTTGTTTCTCTCTAAAAGAGCAGAGATTGAGTTTTATATATTCATTTACAAATCCCCAGAGTCTGGCAAATTAAAGTCATTATTGAGTGACTGGATGGCCATTTCAAGTCATGTCTCACACTCAATCCATTTCTCACACTACACTCTGACCTTAGTGAGAATTCTTTCTCATACCTGAGCTTTTGTATATGCTGTTCTCTTGGCATAGGATACTCTTCACTTCTCCAAGTATATCATCTGGCTAATACATACTCACATGTTCAGGCTCAGATACTCAGCTCAAGTGGTGTGTCACCCTAACAACATTTTCTAACTGGATCAGGAATGCTTCCTATGTGCCTTCATAAAAATGTTACACATCCATGTCAGAAAACTTTTCACTTATGGAGTTTGGGATGGCCATAAATTAGCCCATAACTGATCGTTTAAATTTGGAAAAAATAGCAAAAAACAAACAACCAAATAACAACAACAAAAAAAAAACCCTCAAACATAATGGGTTGAGTTAATAACAGATTCACATGGGTTTAAGCAATCTGGGAAGACTCTACAAAAAATACCTGTACTTCAAATTAGTAACCGAGTAATGAAAGGACTATAGAATACAGAGAAGGAAGAGAGAATCCCATCTGGATTAAATAACATCATCAGCAGGAAACTGACATAATAATTAGTATAGTTGCTTCAGGGGCCCAAAAGAAACCAGAATTACCTTTAGAAGAGGATTTATCCTGTGGGGTTGTCCAAGAAAATAAGTAGATATTGTAGGGGCAGTTAAGAGAGAGCCAAGGAAGACACATTCTTCTAATTAGCTTAGGTAAAATCTTTTTTTACTATAAATTTATTTATTTTAATTGGAGGTTAATGCTTTTACAATATTGTATTGGTTTTGTCATACATCAACTCTTTAACAAGTCTAAATATTCATAGAACATCTCTTGGGTGCTATCATGTTGCTCATATATATCTTTTTTTCTGTTCCCTTATTTATTTTTTCTTCAGCCCTTGGTAAACTCCATGCTTTATTCCCTTGAAATAAGCCCTTGCTACCTTGTCAAAGTCTACAGTCACTTTGAAATCTTTATTTGAACTACAGTGGACCCCATGAATGAACAGAAGGAACTGAACACTCAAACTGACTTTGGTCTCTTCACCAACCATGGCTCAGTCACACTGGAAGCTACTTTGCTTAGATCAAGGGAAACTCACCTGAGTGAGTGTTCGTTTTCTCCCATCAGAAGTGTAAAGTAATCCTATGCATAAAGCCATATCTCCTATTGACATGATTAAGATCCTACTCTTGCTGCTGCTGCTGCTAAGTCACTTCAGTTGTGTCCGAGTCTGTGTGACCCTAGAGACGGCAGCCCACCAGGCTCCCCCGTCCCTGGGATTCTCCAGGCAAGAACACTGGAGTGGGTTGCCATTTCTTTCTCCAATACATGAAAGTAAAAAGTGAAAGGGAAGTTGCTCAGTCGTGTCCTACTTTTCACGACCCCATGGACCACAGCCTACCAGGCTCCTCTGCCCATGGGATTTTCCAGGCAAGAGTACTGGAGTGGGGTGCCATCGCCTTCTCCTGATCCTACTCTTTTGTAGTATTAAATCTGGCATCCTTGTGCTAAGGAGGCACTTTTATCAAGGCAGATTGTACATCAAAGGTCATCAAATTAGCTGAATGAACCTGAACTTGTTAGAGCCAGCTGGAATAACATGAGCTTATCTGAAATATGGCACCCCACTCCAGTACTATTGTCTGGAAAATCCCATGGATGGAGGAGCCTGGTGGGCTGCAGTCTATGGGGTCACTAAGAGTCAGACAGGACTGAGCGACTTCCCTTCCACTTTTCACTCTCACGCATTGGAGAAGGAAATGGCAACCCACTCCAGTGTTCTTGCCTTGAAAATCCCAGGGACGGGGGAGCCTGGTGGGCTGCTGTCTATGGGGTCGCACAGAGTAGGACATGATTGAAGCGACTTAGTAGTAGTAGTATCTAAAATATATTGTCCTTGATCTCCAAATCTCTCCTGAGACAGAAAAGAAAGATCAGCTGTATCTGACGGGCTCAGGGGCAAAGTCCAAGGATACTTTAATGACCAATCAGCCACTTATTATGGTAATAGTCATTCAGTGCTCTGGAGATATCTGACCTGAGGATATCTCCTGATATCTTTAGGAAATAAATGACCTGAAATAGAGGCAAAAAAAAATTTCAATACCTGGGTTCTGTCCTTTCAAACAACTAGGTAGTCTCTTGGGATTAGACTAGATCATATTAAGTCACAAAACTCTTGCCTAAACAGTAACATAGCTGCCTAATTTGTCTTTCCTTGGGGTCAGTGATTCTTACCCTTAATTGTAAATTTAATTTACTGTCTGCAGTAGTGGGGGGACTATCTTATAAAATAGTAATACATTTGCTAGGACTTCAAGCTCAATAAAAGCCAATTCAAAAAATATGGGATTGATTTAAAGAATATACAGTTTAACCAATGCCCCAGGGTTCTCTGTGGTAGACCATGAATTAGACTATTCATTCTAGATTTTAGCACTGTGCTGGTATAGAAAGAAAAACAAAAGAAAGGGCACACTAACAGCAAGAACATGTGCCCTAATGTCAGAACAAAATCTGTCTAATCAGCCTGCTCTCAGGCAGGAGGCAATCCCTGTCAGCTTCACTGCTCCAGCTGAAGTTCTTATCCTTCTCCTGTCGTCTGTGGTCCTTGATCTCAAAAAACTTTGAGGAAAGAAGTCTTGAGCTCCATCTCGTGGCCAGAAGAAGCCTTTATTATTAATACTTTTACGTTTATTTTGCCAAAGGCCAACTATTTAAAAAATGGAAACCTATTTAAACAGTCTTTTTGCTATTGCAGAGAATATATATGACGGTATTTGTAGAAATTATTAGAACAAAACAGAGCTGCCAAAGATTCCTGAACTCTCCCTTCCATTGAGATCCCTCACACATATTGGTATTGAAATACATTTATCTGAATTCCTTTTTCTATGCTTTTATCTTAGTTCTTCTTTTGAAAAGATTTTTCTCCCTGTGGTTACAGTTTTTTTTTTTTTTTTTAAAGCACTATTGCTATTTAATTAAAATAAAATGTCCCTGTTTCAATCTAAAGACATCAGTCTCAGATTGAGTAGGACTGAAGTACTGACCTTTGATTTGGTGATCTTTTATTTTGGAAGTTTTTGTTTATGTTGGAGTTAATAGGCAAAATATTGAAGGACTTTCTGTGAGATAAGACTTGCATTTAATATTAATAGCTTATTACAAATACAAAATATTTAGTTTTTATGGTGATCATAATGTCCAGTTAATTCATCTTGTATATGAGACTAGAGCGAATATCTTGTATATGAGACTAGAAGAGCCTAATAGAGATTCACTCAAACATTTTTGTTTGAAGTTAAATTATTGTTTGATGGTCTAATAGATAGCTAAATAGAAAATTTCACTTATTCCCAATTTTACGTGAAATTTCAGAGGGTTCAGATGCCTTTCATAAAGATTCTAAATCTTTTCTAGCAATAAACACTGATATGAGGCAATCTTCTTTTTTGTAATCAGAAAGAGATACGCAAAGATAGCTGATCTCTTCACCACATGTTTGACCTGGATGCAGTTAAATTGCTCTTGTCTTAAACTTGAGTCCTCAGTGTAAAACGTTCCTGGGTTAAAGAAAATAGATGTACATTTTTGTCTCTTTTCATTTTTGCTTCAAGCTGGCCTATTTTACTAATGGTTGTAGTTTATCTCCAGGCTTAAAAAAAAAAATTAAACTTCTTCATATGTGTGCAGATTCTTTTTTTTTTTTCAAAAATAAGTCCATCTCTTTCCAATAGATCCCTGATAAGCATTGCATTTTTCACTCTTAAATCAATTTAGCCTTAAGCTCAATTTTCCTCAGTTGAATGCTCATCTTGATAAACTTCTTAGGGCTTTGTCCCTAGAGATTTTGTTAAACTTAATTTTATTAAAACTAAGGATATGAAAACCTTGTTTGCATAATTATCTATATTAAATATTTCTACCTGTTTCTTTGGAGACTTCACTAGTAATCTCCCCATTTTTTCTTTCTACTTTATAACTTTTTTTTTTTTTTTTTTTTAAGATTTCAGACTTGCTTTCAAACTGGGAAGGTCTATAAAGGGAAATGTGGTATATTTTTTAAACTCAAATTAACCAAAACTCCACATGCCATGCATTCTGTTGGATAAAAAGTTAAGGTTGTTATCATTGCCATATGGGGTAAAAATTCTTTTCTCTTTTCCCATTAATTTGTACTAATGATACATGTCCTATTATATCATATTTAGTTGTGAATAATTGTGAAGGTGGTTTTACTTGCAAATGCTCCTTGTATATAAAATATCATCATGTTGTCCTTCTTATACCAAGAAATCATGTCAGCAGTGGGTATTTTAGGGCCTTTTTCCCAGTCAGCTCATAGATAGTAGTTTACTTCAAAATTACCATGTGCTTACCACTTCATGAGTATTTTGTGATAATTTTAGTATTTTCTAAGAGTGAGAAAGCTTATTTGTAGCTCAGTCCCTCCACCTGAGCAATTTGAAATAAAAGATCCAGAAACTGACCTCTCAATTAAAAGGAGGATGAGCTACCTTTCTCATCAATATCACTTCCAAGTCAAATCATTATTCACAACGTGGGTAATTCCACTTTTTGGAAAGCCAAACAACCCTTCAACACAATGGACATTATAGAAGGTTATAGACAAAGGCAGGAATCCTCATCTCAGTGGCAAGGAGTCATATGAATGAATGAAGAATTCCACCTTGCAGAATTTTTTTCTAAGGGACAGATCCATATAAGAGTCTGAGAAACTGAGCATGGACTCTCCAGTGCCCTTCAGATGATGTCAGATATATCCAGCTTCATGAAGCAGAAACTGAAATAGAAGTATATAAGGGTGATAGTATTCTATCTACAAACTTGAAAATAATGTTACCCCTTGATGTACATTGTTTCATGAAGTAATCAAAGGAGAAATATTCAAATCAACACAACCAGCAAGCTGATCACAGAATTATTGAAAATAATAATATATCTTTAAAAGAAAAGCTTAGATCAAAATTGGGCAACTAGAAATAAAAACACATAAAAGGAGAATGAAAGAGGCAATATCTAATAGTATGGAGGGGAACGAATGTCCTATTCCTCTGACTGGTTCTGCCTTTTTTATGTGGATATAAGAATTTGATGTTACTGACTGTGTAAATTATTGATAATCTGTCTTATTCTGATCTCAACTTGACTGTGATAACAAGTGCAATAATGATAGTGGTATCAGTTTTTCAGTGGTTCTCCACCATACCTACTAACAAGTCAGAGCTTTAATTCCTAAAAAGTACCACTCCAGGTACTTATGGAAGCTACCAGAGTACTCACATGTGCTCACAGACTACCTCTCAACTATCAGGGGCTTCCCTGATGGCTCAGTCAGTAAAAGAATCCACCTGCAGTGCAGGAGATGTGGGTTAGATCCCTGGGTTGGGAAGATCCTCTGGGAAGTAAACGGCAAATCTCTCCATTATGCTTGCCTGGAAAATCCCATGGGCAGAGGAGCCTGGCAAAATACAGTCCAAGCGGTCACAAGAGTCAGCTATGACTTAGCAAGTAAATCACCTCTACTATACCTGTTAAGAAGTCAGAGACTTGAATTCCTGAAAAGTACCCCTCCAGTTACTTTTGGAAGCTACCTCAGTACTCACATGTGCATACAAACTACCTCTCAGTTATCACTCTATTATTCTGTATCTTCAGGGCCACACTTCCACTGCTGCCATTGATTCCCTTTACCATGTGGCTCACAGGTGCACAACTGCACCTTTCACTATGCTCTCAGTGACCACTGGGTACCAACTTTCTTCTCTGAACTCTAAGGGTATTGTTTAGTAACATAAATTCCACTGGTTACTGCCACATATCTTGGATACACCACTTCTTTCCAGACACAGCATTTTCTTCCTGGGAGTCACTGCCAATTTTCTAGATCCCAGTGGGGCAACCCTTTGTGCTACAATCACAGTTTACAAAATGCACTTATGTTTAAGATAATTGTTTAATGAAATGTGTATGGATCTTCTTTCAGAGTGCCTGGCTAATCATCCTTTACAAATCATTCCAACATTTTTATGAGGATTCAAATGATACAAGGGTCAGAATGTTTTCTTAAGCTTTACTTAAGTCTAGATCAGTTCAGTTCAGTTCAGTCGCTCAGTCATGTCCGACTCTTTGCAACTCCATGAAGTGCAGCACGCCAGGCCTCTCTGTCCATCACCAACTCCTGGAGTTCACTCAGATTCATGTCCATCGAGTCAGTGATGCCATCCAGCCATCTCATCCTCTGTCGTCCCCTTCTCCTCCTGCCCCCAATCCCTCCCAGCATCAGAGTCTTTTCCAATGAGTCAACTCTTCGCATGAGATGGCCAAAGTATTGGAGTTTCAGCTTTAGTATCATTCCCTCCAAAGAAATCCCAGGGCTGATCTTCACAATGGACTGGTTGGATCTCTTTGCCGTCCAAGGGACTCTCAAGAGTCTTCTCCAACACTACAGTTCAAACGCATCAATTCTTCGGTGCTCAGCCTTCTTCACAGTCCAACTCTCACATCCATACATGATGGAAAAACCATAGCCTTGACTAGATGGACCTTTGTTGGCAAAGTAATGTCTCTGCTTTTGAATATGCTGTCTAGGTTGGTCATAACTTTCCTTCCAAGGAGTAGGCGTCTTTTAATTTCATGGCTGCAGTTACCATCTGCAGTGATTTTGGAGACCCCCAAAATAAAGTCTGACACTGTTTCCACTGTTTCCCCATCTATTTCCCATGAAGTGATGGGACCAGATGCCATGATCTTTGTTTTCTGAATGTTGAACTTAAGCCAACTTTTTCACTCTCCACTTTCACTTTCATCAACTCTAGATAAGTTCACTTAAAATTCAAAGTCTTTATTTCAGAGATACAGAATAGTATGCTGCTGCTACTGCTGCTAAGTTGCTTCAGTCGTGTCCGACTCTGTGCGACCCCATAGGCGGCAGCCCACCAGGCTCCCCCATCCCTGGGATTCTCCAGGCAAGAACACTGGAGTGGGTTGCCATTTTCTTTTCCAATGCATGAAAGTGAAGTCGCTCAGTTGTGTCCGACTCTTAGCGACCCCATGGACTGCAGCCTTCCATGCTCCTCCATCCATGGGATTTTCCAGGCAAGAGTACTGGAGTGGGGTGCCATTGCCTTCTCTGAAAGAATAGTATAGAATAGCCCAAACTTTGGGATCAGGCTGCTTTGGGTTCAAATTCTGACTATCATACTACTTAACTGTAGACAGTTCAGCTTCATTTTTTTTTTAACTTTTCAAATTGGCATCACATTTATCTCCAAAGATCATTGTGAGTGTTTAACAAGATAATATCTATTTAGGTATTATTATAGTGCTAGGTTAATGAGAAAAACTAAGTAATTCATAATTCTTATTATCATTATTATTAGCTGCATTTCCCAGCAACATCCTAGAAATTTGTTTCTGAGTCAAAGGGCAACTTTCTTGGACCTTCTGATTTGAAGGAAAAGGATGGAACAAAGAACTTTACACTGATGTATTCATGGCCTAGTGTGGTACTCTGGGGAAGAGGAAACAAGGAAGGTTGGAAATAAAATCTTTCTGTCTTCAAAATGAGTAATAGTGGTAAAATCCACAGCTCTGATCCAGTCCTTCTGGTATGATTAGCTTTATTAACTTTGCTGAGGAGGGCCAATAGAAGATTTACCTGAGTGAGTTTGGCCTCACAAATTCCATTATCCCTCCCCCAGCCCATCACACCAGCCAGCATGGAAATGGGCCTTTTATTATAAACTAATTACTATTCACTTTTTATCAGCTAACAAATCGATTTGCACAGCACTTTTTAAAATTCAGGAACTGCTATATGAATTTGTTGAAACAAAGAGGGTCATTACCAAGTCCTATTATACATCCTGCTGGCTCTCTCCTGGGTTTTAATTATTCCAGCCACGAGTAGATATTGGAAAGGAAGGCAGGTCACTGAGGTCCTGCCAGTTTGAGTCATGTGCACTAGGTCTTCTTAAACCTGTCAGCCACGTGGCCTTCCTTTCTTCCAAGACCCAGCAGTGATAGTAGATGATAGTAAGCAGCTGTCTCCTCCTCACCTTCATCCTCAATTAACCACCAGTGAGTTCCCACCAACATGCACTGTAGAACCAAAGAGTCCCCGGGCTTAGAGAACTTTTAAAAATTTAGAATAAGGGAGAAAGGAAACTAGCAAAGACTTATAAAAATGAGACCCCCAAATGAATGAAGTGATTTGGGGATGCCCCAAGTCCTCCAAGTAAGCTCTAGACCCAGTAGCAGTGGTTTTGCGATTGCTAGGAAAGGAAGTGGAAGTCTCGTCCTGTTTTGTGTCTCAGAAACCAAAACTGTTTACAGTGGCTAACAGGGAGGGAGAAACTGAGGTGAACTCTGACTCCATAATACTATTTAGAAGCATTTGCATTTTTTACCTTCTAATATACTATATAACATATTTATTGTATTCATTTTTCAGCTTTATTGAGAAATAAAATTGGTTTAAGATATTTAAATATGTGATGGAATATGTACATTGTGAAAAGATTCCCACCAATGAGTTAATGAACACATCCATCACTTCTTTTCTTTCTTTTCTTCTAATTTTCTTGGTTAGAGCACTTAAGCTTTAGCAAATTTCAGTTATACAGCAGGGTGTCAACTCTATCACCTATTAGCAACTAGTGACCATGTTACATATTAGTATCTCAAATTTCATTCATTTTGTAACTGAAAGAAGTTTGGACTTTTTTTTTTTTTTTTTAACCAGTCTCTTTCTATTCTTCTCACCCTCTCAGTCTCAGGCAACCACCATCCCACTGTTTTCATGATTTGATTTTTTTTTTTTTTTTTAGATTTCACATATCAGTGATGCCATGTAGCATCTGTCTTTCTCTATCTGACTTATTTCACTTAGCATATTGCCTCCCAGGTTTGTCCATATTGTTACAAATGGCAGAACTTCCTTTTGTAAGACTGAAAAAATAATATTCAGTTGTTTGTATGTACCACATTTTCTTTACCCATCTGACTGTCAGTGGAAACGTTAGGTGGTTTCCATTCCTTGACTGTTGCAAGTAATGCTGCAATGGACATGGAGTACAGATATCTCTTTGAGTTAGTGATTTCATTTCCTTTGCATGTATACCCAGGAGTAGAATTTGTAGATCAGATGGTAGTTCTTATTTTAATTTTGTAAGGAAAATTTGTACTATTTTCCATAGTGACTTAACCAGTTTATATTCCCACCAACAGTGTACAAGAGTTTCCTTTTCTCCACATCCTTACTGTCATTTGTTATCTTTTGTCTTTTTTGACAACAGACACTCTAACAGATACAAGTGATGATTCATTGTGATTTAGATTTACATTTCCCTGATGATTAGTAATGTTGAATGTTTTATGTACCTGTTGGCCATTTGCATATCTTCTTTTAGTTCAGTTCACTTCAGTCATTCAGTCGTGTCCGACTCTTTGCGACCCCGTGAATCGCAGCACGACAGGCCTCCATGCCCATCACCATCTCACGGAATTCACTCAGATTCACGTCCATTGAGTCAGTGATGCCATCCAGCCATCTCATCCTCTGTCATCTCCTTCTCCTCCTTCCCCCAATCCCTCCCAGCATCAAAGTCTTTTCAAATGAGTCAACTCTTCGCTTGAGGTGGCCAAAGTACTCGAGTTTCAGCTTTAGCATCATTCCTTCCAAAGAAATCCCAGGGTTGACTTCCTTCAGAATGGACTGATTGGATCTCCTTGCAGTCCAAGGCACTCTCAAGAGTCTTCTCCAACACCACAGTTCAAAAGCATCAATTCTTCACCGCTCAGCCTTCTTCACAGTCCAACTCTCACATCCATGCATGACTACTGGAAAAACCATAGCTTTGACTAGATGGACCTTAGTCGGCAAAGTAATGTCTCTGCTTTTGAATATGCTATCTAGGTTGGTCATAACTTTTCTGTTTAGAAAATATTGATTCAAGTCTTTTGCCCATTTTTAATTGAGTTTTTTGTTCTTAGGCTATTCAATTTCTTCAGTATGAGTTTGTTGTATATTTTACATATTAACCCTTTATCAGATACGTGATCTGCAAATATTTTCTCCCATTCTACAGACTGTGTTTCTTTGATGGTTTTCTTTGCTGTGCTGAAGATTTTCAATGTGATATAGTCTTTATTTATTTCTCCAGCTTTTGTCTTTCCTTTTAGTGTCAAGTCAAAGAAAGGTATTGCCAAGGCTA
>SJYQ01007736.1:76031-102250 GCA_006410935.1 Redunca redunca
TGTTGGTTGCAATATATAAAACCATACCAACAAGCTTTTCACACTGTCCCATTAAATTCTTTTTATATCATTGTTTAAATTGCTCTCGTTTGTGCCTAATTTTATAACATTGTGCATTTGTCATTTGGAAAATATGAGTTTATTGAGTTTTGCAATGTTGATAAATACATTGATCAATGTCATCCATCTTCAGAAAAAAATAAGTATTGGGAAATTGTTTAGCTTAAAGTAGTAGATGGAACCCCCTGGTGACTCAGACAGTAAACAATCTGCCTGCAATGAGGGTGAGACCTAGGTTCAATCCCTGGGTCAGGAAGATTCCCAGGAGAAGGGAACGACTACCCACTTCAGTATTCTTGCCAGGAGAAGTCCATGGACAGAGGAGCCTTGTGGGCTATGGTCTATGGGATTGCAAAGATGTGGCATGACGGAGTGACTATTACTTTCACAAGGTAGTAGATACAAGTTTTTCAAAATTTTATTTTATCTTTTTTCAAAACTTCAACTTTGAGCAATGGAAAAAAAATGCTGTCAACTAATTTCCTTGAAATGACAGGCTCACATAGTTCATTTTCAACAAAATGTGTACTCACTAGAAAGAAAGAAAGTGAAGTCACTCAGTCATGCCCGACTCTTTGCGGCCCCTTGGACAGTAGCTTGCCCCAAGCTCCTCCGTTCATGGGATTTTCAAGGCAAGAGTACTGGAATGGGTTGCCATTTCCTTCTCCAGGGAATATTCCCAACCCAGGGATCGAACGCAGGTCTCTCACACTGTAGACAGATGCTTTACCATCTGAGCCACCAGGGAAGTCCAGAAAGAATACAGGAATGGGTTGCCATTCCCTTCTCCAGGAGATCTCCCCAACCCAGGGATTGAACCAGGTCTCCTGCATTGTAGGCAGACACTTTACCATCAATACCCAAGCCTAAATAGCCAGGTGTTTAACAATGCCTTTGAAAAACGACATTCCATATTTTTCTAAAGTGATTGGTTCAGTTTATAAGAGCAGAGATTTAATAAAGTTAGTATTTTTAGCTACTTCTTTTAGGGCATTTTTAAGTAAAATGCCTTTTGCTTTTCCTAAATGTATGGGTGGTGAATATACCATGACTACTGCAGGATACTGCTGCTGGATTTATTCGTACTAAAGAAAATGTCATTTCTACTCACTATTGCTTTTGCACCATTGGCACCATTGTCAATACAGTGAAAAAGGTAAATATAATCTCTAAACTTATTGCAAAACTAGTTTTGATTCTGCTCTACGAAAGGGTCTTGGCTACCTCCAGACACAAGGCCTCAACTTTGAGAACCCCTGTTCCCTAAAAGATCTCAGTGTTAGCCAGCTGAACAGAATGTATAAAGATCTGCACTTTGCATATTGTTGTATCTTCCATTTCTGACTGTTCAAAGGTCTCTTGAACTTGACTCTCATTTCTTATGGACTGTAAAATTATATAAAACAAATTCACATAGTATGAAGACATAAATTTTGCCTTAGCCAAAGTTTATTAACAGTATGAAAACATGAGTTGTTTTTTACTCTAAAACCACTTTTTAAAATTTTTATTAAAAAGGCACTAGCTTTTACCTACAAGCCCTTTCCCCTGAAGTCCTTTCATGCTATTTCAGATGTCATAAATACTTAACATTTCTAACAATTGATATAAGATTTATTTCAAAACAACTGCTTAGCAAGCATTTAACTAATTTTTCTGATCGCTAGTTTAACAAAGTTTTGTTTTTATTTTCTCTAAAATTTTTGACAACAAAATTAGTCTAAAAATTAGCAGAACAAAGACTCTTACTCAATGGTAAACCAGATTGCTATAGCCTTTCTGTTGGCAAAGAAGGCAGTTCATTTAATTTTGGAGATAACAAGAACAAGCACCCATATACATCTCCAAAAGTATTGTCAGAAAAGAAAAAAAAAAGTAATAGGAACCTCTCTTTGCCTGTAATAAGGCAGGACTTCACATTCCCAAAGGAATTATAATTCTGTAGTTAATCAAGATTTGGTTATTTTTTCTTATTCTGTACAAATTCTAACTCAAAAATTAGTCTAAGGTAATTTGAGCTTCATTCACCCAAAATTGTTCTTCCTCCCATCTCCTAAATACAAGTGATATATAAGGAATATTTCACATCCTTCCTCCACATGTCTCCTCTTCATCCTTTTGTTTCTGTCTTAATTCCAATCTGCGACTCCAGAGAGTATGCTCCCTATTAAAGATAACCGGACCAACTCCTTCCCACCCTCCTGGGTTTATACTTCACGTCATCCTCTTCTTTTCCTTCCCTTTCCTCTCCATGTTTCCCTCCTTCTTTCCTTATTCTTCCTCTCTTCATTCATAAATAAATAAATTTATAATATATAAGTATTATTTGTTTATAAACTATTATTGAACACTACTATTTCCATTGTAAAACTGAAGCTTGTCTCTTTATCATGAAAAATAAAATTCTCTGAAATTCTTCTCTAGGATAGCAGAAGAAACACAATGGATTTACACCTTCAGGATTAATTTTGTATCAGAGGCGAGTGAAGATACTAATTATTTTTATTGGTTTAAGGAAATAGTGTAACCCAGGAGTTAATGCCATGTATAGGAAGCTGCTTTATCTTCATATACAGAGTCAACATTTACTTTTCTGCTTGATTTTCAAACTAACACAGAACAATTCCTTGTTTATGTTAATACTATTTAAACACTACTGCATTCAGCATCTGAGTCTGTTTCAAAGTATCAAATAGAAACATTCCAATTTATGCATATAAATAAATGTGTGTATGTATAGGACAGATATTCATATGTATGTATATACAATTATATATAGCCTTGGATATATGTGTGCATATATATATATATAGTGAAGTCGCTCAGTCGTGTCCAACTCTGCGACCCCATGGACTGTAGCCTACCAGTCTCCTCTGTCCATGGGATTTTCCAGGCAATTGTCCTAGAGTGGATTGCCATTTCCTTCTCGAGGGGATCTTCCCAACCCAGGGATCAAACCCGGGTCTCCCGCATTGTAGACAGACACTTTACCATCTGAGCCATATATATAAAACCAGAAATAAGCCAAATGTTCAAAATAAATCTATTTGACCCATGAGTTCTAAAACTTGAGGTGGGACAAAATGCCAATACTTCACATGGATTTTCTGTTTTTCATTTTACTCAAATCTTTCTATATACCACAAACATTTTTATACACATTTAAACATAATAGCTATTATGAAACCTTTCAGAAATCTTACCCTGGGAAGATCAATTATCCTCTCTGATGACTTAATTACAAATTATACATTTCTTTCTTCTCTCTCTTTCTATATATATATATATATATAGACATAAGCCTGTATATTGTCACCCTGCTTCTTTAACTTATATGCAGAGTACATCATGAGAAACGCTGGGCTGGAAAAAACACAAGCTGGAATCAAGATTACTGGGAGAAATATCAGTAACCTCAGATATGCAGATGGCATCACCCTTAATGGCAGAAAGTGAAGAGGAACTAAAAAGCCTCTTGATGAAAGTGAAAGAGGAGAATGAAAATGTTGGCTTAAAGCTCAACATTCAGAAAACGAAGATCATGGCATCTGGTCCCATCATTTCATGGGAAATAGATGGGGAAACAGTGGAAACAGTGGCAGACTTTATTTTGGGGGGCTCCAAAATCACTGCAGATGGTGACTGCAGCCATGAAACTAAAAAACGCTTACTCCTTGGGCTTCCCTGGTGGTGCAGAGGTTAAAGCATCTGCCTGCAATGTGGGAGACCTGGGTTCTATCCCTGGGTCGGGAAGATCCCCTGGAGAAGGAAATGGCAATCCACTCCAGTATTCTTGCCTGGAGAATCCCATGGAGAGAGGAGCTTGATGGGCTACAGTCCACGGGTCACAAACAGTCGGACATGACTGATCGACTTCACTTTCGCTTACTTCTTGGAAGGAAAGTTATGCCAACCTAGATAGCATATTCAAAAGCAGAGATATTACCTTGCCAACAAAGGTCTGTCTAATCAAAGCTATGGTTTTTCCAGTTGTCATGTATGGATGTGAAAGTTGGACTGTGAAGAAAGCTGAGCACTGAAGAATTGATGCTTTTGAACTGTGGTGTTGGAGAAGACTCTTGAGAGTCCCTTAGACTGCAAGGAGATCCAACCAGTCCATCCTAAAGGAGATCAGTCCTGGGTGTTCATTGGAAGGACTGATACTAAAGCCGAAACTCCAGTACTTTGGCCACCTCATGAGAAGATTTGACCCTGATGCTTGGAGGGATTGGGGGCAGGAGGAGAAGGACATGACAGCGGATGAGATGGCTGGATGGCATCACCGACCTTATGGACATGAGTTTGGGTGAACTCTGTGAGTTGGTGATGGACAGGAAGGCCTGGCATGCTGTGATTCATTGGATCACAAAGAGTCAGACACAACTGAGCAACTGAACTGAACTGAACTGATGGACATATGAAAATAGATGCTATTTGTTTATGTTGAATAAAGCATTTTGAAAGAAAAAATACATCTGTATATGTCTCTAAGGATGTGAATAATTCCATATACATTTTATACACACATTAAAAATAAACATTTTTGTCTATATATATATAATATAAACAAACTATATTTTACTCTCCTATAAAATAGTAACTAATCATATCACATATCAACTNCATTTTTGTCTCTATATATATAATATAAACAAACTATATTTTACTCTCCTATAAAATAGTAACTAATCATATCACATATCAACTTTTTATGATATATGAACCCTGATTGTAAATTCCTTGATATGAAGGAGTATGGTTTCTTTCTATAACCCCAGTTTCTAGAATCCTTTCCCAAACTAAGTAGGTATCAAAAATGTGTATTGGATGAAATGCTGATTTATTTTACAAATTAAATCTCTCTCTCTCATCCTTCTAGGTAAATCATTTAATTCCCTAAACCTGACATTTGGTGCTAAATATATCAATCCTAACATTTCTTTATAGGAGGATGTATATCCAGTTATGTATATGTCATGCCACTATTTTTTTAACCAAGTTCAGTTTAGTTTTCATATATTGATCTATGAGTTAATATAAGAAGAAATTTTAATTTACTCCTCTGAACCTAGGAGGCTTCACCCCACAGTCTAGGTGAATATGTCTCCTTTAATCAACGGAATGTGGAGATATCTAGTGTCTTCTTGGCCCCCACGAAGAGCCTGAACACTTTACACATTCACTTTCCTGATTCACAGTTAATCTATCTCCATATATTTCCTATTTGTTTTTTCACAAGCACCTCTGCCTTTATCCAACCCCTAAACACTAGTCATACCAAATACTCTACTTTCTTCTCATACCATCCCCAAAATTCACCAATTCTCTATAAGCCGCTTATTCCAAGGTTTGATGCTTTGTATTACAGAAGCTCCTTCAATAGCATCTGCTTCCATTTAATTAGTTGGGAAAGTGAAATTGTCACCATTGTCTGCAGTCAGTCTGGAAAATATAATATATTTAGTAAGTTTGCTATTGCCAACAGATTTGCAAGTATCTTAAAAAGAAAGAAGTGAATGAATATTAGGTGAAAATGTATAGTACCATCTTTATCATGAAAAACAAACTCTTTCTCCATCAGCATCCTCAATAAATTCCTATTGCCAACTCCATCAGGTTCTACTTCTGTACCTTGTGGTTTAAGCTGCTTCATACCCACTAGACCTTATTTATTGCTACCCCTGACACATTATAATAGCTGTGTGCTTATAAGTATACTCAGGCCCCATATGTTGCTCAAAAATGGGTTCACCTCTTCATGGATGTGGAGCCAAATGACACAACCAAGCCAAAGTGTGGAAGAAGAAAGGATTTTAATATTTGCAACAAGAAGACTATGGGGATATCTCCCAAAGTGATGTCTCTCCAAATAACAAGGTTGGGAAGTTTTAGGTTAAGGATACATGCATGTATATGAGGTGGGCTTATAATCTTCCAGGTAGAGATGGACGTTTTTCAGGTATACTCCCTTGATAGATAGGAAATTTCAACATAAAATTGGGACAAAGGTCATTCTAGGTTGAGAGAGACCAGGCTCTTGTTGATTGAAGTTATGAGCTCTAGCAAGGGTTGGCATTATGAATTCTCAGGCTTCAGCAAGTCTGGTGGTTGAGTGCTCAAGGGATTGAGATTCTATAAAACAGCTCAAGAATGTGCACCACGGCAGTATATACCTTTAAAATAGATCTGGGAATCTTTACAACTGATTATCTGTGATGTGGTTAAGTTATTTTCCTAGTCTGGTAATAACGGTTTGTTCTTACATTCTTTTGTTCCCTTAAAGTCATTATCTATTGAGACCTACACTTCTGCAGGGCTAAGCATTGCAATCAGGCTTAGATCACAGAATAGTTTAGGGCCTAAAATGACTTCTATTATGTCCAGAAAGCTATGTCTTATTCTTCTTCCTCCTGAGATCTCTGACTCTCTCTGACTAAACATAGACTCCTTACTTTGCTGATGATACCTTCTTCCTTTCTACAATGTCTTACTTATTGAATCTCAGGATCCAGCTAATGTCTCGGCATTTAAAGGAAGATTTCACATCTGAATTGATGTTTATTTTAGGAGGTTTATTAGGTGCAGATACTTATTACTTTTTCACCATTTCATTTCTTTCATTTTTAATTCAACCAAAAAAGATGCTAAAGGCAAAGAAAATGCTTTAGTTCTTTCTGCCTGCTGTAATGCCAGTAAGTTTTAAGAACAGCATCTGCTAAGTCACTTCAGTCGTGTCTGACTCTGTGCGACCCTATAGAGGGCAGCCCACCAGGATCCCCCATCCCTGGGATTCTCCAGGCAAGAACACTGGAGTAGGTTGCCATTTCCTTCTCCAATGCAAGAAAGTGAAAAGTGAAAGTGAAGTCGCTCAGCCGTGCCTGACCCTCAGTGACCCCATGGACTGCACCCTTTCAGGCTCCTCCATCCATGGGATTTTCCAGGCAAGAGTACTGGAGTGGGTTGCCATTGCCTTCTCCAAAGAACAGCATAGGTGGTGTTTAAAAAATTTTTTCACGGTTGCTATACTGAAAAACTAAAATGTAATCCTTGTGTGCTCTTTCTTTTTTTATTGTTACAAATGATGATTTATGAGTCTTTTTCAGTATTTGGATGTAACATTTTTCAGATTTTTTTTCCCCCATAAATTCTGGGATTGAGTGTCTGATATGCAAAAACTCATAGAAATTCAACAATAATAAGTAAGGTTTGAGTAGAAAAATTTATCAAACTCTGGGAGATGGTAGGGACAGGGAGGCCTGGTGAGCTGCAGTCCATGGGGTCACAAAGAATCAGACATGACCGGGCAACTGAACAACAATAGGACGATTTACATAATAGTAAATATCATTGTGAATTTTTCTTTCTTTACTCTCGATTTCCTAGGATAAACATAGCCTGAAAATTCCCTTCTAGACAATCACTAATCTGCCTTCTGTCACTTACTGATATATTGAAACTATTATGATAATAAAGGCATACTATATATACTCTTTTTTAGTCTGGCTTCTTTTCATCAATATACTTATTCTGATATTCATCCATCCTGTTGAGTATATCCATAGTTCATTCTTTTGTATTACTAAGTAAAATATCACAATTTGCTTATCCTTTCATCTGTTGGTGTGCATTTGGTTTTTTCCTAGATTTTTCATTATTAAAATAAATCTATGAAAAATAATGTGTAAGTTTTGAATAAAGGTATACTTTTATTTCTCTTGGTAAATACATAGAAGTGGAATGGTGTGATCATATAGAATTTGTATGTGTAACTGTTCAAGAAATTGTCAAATAGTTTTCCAAAGTGATTGAATCCCTGCAACAGTGTAAAAGAGCTCCACCTGTTACTTGCCCATGTGTGACTGTAACTTTTTACAGTGTTAGTCATTCTACTGGTAAATAGTATAGTTCACTGTTTTTTTCTTTAATTTTTATATACGGTTTTCATTTTTTGAATTTTTTAACTGGAATATAATTTCTTTAATATGCTGTGATATTTTCTGCTGTATAACATTGTGAATCAGTCATAAGTATACATTTATTCCCACCCTCTTGAGCCTTCCTCCCACCTTCCTATTCTACCACTCTAAGTCATCACAGAGCATTGAGCTGAGCTCCTTGTGCTATACAACAGTTTCTATTTTACACATAACAGTGTATATAGGTCAATGCTACTTTCTCAGCTTGTCCCCCTTTTCCTTCCATGTCTGTGTCCATAGATCCACTGTCTATGTCTGTGCCTCTATTCCTGTCCTGCAGATAGATTGATTGGTGCCATTTTTCTAGATTCCATATATTTGCATTATTATTGATATTTGGTTTTCTATTTCTTTCTTCACTCTGTATGACAGATTCTAGATTCACCCACATCACTTCAACTGACTCAATTTCATTCTTTTTTATGGCTGAGTAATATTCCATTGTGTATCTGTACCACATCCTCTTTATCCATTCTTCTGTTGATGGACATCTAGGCTATTTCCAAGTCCTGCCTATTGTGAATAGTGCTTCACTGAACACTGAGCACCTATCAAAGGAAGTAAGAATACACAATGAAGAAAAGGCAGCCTCTTCAATAAGTGGTGCTGGGAAATCTGGGCAACTATATTTAAAATAATGAAACTAGGACATGATCTAACACCATATACAAAAATAAACTAAAAATGAATTAAAGACGAAAATGTAAAATCAAACACTATACAACTTTTAGAGGAAAACTTGGAAAAATACTCTGACATAATTCACAAGGTCTTTTTTTTTTTATCTGCCTCCTAAAATAATGAAAATAAAAATAAACAATTGGGACATAATTCAATTCAAAAGCTTTTGCACAACAAAGGATACCATAGCAAGATGTAAAGAAAAATCTCAGAATGGGAGAAAATATTTGTAAATGAAGCAATAAACAAAGAATTAATATCCAAAATATACAAAGAGCTTAAGGAGCTCAATATTAAAAAAAAATAATGATCTAATCAAAAATGGGCAGAAGACCTAATCAGATATTTCTCCAAAGAAGACATACAAATGGTCAAGAGGTATATGAAAAGATGCTCAACATCACTAATTATTAAAGAAATGCAAAACAAAGCTACAAAGAGGTATCCCCTCACACTGGTCTGAATGGCCATCATCAAAAATCTACAAATAATAAATGCTGGAGGGGAGAGAAGTGAACCCTCTTACACTGTTGGTGGGAATGTATATTGGCACAGACATTGTGGAGAATAGTGTGGAGGTTCCTTAAGAAATTAAACATAGAACTACCATATAACCAGGAAATCCCACTACTGGGCTTATACTCTGAGAAAACTGTAACTGAAATAGTTCACTGCATTTTTAATCTACATTTCCCTAATAATAATGTTGAATATCTCATCATGCACTTATCTGAAATGTATATAGCTTGTTTGGTTAAACATTTGCCTATTTTTATTAGACTTTTTATTTCCTTATTGACTTTGACAGTTTTTTATGTATTATTTTATACAAGTATTATAAAAATATAGGTTTTATTATTTTAGTGAATGTCAAAGAGTAAAATTTAATTTAGATGAACTCTAAGGTAAGGTAAGGTAAGGTGAAGTGGCTCGGTCGTGTCCAATTCTTTGCGACCCCATGGACTGTAACCTACTAGGGCTTCTCCATCTATGGGATTCTCCAGGCAAGAATACTGGAGTCGATTGCCATTTCCTTCTCCAGGGGATCTTCCCAACTCAGGGATTGACCCCGGGTCTCCCGCATTGGAGGCAGACGCATTAACCTCTGAGCCACCAGGGAAGCTAAGTTATCAAATTTTTGCTCTATGATATCATATCCAAACCACTTTTGCCGAACTCATGCTTACAGAAGTTTTCTACTTGCCATTTTTAATCATATGTTTAGTTTTACAATCTAATTTAAATTCATTTTTAAACAGAGTTGAGGTATGGACTTAAGTTCAATGTGTCCATCAGTAGTGGAGAAGGCAATGGCACCCCACTCCAGTACTCTTGCCTGGAAAATCCCATGGATGGAGGAGCCTGGTAGGCTGCAGTCCATGGAGTAGCACAGAGTCGAACATGAATGAACAACTTCACTTTCACTTTTCACTTTCATGCATTGGAGAAGGAAATGGCAACCCATGCCAGTGTTCTTGTCTGGAGAATCCCAAGGACAGGGGAGCCTGGAGGGCTGCCATCTATGGGGTCGCACAGAGTCGGACATGACTGAAGTGACTTAGCAGCAGCAGCAGTCCATCAGTAGAAAATACACAGATACACAATGGAATAACATCCATTTAAAAAAACAAACAAACAAATAAAGAATAAGCTGTGCCATTTGCAGCAAAAATTGTTAGACTTGTAGAGCATTATGTGCTTAGTCACTCAGTCATGTCTGAGTCTGCGCTCCCATGGACTGTAGCCCACCAGGTGAGAATATTGGAGAGGGTAGCTAATTTAGGCAGAAAAAGACAGATACCATATGATGTCACCTATTTATAAAATCTCAAAGATACAACAAACTAAAGAAGCAGACTTATACAAAAAAGAAAAGAAGCAAACTCATAGAGAACAAACCCATGGTAAGCAGTGGGGAGGTGTTAGAGGATAGGGTCAATTTAGGGGTAAAAGAGTAAGAGGTACAAACTATTAAGTATAAAATAAGTTACAAAGATATATTGTATGATGTGGCAAATATAGCCAGTATAATAACTATAAATGAAGTATAACTCTAAAATTTGTGACTCTATACTGCACATATGTAACTTATATAATAATTTTTTTAAGTAGATATATGTTCCAGCAATTCCAATTCTTGGTATTCATCTGGAGAATATGAAAAGACTGATTCAAAAAGTTCTTTTAGGCTCCCTGAAATTGTTCTATAGTACAGTGACACTCTGCTCAATTTTTAAATTTTCTTGTCTTACTATGTTTCATTTTGTGTTCAAATTCAAATTCACTAATGTTTCCTTCTGCAACATCTACTCTACTGTTAACGGCATCTAGTGTGTTTTTCATTTCACACATTAAAAATATTAATAAAATCTCTAGAAGTCTAGTTTGAGTCTTCTTTTTATTTATTTATTTTACTTTATTTTGCTTTACAATACTGTATTGGTTTTGCCATACATTGACATGAATCAGCCATGGATGAACATGAGTTCCCCATCCTGAACCCCCCTCCCACCTCCCACTCCATATCATCTCTCTGGATCATCCCAGTGCACCAGCCCCAAGAATCCTGTATCGTGTTTCGAACATAGACTGGCGATTCGTTTCTTACATGATAGTATACATGTTTCAATGCCATTCTCCAAAATCATCCAACCCTCTCCCTCTCCCACAGAGTCCAAAAGTCCATTCTAAACATCTGTGTCTCTTTTGCTGTCTCGCATAGAGGGTTATCATTATCATCTTTCTAAATTCCATATATATGTGTTAGTATACTGTATTGGTGTTTTTCTTTCTGGCTTACTTCACTCTGTATAATAGGCTCGTTTCATCCACCTCATTAGAACTGATTCAAATGTATTCTTTTTTTTTAATTTATTNGTACCATTTCACACCAGTCAGAATGGCTACGATCCAAAAGTCTGCAAGCAATAAATGTTGGAGAGGGTGTGGAGAAAAGGGAACCCTCTTACACTGTTGGTGGGAATACAAACTAGTACAGCAACTATGCAGAACAGTGTGGAGATTCCTTAAAAAATTGCAAATAGAACTGCCTTATGACCCAGCAATCCCACTGCTGGGCATACACACTGAGGAAACCAAAATTGAAAGAGACACGTGTACCCCAATGTTCATCGCAGCACTGGTTATAATAGTTTGAGTCTTCTTTTAAACACCTAAACTTGCTGCACTTAACTTTCTACATTTATTGGATATAAATATAACAGTTTTAATGTCTTTGTCTATTAGTTATAATATCTGTATTAGTTCTGGATTGGTGTTGATTTGTAAATTTTGTCCTTGATACATGGCATATTTTCTGCTTCTTTGCATATTTGATAAGTTCTGAATGGATGTAAGACATCATCATTTTGGCATATAGGTACTAGATACTGTACCTATTCCTCTATTGAGCTTTAGCCTGGAAGACATGGTATTTGAAAATAGCTTGATATTTTTTGGCCTTGCTTTTAGTATTTGTTAGGTTGGATTGGAGCAGTGATTAGCGTAGGTCTAATTATTTTCTACTACTTATATGGACCTTTTCTATGTTCTCTATTTCTTGTTTTGTGAATCAGTAGTCTAGCTGTTGGGAAAAGGTATCATTCCTGGCTATATGTGACTTCTGGAAAATCTATTCCTACTCTCAGCTGGGGCAAGTGAACAATGTGGGAAACGTTAGAAAGCAAGGTCAGAAATATAATGAAGTGGATGGTCAAGTAAGACTTTGAGGGTCATGTATGAAATTAAAATTTCATTTTAAGAGGACTAAGGNAGAGGACTAAGGAGACTGATACTATGTGATAATCACTGTGCAATTTGTAAATATCAAATCAACATTGTAAAACTTACACAAAATTTTATGTCAATCATATCTCAATAAAGTTGAAACAAATACAGTAAGCTATTGAAAACATATAAGAAAAGAAGTATATTCCTTGCCCTTCCTGTTTACTGGAAAATTTTAAGTCTTAAGCTTTCAACAGTATATAGATGGCAAGATGAAAATAAAGAACAAATTATAGTGCTTTCAGCAGTTGGCAATACATGTGGGGGAAAAGTTTGAAATCCAACAAAATCTCTTCAAAAAATAGAGATAATTTGCACCTGTAGAATAAAAGGGTTTTGTTAATTCAAAAAACACTAAGGAAGCCTTAATGATGTGTTCATATAAAAGATGTAAACATCAACCCCTGCCTTCTAAAAGAGTTATGGTTTATTATGATTTATCAGAGAAGATGATATTTAGAACAGGAAGCAAGGTTATCTGAATAATGAAATTATTCAGTAGGTGATTTTGGAAAGAGCACTCCTGATATGTCTAGAGGAGTACATGGGATGAGAAGAGGGAATTGCCTATAGAAAGCATATCACAGCCATAGCATATAGGCATCAAAAATATCATGGTATAGTCAGAAGACATTAGGTAAATTACTTCTACTATAACACTGGATGCCTTAAAGTAGAAGTAAAAAGGGGAAAAAATGGACGTTGGTGCTATACTGGGGATGATGTTTAAGACTAAGCTATTTAAACTTTATTCTATAAGCAGTGAAGAATTAATATAGATTTTTAAATACAAGGGAGAGTGGGATCAATATAGGACATAATTTGATCAGTGCTTCAGGAAGAAAATCCCAACGTACCAAGTTCTGGATGACAGAGTAATGGGATGATACGGGAACGGAGAGCAAGGGATTGGAAAGACTTAATGCATTATGGGAGACTTAATGCATTATGGGAGACGCAATGAGGACACGAACCCGAATGGGTGATGGTGTGAACTGAAAAACAAAAAAAAAAAATATTATGGATTTACTAGGTCTCTATCTCAGTGATAAGTGCTTCCATATATTTTCTAATTTATTCCTCTCAATATCATTTTGATATAGCCATTATTTTTCTGAAAATCAGAAATGAAACTGTAGAAGTTGAATGACTTGCTTATAGCTCTATAGCTGAGAAACATCAAATTTAGACTTGAACCAGACCATCTTCTATATCCATGCTTACAATTTTTTTTGTTTCACTACCCTTCAAGAAATAGACTCTTAGAAGTATTAGTTTATAATTAGAAATGAATATATAAGGACTAGGAAAAAGAGATAAAAGAACTGGAAGAAAAGAGATAACTTTAATCTAACACTTGACCACAGAGAGTACATTTATTTAAAAGATAACAGAAAGAAAGGAACTATTGGAAAGGTAAGAGAAAGAGAAGATAATGCTGAGAGTCAAGGAAGATGAGAAAATTATATTAATACTGATTGTTAAGGAGTTATTTCTCTTCTTGAAAAGATAAACTATGTATTTCTATCTTCTAAGGTAGGTGGGGGAATAAGTCACACAAAAAGAATCTGATGGATAATAAAGTTGATGCCAGACACTTCATTTCTTGTTCACCAAGTTAGCTCATCAAAAATAGGGAAGATTGAAGAGGGCAAATTGAATGAGAATCGGATCATTTAGATTTTTGTCCTTTTTGTTTTGTTTTGCTACTATTGAGAGGTTAGTATATATTTGTAAATACATGGAAATTATTGATGAGAACAGAAAAATGAAGATCTTAAATGGTATGGCAATTTTTGATAGAACAGATAAAGAAGTGGTACAATTATATTAGTGGCATGAGTTAACTACCATTGGTGAAAAGAAAAGAGGTATGGATTCATATGAATTATATGGAAAGGAGTCAGAGAGGTGAAAAAAAAGTTAGAATGTAATTTAAAAGTTCAGAACGTGACTTAAGAAGCAGACAAGGTCACTAGAAGAGGGAAAGTGTACTGTTTCTTCACAAAGAAAAGTATTTTGAAAAGAATTCTACTTAAATGTATTGTGAACAATAGTCCTTCAGTTTCATAAGCCATCCAATCCAAGATGTCACACCTTTGAGGGAAACTATAAATAATTATAGGGGTTCCCACAGTTTTACCTATAACCTGATCCTCACAGAATTCACAAATTCTCTAAAACATGGCTTCCACTCTTCCTACCACCTCATGGGAGAGGATCTGACTGCCACAAGGCCTTTGATAGATCTTCTTCACTATAGTTTAGAAGGGATTATCCTTCACTTGTGGTTTCTTCCACCACTGAATTTTCCTTTCTTTCTTTTTAAGCAGAATTGAAAGATTCTATTTTTCAGCCAAACTCTCTCTTTTTTTTTTCCAGGCAGGACACATAATTTCCTGACCTCTTTTGCTGATGTATAGCAGTCATTTTTCCACAACATTAGACTAGGTAATCTATTCTTAGGGGAACCTCGTCAAGCCTGACTGATATTCTGCATTTTTCTTTCTTTTCCCTATTTGATATATATTTTTTACTCTTTCTTCCCCATCAAATTTTCTGCTGTGGAAATATAATAATAATAATAAAATATCTAGGGAAAGATAGAATATATTTACTAGTCCATGATGCTAAGATGAAGTGAGAAGCAGAAAGGTCATGTTTTCCATTTTTGAAAATAAAGTGAAATAATAAATTTGCATGTTGAGAAAAATCCACAATCTCAGCTAGAAATATCCCATTTGTAGATTGTTTTGATACTGGTATCATATTGGAAGATGAATTCTATTGTCAATGAAAAGTGCTGGTACAATGACAGCTGTGGAGACCAATATCTTCTATTAATGCAAAGAAGACACAAAAATACCACTGGGTTTTTTTTTGCTATCCTGTCAGAATTAGTCACCCAACTTGCTTTCAGGGGACTGCCAGCATGCCACCTTATTTCCTTGACAAGGCTGAGCACAGGACCAAGTTCAGAGAGGGCACACTCTTGCTTGTCATGATAATGTTAGACTCTTCCTATTTTCCTCTCTATCCTGTGGCCCATCAGAAAAATTAACACAGTCCACATGTTCTCATTTTTTCTCTCCACAAACAAGACACTGGACAGCTGTCAGACTGGAATAAGTTTTACTCACAATCAATTTGTATCTGATTCAAAGAACTGAGCCAGAAATGCAATGAGAAAACCCATTCCCATTGCCTGGAGGTTTAGGCTGAATCTGGCCAGAGGGTGGTGAGAAATGAACTGGTGCAGTTGGTCAGTACAGACCGTCTATCCTGTAATGATATTATAAGCAGCATTAAGCATTTATTGAGAACTTTCTGTGATTGTGCCATTGTACCAAATGCACTGCCCTGTAGAAAATTGAGGGGAAAAAGTTTACAGTTTAATTGGAGATTGACTTACATAAGGAAAACATAAAGTCCTATATTCTCATCATGAAATGGATGATGCCAACAAGTAAAAGCTATAGGAGTTTAGAGATTGGAGAGCCCAGCACGCACGTTCAGTTAAGCTATATGTTAAATATATATAATAAGTCATCCCTTACAGTGGGAGTGAGTTTTTAAATCTCAGTTATCTGAACTTGAAATCTGCTATTTGAATTTCACTCAAATATTTATTTTACTTGGCTTTGTAAGCCAGGTGCTATATTGTCCTTTTGTGCCATTTTTTCCTAAGAATATGTCTGAAAACTTGAATAAGTATGTAAAGCTAAATATTCTGATTTATGAACTTTTAAAATGACCCTTAGTATTTCATTAGATAAAACAGAATTATAGCATTAAATAATATTAATGGAGATGAAGTGTACTGAAGTCAATATGGACCACTGGCAATGTTAAAAAGGAATATAAATGGTGGGATTTGGGTCTTAGGGAAAAGTTTAGCTATGTAGTATATAAAAATTTCACTAATAAAGTAATAACAGTGTGCTTGATATAGCAAACAAATCTGACAGATTCTCACATTTCTTGTTTCACCAGCCTTCAATGTGATTGTAATGCATCAAAAAAAAATAAATAAATAAATAAATAAACAAATGCATTCTTATAGGAAGCAATAATCCAAGGAGACCACCCTCCCCTTCCTTAACACAATATGCTACTAGCTGTGTTGAATGAATTAGCCACCACATTTGTTTAAGTGTTTGAGTTTTAAAGACAATGCTTTATACCATTGAATTGGTTTTATTTTATTGAAGTATAGTTGATTTACAATGTTGTGTTAATTTCTTTTATACATCAAAGTGATTCATATGTGTGTGTGTAAATGCATGTATATAATACAATTTTACTCCAGACTTTTCTGCCTTCTCTCTACTATCCTACATTCTGGTCTGTGCAGTTCAAGGATGCATTTTTGGACAGTGTAGTTTGAACTGAGAGATATTTATAAGTCAAATAATATAAGTTATTTTTCTTTGGTATAGGCTAATTTAACTATGGACTGCAAATGGGAATACAGTCTAAATATAAACTGTGGCTGGTAGGTTGTAGATGCTCAAACAATGTTTGTTGAGTAGTTGAATGTGTAGAAAAAATTCATGGAAAGCCCAGTTTCAACTAGTTTTCCTTATTCCATGAGCCTGAATGACTTCGAAGATTTTCTTTTTTAAATTTATTTAAGTTGGAAGATAATTACCTTACAATATTGTGATGGCTTTTGCTATACTTCAACACAAATTGGCCAAATGTATACATATATCCCCCCAATCCTGACTCCCTGCCCCCTCTCCTCCCCAGCCCATCTCTCCAGGTTGCACAAAGCACCAGCCTTGGGTGCCCTGCTTCATATATTGAACTTTCACTGGTCATCCATCCTACATATGGTAATGTACACAGAGTTTTTCAATAGCAACACTACCTTAGCATTTCTTATTACTCCATTCAGTGTCTGGAATGGCAAATCAATGTCATCTCTAAAGGGACAAAAAGAAAAATGAAGTTGAAAAAATAAATAGTATGATATACATTACCTGATTCTATGACTGAAGAAAGAACATCACATCTCAGTTCAGTTTAGTCGCTCAGTCGTGTCCTGTTCTTTATGACCCCATGGACCACAGGATGCCAGGCCTCTCTGTACATCACTAACTCCTGGAGTTCACCCAAACTCATGTCCATTGAATTGGTGATGCCATCCAAACATCTCATTCCTTGTCGTCCCCTTCTCTTCCTGCCTTCAATATTTCCCAGCATCAGGGTCTTTTCAAATGAGTCAGCTCTTCGCATCAGATGGCCAAAGTATTGGAGTTTCAGCATCAACATCATCTTCCAATGAACACTCAGGATTGACCCCTTTTAGGATGGACTGGTTGGATCTTCTTGCAGTCTAAGGGACTCTCAAGAGTCTTCTCCAACACCACAGTTCAAAAGCATCAATTCTTCAGTGCTTAGCTTTCTTTATAGTCCAACTCACATCCATACATGACCACTGGAAAAAACATAGCCTTGACTAGACAGACCTTTGCTGACAAAGTAATGTCTCTGCTTTTTAATATTCTGTCTAGGTTGGCCATAACTTTCCTTCCAAGGAGTAAGGGTCTTTTAATTTCATGGCTGCAGTCAGCATCTGCAGTGATTTTGGAGCCCCCCAAACAATAAAGTCAGCCACTGTTTCCCCATCTATTTCCCTTGAAGTGATGCAACTGGATGCCATGATCTTAGCTTTCTGAATGTTGAGTTTTAAGCCAACTTCTCCACTCTTTTCTTTCACTTTCATCAAGAGGCTCTTTAGTTCGTTCTTCTTCACTTTCTGCTATAAGGGTGGTGTCATCTGCATATCTGAGGTGATTGATATTTCTCCTGGCAATCATGATTCCAGCTTGTGCTTCCTCCAGCCCAGCATTTCTCATGATGTACTCTGCATATAATTTAAATGAGCAGGGTTACAGTATACAGCCTTGACGTATTCCTTTTCTTATTTGGAACCAGTCTGTTGTTCCATGTCCAGTTCTAACTGTTGCTTCCTGACCTGCATGTAGATTTCTCAAGAGACAGGTCAGGTAGTCTGGTATTCCGATCTCTTGAAGAATTTTCCAGTTTATTGTGACCCACACAGTCAAAGGCTTTGGCATAGTCAATAAAGCACAAATAGATGTTTTTTTTTTCTGGAACTCTCTTGCCTTTTTGATGATCCAGCAGATGTTGGGAATTTGATCTCTGGTTCCTTTGCCTTTTCTAAAACCAGCTTGAACATCTGGAAGTTCATAGTTCATGTATTGCTGAAGCCTAGCTTGGAGAATTTTGAGCATTACTTTACTAGCATGTGAGATGAGTGCAATTGTGTGGTAGTTTGAGCATTCCTTGGCATTGCCTTTCTTTGGGATTGGAATGAAGACTGACTTTTCCAGTCCTGTGGTCACTGCTGAGTTTTCCAAATTTGCTGACATATTGAGTGCAGCACTTTCAGAGCATCATCTTTCAGGATTTGAAATAGCTCAACTGGAATGCCATCACCTCCACTAGCTTTGTTCATAGTGATGCTTCCTAAGGCCCACTTGACCACATTCTGGGATGTTTGGCTCTAGGTGAGTGATCACACCATCATGATCATCTGGGTCATGATGATCTTTTTTGTACAGTTTTTCTGTGTATTATTGCCAACCCTTCTTTATATGTTCTGCTTCTGTTAGGTCCATACCATTTCTGTCCTTTATTGAGCCCATCTTTGCATGAAATATTCCCTTGATATCTCTGATTTTCTTGAAGAGATCTCTAGTCTTTCCCATTCTATTGTTTTCCTCTATTTCTTTGTACTGATCACTGAGAAAGGCTTTCTTATATCTCCTTGCTATTATTTCGAACTCTGCATTCAGATGCTTATATCTTTCCTTTTCTCCTTGGCTTTTCACTTCTCTTCTTTTCACAACTATTCGTAAGGCCTCCTCAGACAGCCATTTTGCTTTTTTGCATTTATTTTTCTTGGGGATGGTCTTGATTCCTGTCTCCTGTACAATGTCACTGACCTCTGTCCATAGTTCATCAGGTACTCTGTCTATCAGATCTAGTCCCTTAAATCTGTTTCTCACTTCCACTTCTTACATCACATCTCAGTTGTGCCAAAAGGCCTATCTACCCCCAGCTACTTAACCCCATAAGCTAAACCAACAAAAGGAAAGGAAAACTATCAGAATGATATTCTGATACAGAAAAAGGAATGTTTGCTCAAAAAAAAAGGTCCATTTCTGGGGCAAGACATTTTGTTCAGGAAGGGTGGAAAAGGAAAATTGTCACATGAAAGAGTAAGTTCTGAGTTTAGATTTGAAGGCGATCAATCCTGGGATTTCTTTGGAAGGAATGATGCTGAAGCTGAAACCCCAGTACTTTGGCCACCTTATGCGAAGAGTTGACTCATTGGAAAAGACTCTGATGCTGGGAGGGATTGGGGGCAGGAGGAGAAGGGGACGACCCAGGATGAGATGGCTGGATGGCATCACGGACACGATGGACGTGAGTCTGAGTGAACTCCGGGAGACGGTGATGGACAGGGAGGCCTGGCGTGCTGCGATTCATGGGGTTGCAAAGTGTCGGACACGACTGAGCGACTGAACTGAATTGAACTGACTGAACATTGGAAGCTACAGTTTTTCCAGTAATTGTGTATGAGTATGATAGCTGGACCATAAAGAAGGTTGAGTGCTGAAGAATTGATGTTTTTGAATTGTGGTGTTGGAGAAGACCCTTGAGGATCCCTTGGACTGCAAGGAGGTCAAATCAATCAATTCTAAAGAAGTCAATCCTGATTGTTCATTGGAAAGACTGCTGCTGAAGCTGAAACTCCAATACTTTGGCGACCTGATAGAAAGAGCCAACTCACTGGAAAAAATCTTGATGCCGGGAAAGATTGAGGGCAGGGGGAGAAGGGGGTGACAGAGAATGAGATGGTTAGATGGCGTCACTGACTCAGTGGACATGAGTTTGAGGAAACTCTGGGAGATAGTGAAGGACAAGGAAGCCTGATATGCTGTAGTCCATGGGGTCACAAAGCATCAGACACAACTTAGTGACTGAACAACAATGGTTGGAATTATTGAGGACTTCAACTAGCAATGTATTTCGAAGAGCTCTCTGTTGGCTTTGATGAATTTGTGGAATTGTCTCCTTGTCTACTCATTACCACGAAAAAAACAAAAAGAAGATCTGACAGTTCCAGCAATCTTCTTTAGCTTCTGTTGTTTTCCATTAGCAACGGGAGCATATTCTTTTAGTGAAACACAAAAGCTGGTATCCCAGGCTACCGCTGAGCCTTGCAGCATGCAGGGCGATTCACTCATTCGGAGAGATGCTCCGAAAGGTGGTTAGAGACTGTTTTAGCACTTTATTTGTCCCAATTATCTGCTCCTGCCTATTAGGGTGAATGGAACATCATGGCATTGTTTATCATGGGCTTTATATTCGCTAATAACATTGTTGTTTATTACTGCAAACATGCTGTATGCAGTCAGCTCTGCTTCTGTTTATCCTCACTGCTCCAAGTTCTGGTTTTGTTTTCTTGCTTTGTTTCTTCCTTTTTTCCTTCTTCTTCTCCTTTTTTTCTTCCTACCCCAAACAAATCAAATGAACTAACCAAATTTCCCACATTGTGTGACTAAAGATGCCTCTTCAATTAAGCTTCTTCAGGTTGATTAATTTCAGGCAGTTTCAGAAAATAGCAGGGTGATACCTACATGCTGGATTGCTCTCTGACCATATTTCAATGGCAAGTGCCTGCTGGAGCTTTTCCTTCCAGGTGCTCACAGTCTGAGTACACTAGTTTGAGTAACCATCAGAGGAAAGGATGCTGCGAATTGTTGCCATTAGATCATTTAATCTTCCCCAAGGTCCTCTTCTTCCACACACTGTTTTACACAAACGTATCCAGGGACTCTCCATGGCCTGAGGCCTGCTGAATGTGCTTTAAAAAATGCCCCTCATTTGAGCCTGTAGGAAAGATAGTATCTGTGCAGTCTGTTTTTCCTGTAACCACACTGAATTGTGAGAACTCTGCAGTGTTCTTTCTCTGTACATATGCTTGCTGCATCCTAATACCTAGTGCCTTATTTAAGAAACAATTAAGATAGATGATCAATACCTTAATCAGGAGGAAAGATTCCTTAACTGTGCCAATAGTAAACTGCTCTTTCTCTCCCTCTTTCTTCCTGGTGGAGAGCGTTTGTAATCTTGACAACTTAGACATGTGCCCGTCATCACTAGAATATGGGAGTGGGGAAGACAGATCTCGTTCAAAGTAGATGGATGGATTAGGAAGTAAGGCCAAATAGAGCATCTTGTTGAAAAGATATGTGCTAATTCACTGCTAATAATTAGGGACAACTAAGTTTCAAACTGACAATAAAACTCAGGTTTACCTGATAGGGAGAGGCTTTCTCTTGAAAAGTGGCCACAGAAACAGATACATTTATAGTTTATTAAAGATGTGGAAAAGCATGGTAATCATGGGGGAAAGAAAATTTGTTTTTCAGACTCAGGACCTGTGCCTGCATCCTCTCTGTGAGGACATTTTCACTCTAAGATCTTCACCTACTTTTGAGCTTTATTTTTTGAGCTTCAATGTCCTCATTGTAGAATTGAAACTATAACCATCTTATGTGCTGTGCTGTGCTGAGTTGCTCTGTCATGTCCAACTCTTTACAATCCCATGGACTGTAGTCTGCCAGGTTCCTCTGTCCATGGGGATTCTTCAGGCAAAGAATACTGGAATGGGTTGCCATGACCTCCTTGATCATCTTATAATCTTGTTTAATAAATAAAAAACAAGTGTACATACCTTAAATATCTGTGTTATAGAAGAAGCCCTCAATGGACTTCATCTTACATACTTGAAGTGGAGACATGGAAACAGAAATTATTACCAATAAACCAGTTATTCATTTAATACAAGAGTTAAGTCCAGTGTATATAAATATAATCTACCTGCCAAAGAAGCTGAAATAACTGAAAGAATATATTTTTAAATGTATTATATTAAAGTATAGTTGATTTAAAAAATTGTGCCAGAAGAATACTTTTTAAGCTCAAGTTTATGGTAAATAATGAGTTCTTAATAGATAGGGGGAAATAACACAGGAATGAAATAAGAAAGTAAAATAAAAGTCCAAAGATTGAAACACAAGACAATGACAGTTTTAAAAGTGAGAAAGTGTTCCAACCTCAGGAAATGATGGAGTAACTTGGTCTGACAGCCCACCCAGAATGACAATTGTAAAATCTGAAAACTATTTAAGAAAAACATTTGAATGCAGAAATTTCAGGTATCATCTACTCATATAAGATTGATTGCTTTGGGCCTGAGGACACTTCTCAGTCAGCAAGTAACTCAAGCTACATAAAGCTATAGCCTAACAGGCTGGAGATATCAGAGAGCAGAGAGTGATGCTGGCAGAACATTCAAAAGGTAGGAATAGAATCCTTCATTGTTGGGAGCTGAAGAGATGAGTCCCAAAAATATGAATATAAAAATCCATCCAAATCCTTGTTTGACCTTTAAACTATACATGTAGTAAAGAAGGGGAATTTCCAGGGGGCTTAAGAATAAAGCAGAAGGTGAAAGTTAAGACATCAACGTACAGAATCAGGAGACAAAGTTTGGAGTTTAACTGTAGACAGGTTAGCTTTTTCTCTGACACAGAAATTGTTCTTCAGAGGAACATTACAGAATTAAGAGCTTTTACATCCAGGATCAAATTAAAACAAGCAAACAAACAAAACACACACACACACACACAAAATTAGGTATACAAAGAAAATAAGAAAATGTGAACCTATATTCAAGAAAACAAAGGTTATGGAAATTCAGTTCAACATCACCCAGATGCTAAAATTAACAGAAAAGTGCATTAGGTCAAATATTATAAATATGTTCAAAGGATTAATAAATGAAAAATGAGAGAATGAAAAACTTTGGAAGAGAAATAAAAGTACAAAACATCAAACGGTAATTTTTGAATTAAAAATAAAGTAATTAAATGCAAAATTAACTGGAAAATATTAAGAGCAGATTTGAAATAAAAAGTACATTTACTTGAAAGTAGATTATTAAAGCATACATTCTGAAAGAGAAAGAGAAAAAAGATTTAAGGAAAAAGACAATGTGCAGAAATTTGTGGAATAATAAAATATTAAGTTGTCAAAAATATGTACAATTGAAGCCCAGAAAGAAGACAGCCACAATAGGAAAACAAAAATGTTTGAAAAGATGTTAGCTGAAAATTTACCAAATTTGGTGAAATTTATATGCTCCCAGGTCTAAGAAGCCTAATAAGTTCCTAGTAAGATAACTACAAATATGGTTATACTTAGTTACATAAAAGTGACATTTGTGAAATCCAAAAATAAAGCAAAAAATCTTGAAATCAGTCAGAGAAAATGAAGGAAATCACAGATACAATGTTGATTAGCCTCTCATTAGTAACAGTAGAGTCTCCAATGCTATGAAATATCTTTAAAGTATTGTATCAGAGGAAAGGAGAAAGCTGTCAATCCAGATTTGTGGAGAGAAAGAGAAATTAGCCTTCTAAAATTAAAGTGAAAAAAAAAAAAACAGTTTCAAATAAAAGTGAAACTAGCCCCGGGGTGAGGGGGGGAGTGAAATTCANTTCAAATAAAGGTGAAACTAGCCCCGGGGTGAGGGGGGGAGTGAAATTCAGATCGTTCTAAATAAGCAAAAATTAAGAAAATATTTTCAGTTTCTGCACACATACACACAGAAAAATGCTAAAAATAATTCTTCAAAATGCAGGCAAATGGCACCAGGTTGAATCTCAAATGTACAGGAAACAATAATTATCAGTAGGAATGACAACAAAGGGATAAACATAGCAGAATGATATTTTTCAAATATTTTTATAAGCATTCAAAAGGATATGGCTATTTAAAGCAAAAGGTATATAAAATTCTAAATAATTACATGTACAACTCCTTGCGACCCAATGGCCTATACTGTAGCTGTCCAGGCTCCTCTGTCCATGAGGATTCTACAGGCAGGAAAGCTGGAGTGGGTTGCCACGTGCTCCTTCAGAGGATCTTCCCAACCCAGGGATCAAACCCAGGTCTCCTGCATTGCAGGCAGATTCTTTATCATCTGAGCCACAGGGAAGTCTTTACTTTAGTTAGAGAGTTTAAATAATCTAAATGAATTACATATGATAACACCAACATAAAAAATTGATAACTAGAACTGCATTCTATGTATTATCTGAAGAATATAAAGTCAAAATGCATAACTTAATGTTTAGGACAATAACTTCATAATGCAAACAACTGAATAACTATAGCTAAAATACACACACAGGAATCAAACTGGAATACTAAAAATAAGTTATTAAACAGAAGGCAGGAAAACATGGAAATAGATAAATGAGAGAAAAAATATATTACTTTTACATATTTATAGACATAAACAATAAAATATATTTAATAAACATGAAAGTGAAAGTGTTAGTGGCTCAGTCATGTCCGACTCTTTGCAAGCCCATGGACTACAGCCTTCTAGGCTCCTCTGTCCATGGAATTCTCCAGGCAAGAATACTGGAGTGGGTTGCCATTCCTTCTCCATGGAGTTTCCTGACCCAGGGATCAAACCCAGGTCTCCCGCATTGCAGGCAGATTCTTTACCATCTGAGCCACCAGGGAACTATTTTCAGTCATACTCAGAATATACTATAAACCCACAAAACCATAACAATATTATACTGGCACAAAAACGGAAATATAGCTCAATGGGACAGAACAGAGGGCTGCAAAATAAGCCCGCACGTATGGTCAATTAAGTCAGGCAAGTGAGGCAAGAATGTACAGTGGAGAAAAGACAATCTTCTTCAATAAGGAATTCTGAAAAACTGGACAGCTACATGTAAAAGAATGAAGTTAGAACATTCACTAATACCATATACAAAAATTAGCTCAAAATGGATTGAAGTTTCAATGTAAGACCAGAAACCATAAAACTCCTAGTGGAAAACATATATTTAACAGTCTTAGACATAATATGAAACAAAAGTCTTTTGGATCTGCTTCCTAAAGAAAGGCAAATAAAAGAAAAAATAAACAAATGGGACCAGAAAGTGAAAGTCACTCAGTTGTGTCCAACTCTTTGCAACCCCATGGACTATAGAGTCCATGGAATTATCCAGGCCAGAATACTGGAGTTGGTAGCCTTTCCCTTCTCCAGGGGATCTTCCCAATCCAGGAATTGAACCAGGGTCTCCTGCACTGCAGGCAGATTTTTTACCAACTGAGCAGCTTTTGCACAACAAAAGAAATCACTGACAATATAAACCTACTGAATGGGAGAAAATATTTGCAAATGACTTGACTGGAAAAAGGTTAACGTCCAAAATATATAAATAGCTCATACAACTCTAGATTAAAAAAAAAAAAAAATCCAATAAAAAAAAAGAGCAGGAGGCCCAAATAGACATTTCTTCAAAGAGGAAGTATAAGATGGCCAATGGACACATGAAAAGATGCTCAACGTCACTAATCATCAGAGAAATGATCATCAATACCATAAAGAGAATCAACTGACACATGTCAGACTCAATATTATTAAAAAGGTCACAGGTAAGAAATATTGGTGAGGATGTGGAGAAAAGGGTACCCTTGTACACTTTTGGTGAGCTGTTTATTGGTGCAACAGCTATGGAAAGCAGTATGGAAGTTTCTAAGAAGCTAAAAACAGAACTACCATGTGACTCATCATTATGG
>SJYQ01007736.1:112882-182358 GCA_006410935.1 Redunca redunca
TTTGTTAAAATTCTTGCTGTGTTCAAGACCCCAAGTTCAGTTAGCATTCTTATTATGAATTTTTTGTCCTCTAATTCTGGTAAATTATTCATCTGTGTTTCATTATTGTTGTTGTTTTTTAGTTTTGTTTTATTCAAAACAAATTGCTCTTTCTCACCATTTTAGTTTTTCTATTTCTATAAAATAAGGTGAAAGTTACCTTATTTGGCTTCTGAAATTATTTCTTTCTGTGGGAGTATCTCTACATAGCATACTCATACCTAGCAGTGTTGATGGGAGAGCTATATCTAAATTGAGCATATGTCATATATTTCTGCAGTGTGTCCTGGCAGTTATCATTTTGATGTGAGGGGAAATTGAAGATAGACTGGCTAAAGCCATAGCCAGGTATGAACGGGGACATCTCCTATGGTCAGTGGCCATCAGCACCCTATCTGGGGTTGAGATTAGGTACTAAGGTTCCAAAACAGAAACCCTGAATGCTAGATCTGAGATGTTTTATTTCCCTCTAAGTATGCACCCTCCCCCCCTCCTATCAATGGCACATTTGCTCCAGAGAAAAATTTATTTTGCCAAACGATCAAAAAAAAAAATATCTTGAGTCTCAGACGAAGTGAGCTATATTGATATGTCCCTTCATCATGACCGTTAAGTTAAAAATTTTTGTAAACATATGTAAATTTTATCTAAAACTATCTTGAAATTATAATAATACATTGCATTATGGGTAGACTTTAGATTTTCCAAAATTAAAGATTAAAAGAAATGCTATTTAAGAAAAAAAAAAACTATCAAAGCCAGTGGAGATCTTTTCTGAAAGAAAGTTAAGCTGCATTTCTCTGAAAAGCATTATCCTTTTTTTTTTTTTTTTTTTTAAGCTGCGCAGTGCAGCTTTCAGGGTCTCCACTACCTGAATGGTGCTTGAGCCTGGGCCATAGCAGTGAAAGCCCAGAATCCTAACCATCAGGCCACCAGGGAACTCTCATAACATCTTATATTCTATTATAAAATAAACATGATTTTGAAAGATTTAAGAGAATTTTTGTAGGTTCTTGGGAAATGAGTAACTAATTATAGATAGATACATACATAAAAAAAGGAAAGCTCCCTTCTCTAAACTATTTTTTTCAGTTGATAAATTAAATGGAGGATGAAACGACTTTCAATGGAGAAGGATTATGTTTCCCAGTGTTATAAAAAGAAATTTGGGATCAAACTGAGTACATCTCCCTGACCCTGTAACTGTGATTATTATTTTAACCTCCCTTTATTTATCTTAACCTCCCTTATTTCATATACAAAAGAAATTATATTTGTAGCTTATAAGATTGTTAGCAGGAACAGTGAATGGTGAGAGCAACTATTTCAATGCTCACAGAAGAAGAGAGCTCAAGACTTTATGAATCAGGTTCTATTGATATATGAAGTTAAACTGAAAAGAAGTGAAAAACTGTCTCTGTTAAAGCCATAAAAGCAGTTGTATATTTTGCTGGTTTAGTTTCCAGAGTGGAAAAACATAAAAGCACAGGGTGGGAAGAATCACAGAAATTGAATAGTTATTCATTAATTGTATTATTTATTAGGAATCTATAATATACTAAACAGTATTCTAGGCTCTGTTATTATAATGATGAATGAAACAAAGTCTTGATTTCATGGAATTTATAGTCTATTGTATAAAATATAGCACTCAAACCTTCAGATTGTACTACATTAATATCCAAATATGGGTAATATGCAAAGCACTTTTTTATTTGAAAGAAGAGGGACTAACCATGGCAACTCATACACTATTCTTTGGTTTTTGCATTGATGAAATATAAGTTTTATTTCCTATTATCCTCCCAATACCCAGCACAGTTTCTATTCAATTAACATCAATTTAATGAAAGACTTTTGGAAAAATACTTCCTTAGACTTTCATGCAGTTAAGAAGGGGAGAGATTATACATAGCTCCATGAGCACATTTGCATCACATAGGCATAATTCCAAATATCCACCTTCCCATATCACTTCTTTAAAGCCAAATGACCGAGTCCTGCTGAAAATAATTAGACTAGCTATGGCTCTGAGATTTGCCCAAATCAAACCATCCCTTTCCTTCTCTGTATGCTTTTTATCTAGGCTGAAAGACTAGATGTTCTACCTCAGTTTACATTACATATTCTAGTCCCTTTCCTCACTCTAAGCTTTTCCTAAATCACAGATTTCTCATCTAAGTCTTGAAATTCTTGGGAGTGTATTTTACCCAAGAGCATTTCCCTCATGTGTGTGTTAAGCTGTATTGTGTCCGACTCTTTGCAAACCCATGGTTTGTAGCCCACCAGGTTCCTCGGTCCATGGGATTCTGCAGGCAAGGATACTCGAATGGGTTCCTATTTCCTCCTCCAGGGGAGCTTCCCAATCCAGTGAGCAAACCCTCTTCTCCTGTGTCTCCTGTACTGGCAGGCAGATTCTTTACTGCTGTGCCACCTCTGGCTGTTTCAGCCTCATTATGAGATGTGGTTCCAGTCTAAATTGAATGCTCAGATTTTAGATGGTAACCTTCATATCTTTGAGGGTTACATTACAGACTTCTGTGTAACCCTCCAAAATATAGCACCTTCTGGTTATGATTAATTATTTTCTTCTTGAATCTAAAATTGTTTTAACCTCTAAACACTGTAATATGACCTGTTTCTACCTCCATCTCCCACATAGTGCCCTCAGTATTTAATGGTAAAGTTCCTGAACTCTGATTCTCAACAGTTAAGCTTTACCTTCTCTTTATGCTGAATTGCAAAGACTCCACCATCTGGAATATTGTGAGGTAGATTCCACCCCCCAAAAAAACATAGATAATCTTCTCTAAAAGGTGTGGTCAAAGCAAGTCACATGGACCTACCTGATCTTAGGGAAGCCAAAGAGAGAGAACTGGCCTGAACATTTACTGACCAGGGCTAATAAGTAACAGGATGGAAAGCTGTTTATCATTTGTAAGGTAAAAAATATTTGGCTATTTTTTCTTAATGACAAAAACAAACAAACAAAATTAACAAAGCTAAGTAATTTTAACATTGATAAGATGCCACAGTGGAGACCAGGTTGGAAATCATCTAAGGAAGAATGAAGATGATTTCTTTTTCATCCTGCCTATTAGTTTTCCTCTTAATTTTGCATAATAAATGCATTTTACATAATCTATTATTTTTAACAAGAAATCCACACATTTTCTCCTCCCTAAAATACAGCTCTAATGGAGAGATACTATTATTTAAAGTGTGTAAACTTGGAATAATTACTTAGATATGAGAGAATATCCCAACACAGGATTAATATTAGAATAGTTTAGTCCTATAATGGAGTCATCAAAAATAATAAAATAATTCTTATAATAAAGACATTTTAGTGAAACATAAAATCTTTTAGTAGTTGTGCCTGGAATAGGTGGTTTGATTTAATACTAAGAGAAAGCTAGTCACATTTTATGTTGCTTTGGGTTTTTTTTTTTCCAATTAAGGATAATTATGTTTAAACATGAAAGGACAAGACATATTTGCAAGAAAATCTTAAAACCCCCCAAATTCCAAATTTGTCAAAATACTTCAAATCTTTTTGTTATTAAATATTATACTTCAAAGTGTTGACAGAATTTGCAGAAAATCTATAGGATCAATACTGATCATCTACTAACAGTTTTGGAGAATGGAAGGGGAACAGAGAAATTCAGGTGATCACATCGATCTAATTTTCACAGAAGGAAACAAGCAACATGACTAAGATATTTTAAGTAGGGCAAAATATTACAAAGCAATGGTAGATTTCATAATATTTAACAAATTTTTGTTTGTTTCTCTAAAATTTGAGAAAAGTTGATGATTCAGAAACTGGCTAGGTCAATTCCATGTACTATGTTTCATGTTGCATTAACATTGTGTGGGTCTTTGGAATATCACAATCATAAAAATGAGCGTGAGGGGAATGAGACACACTTATTTGCTCAAATTTGTTGAATTTGCACCCAACTTTATAATTATAAAGAAGATTTTTAATTCACAGGCTACAAATGAGTTTAATGTTGATCTCAATTAACATTTATTATCATTGTCATATTTGTAACTGTTAGGTGCACCTATCAAAATAAATCACTGAGCTTAATTAACAACAACAGCAACAAAAAACTAGTTACAGATTTACCCTGTTTCCTTAAATGTTACTTTTACTTGATGAATAGATCAGCAAAATGGTAGATAACATTTGTGTATACTTTAACATGATATTTATCAGCTCAAGGCCCCAAATGACATCATTTTAGACAAATATAAAGGTGTGAATTGGATAACTTTGAAACTGAATTATAACTGGCTGACTGCATGCTGATTAAAGTTGTAATTTCAAATTGGTAGAGAATCTTTCCCAATATATTCTAGATCTCAGTCTTAGCCTTTTGTGCATTTATAGTAAAATACTGAAAAACCCCAGGTTACAGATAGCTAAAAGCCAAAAATAGGTAGAAAATATTATATGGCAAAATCCAATCCAAATCTAATTTGCAAGATTTGATTAAGTATCTTTCATGAAAATAAATGTGAGTTTTATGGTCAAATCCCAAGTAATATATATCCTTAGTTCTATCTTGAAATCTGTACAGTTTTGAAAAGGTCACAACATTTTAATGGAAGAAAGTCAAACATGAGGTGACAACCTAGTAAATGGTGATTTTAAAAGATTTGGTGCTGTAATTTCATAAAAATAATCCTTAATTCACATTTTACTTTTTTGTAATTGACCAACTGGAACCAGAATATTGTGTTTTTAAATACTATATTGCTGGGGAAGTATGTCTAAATATTGTGAAGATGAGGAATATCTAAGTATTGTATCCTGTGATAATGCATTAAAGAAAAGAGGGGTGCTTACACTGCAGAATCAGAGTTTCTAATGAGAGCACAATGGTGATCTGAAATTATTTTAAGAACCTTAATGTACACAAAATGTAGCTTCTACAGATATATCTAGGTCAATGAATTAGACTCACAAAATGTATGATTCATATTCAAGAAAATGGAAATATTCAATAATTATCATCTAAAATGAAATAAGCTTTATTAAAAGAAAACATTATTTTTAGTTTCTTCATGTTTTATGAAGTCTGAATGCAGCTTGTCAATGATATTGAAGAGGAACTTTCATTACTCAGGAATCTAATGTACAACATGATGACTACAGTTGATAATATTGTGTTGTATATTTGAAAATTGANCTATTATTAGAAAATTTACAGTTTTTCTCCCAAGAGTTCAATTAGTAAAAAGTGAGATATAGAGGCTTAATATTATTGTTTCATAACTATAAGAAGATAATTCTGAAGACTGAGTAATAGATGGCAAATGACAGATTATGTAAGTATGACAGAAGCTGGATTTGATGATTTTGAATAACCAACTTTTAACTAAGGAATATGGCTGGGACTTCAACTCTATAAATTAAACTTCTGAACTGTTGAACTAATACATTGGATTTGCCTTTGAAATACAGACCATTTTTTCCCCTAGAAAGTCTAATACATTGGGATGTAAATAATGACTCAAATTGGACTATAACTCTCAAGTAGTCTTCTAGGTTGGAGGGCTTTTCTGTATGCCTGTATTCAATTTCAAATAAAACAAAGTTCTCTATAAAATAACTGGAAATTTGTCAGTATTCTAGATGTGGTGCAACTTCTAAATATGAAATTACAAAATATATGAACAAAAATAGGGGCAATTGAATCGGGAGCAAACCTGCAGCAGTTTAGCAATCTGGACAAATTCATTCTTTCCTTCAACCAATCACAAGCAAGTTGAAATCCCATGAAAATAATGTGTCATTTTTGTATTCATCAAAATTTTACAGTTTTCAGAGTATCTGTCTTTCACCTCCTAGGTTAAGTTTATTTTTAGGTATTTGATGTTTTTTTTTGTTTGATCAGTTTCAAATGAGATTTTTTTTTTCTTTTTCTTCTGATATGGAACCACCTAAGATCACAGATTGCCAATGCAATCTTCAGAAAAATGAGCAAAGCAGAAGGAATCATGCTCCCTGACTTCATAATAAACTACAAAGCTACAGTAATCAAAACAGCTTGGTACTGACACAAAAATAGACACATTGATAAACGCAACTGAATGAAGTGTCTAAAAATGAACTCAGGCACTTAAGGTCAGTTAATTGATGACAAAGTAGGCAAGAATATATGATGGAGTAAAGGTAGTCACCTCAGTAATAGGTGCTAGGAAAACTGGACCATAACATGTAAAAGAATGGAATTAGAGCAGTCTCAAATACAAAATTGATTAAGGACTTAAATATAAAACCTGAAATCACAAAACTTCTAGAATAAAACACAGGTAGAACATACTTTGACATAAGTTGCAGCAATATTTTTTGGATCTGTCTCAGGCAAAATAAATAAAAACAAAAAGAAACATATAGAACCTAATTAAACTTAAGAACTTTTGCACAGCAAAGGAAACTATCAAACAAAAAACAAAAATATAACCAACTGAATGGGAGAAAATATTTGCAAATAATATTATCAATATGTAGTTTTTATCCAAAATCCAAAATGTAAACAGCTTAAACAACTCAATATTTTTTAAAAATATGACAACCTGATTCAAACCTGGACAGAAGACCTGGATAAACATTTTTCTGGAGAAGATGTACAGATGACTAATAAGCACATGGAAAGATGCTTAACTTCTGCAATTATCAGGGAAATGCAAATTAAGATTCTAATGTGATATTACCTCACACCTGTCAAAATGGTTTTCATCAAAAAGATCATAAATAAAAATGTTGCTCATGATGCAAAGAAAAGGGAACACTAGTACACTGTTGGTGGGAATGTGAAATAGTTCAGCTTCTGCAGGAAACAGGTTCCCTGTATGCAGGTTAAGAAACAACAGTTAGAACCAGAAACAACATACTGGTTCCAAATTGGGAAAGGAATACGTCAAGGCTGTATATTGACACCTTGCTTATTCAACTTATATGCAGAGTACATCATGTGAAATGGTGGGCTGGATGAGTCACAAGCTGGAATCAAGATTTCCGGGGAGAAATATCAATAACCTCAGATATGCAGATGACACCAGCCTTACGGCGGAAAGTAAAGAGGAACTAAAGAGCCTCTTGATGAAGGTGAAAGAGAAGTGTGTAAGAGCTGGCTTAAAACTCATCTTGCAAAAAGCCAAGATAATGGCATCCAGTCCCATAATTTCATGGCAAATAGATGGGGAAACAGTGACGGACTTTATTTTCTTGGGCTTCAAAATTACTGCAGATGGTGACTTCAGCCATGAAATTAAAAGACACTAGCTCCTTGGAAGAGAAGCTTTCACAAAACTAGAGAATGTATTAAAAAGCAGAGACATCAATTTTGCCAACAAAGGTCCGTATAAACAAGGCTATGGATTTTCCAGTAGTTATGTATGTATGTGATAGTTGGACCATAAATAAGAATTGTTGCTTTCTAACTTTGGTGCTGGAGAAGACTCTTGAGAGTCCCTTGGACAGCAAGGAGATCAAACCAGTCAATCCTAAAGGAAATCAACCCTGAATATTTATTAGAAGGACTGATGCTGAAGCTGAAGCTCCAAGACTTTGGCCACTTGATGTGAAGAGGCGACTCATTAGTAAAGACCCTGATAACGGGAAAGATTGAGAGCAGAAGGAGAAGGGGACAACAGAGGATGAGATGGTTGGATGGCATCACCGACTCGATGGACATATGGACATGAGCAAACTCCAGGAGATGGTGAAGGACAATGAAGCCTGGCGTGTTGCAGTCCATGGGGTTGAAAAGTGACTTAATGACTGATCAACAAGTATACAGCATATATATTGATTTAGACATAGATAAAGCATATAAACATATAAGGCATATATTTACTCAGTCTTAAAGAATGAAATTCTACAACAGATATAGCATACATATCTATATATGTATACCATATATATAACAGATATAACATGTTTATAGCATATATTTATTCAGTCATTAAAAAGAATGAAATGTTTCCATTTGCAGCAACATTGATGAACTTAGAGTACATTATGCTAAAAAAATAAATAAATCAGACAGAGAAAGATAAATATTGTTATGTTATCACTCATATGTGGAATCTAAAAAATAAAACAAGAAACAGACTCACAAAGGATATCAAGAAAGAAACAGACTCACAAAGGTAACAAACTAGTGGTAACCAGAGGGGAGAGAGAAGTGGGAAGGGGCAATATAGGGATGTGGAATTAAGAGACACAAAGTACTCTGTAGAAAATAGTTAAGAAACTATGGTATACTGTTCAGTACAGGGAACTGCAGGCATTATTTTATAATAGCTTTAAATAAAGTATAATGTGTAAAATATTGAATATGTTGTACACCTAAAATTAATATAATATTGCAAATCAACTATACTTCAATTTAAAAAATGAGAAATCATGCAATTTCTATAAGGATGTTAGACTATAATAATCAATAAGAGTCTGCCAGCTTTAATCCTTTATTGTTTTGCATAAAGCAGGCTATTATATAATCAGAATCTTAGAGTTTAAAAGTACATTCAAGCTGATGAAGTCTACCCTCCTATTGGAGGATATATTTTAAGAATAATGAACATCAAAGAATAGAAGTTAATTGAGCTTTGAAATGCATATTCTTTTTCACTTCTTTTTGTAGCATAGGGATTCCACCCTTGCCTTCATGCAGGGACTGCTGGTTGTCCCCAGTAGGAAACACGAATCTTCTGAGGCTGTGCAGCATTCCTTCTATCTGTTCTCCTTAGAATGTTTTTGTTGAATCCATCTGAATGTAGGGGATGATTGGAATCCTTTTGTGCCTAGTTCATTCAGGACAAGAAGCAATCTTAGATGGAAGATGATATGGAAATTATTTATGTGACAGTGTCTTACTGTGTCTTAAGTATTCGAGTCTATTTGAGAGCAAAGACTGCTCATCTATGTTCCTTCATAGAAGTTAGTTTTGTGTCTTCTGCAAAAAAAGGAGCCCCATGTGTCTTTCAAGAGAGGTTCACAATGATTAACTTGTTATACGCCCACCGTAACTATGTGGATAGTCAAGATTAAGTATCATTCTCATTTTCTAGGAAGCAAAGTAAGGTGAGACGACTCGTTCAAAATTAATAGAACAAATAAGCAGCAAACCTGGAACTGGAATTAAATTTTCCCTGATTGGTTCTGTGCAGTTTCTGCTACTCCACTTCTGGATGTAGGATTTGTCTTATAGCTGCTGCTACTGCTAAGTCACTTCAGTCGTGTCCGACTCTTAACGACCCCATGGACTGCAGCCCACCAGGCTCCCCCGTCCCTGGGATTCTCCAGGCAAGAACACTGGAGTGGGTTGCCATTTCCTTCTCCAATGCATGAAAGTGAAAAGTGAAAGTGAAGTTGCTCAGTGGCGTCCGACTCTTAACGACCCCATGGACTGCAGCCCACCAGGCTCCTCTGTCCATGGGATTTGCCAGGCAAGAGTACTGGAGTGGGGTGCCATTGCCTTCTCCAGCTACTACTTTACAATTGTCTGTTTAGACCAAAGTAACAAAAGGGTAAGGTGAAGTCGCTCAGTTATGTCCGACTCCTTGCGACCCCGTGGACTATAACCTACTAGGGCTTCTCTGTCCATGCGATTCTCCAGGCAAGAATATTGGAGCGGATTGCCATTTCCTTCTCCAGGGGATCTTCCTGACCCAGGTATCGAACCTGGGTCTCCCACATTGGAGGCAGATGCTTTAACCTCTGAGCCACCAGGGAAGCCCTTTAAAAGTAACAAAGCAACTTCTCAAAACTCCTTTCAACTTGTATTCTATCTACTAGTTCAATCTTTATTTCTATAGTAGAAAACTCATTTTCCTGAATTACCTATATCATTCCTTAATTCAGCACAATTATCAATTAATTTACTAAAAAGGTAATTTGTATGATCCCTTGCCTTAAATGCAATCACATTCAAATGTATATTGCATGCAATACTAAAAAGAAAATCACCCAAATAACACTGATTATTCATTGAATTATCATAAAATATGGACTGGATCCTACAATTAATGTAACTCCATTTATCACACGGTGATTCTCAACAATGCTAAATTCTATTGGCCATTTGTAGGTTGATACTGTTGTATAGTACTAACAGATGCTAAATTAGTTTATAAAAACACCTAGGAACAACTGTAGCAGCAGATTGCTTGTAAGTAATAGGTAAGATTATAAAATTCAGATAACATGAAATACAATAGGTTTATACTGACAAAAAGGAAAATACATACAAATCTTAGTGGCAAGCTGTTGAATGGACTAAATTAAGAAAATTCAAAACAAACGGATTCTATATGAGTTAATATCATTAATAGTAAAGATAGTTGATTAGGTACTCTCCTATCAGGAAACTCCCATGCTTCTCTCATCCATTTTTGAGATGCTGCTATTATATATTCCCTTGAAATTCATGACAGTGTTTACTACATATAAATGCATATGTCATATATAGAAAATTAGCAATTCATAGAAAATGATGAATAAAATTTATCTAGAAAATAAGGGGTTATAAAAAGTTCTATATTCCCTCTAACTCTGTGAACAAGTTGGTTATTGCAGTCAGTGAAACTGGGATGTTTCAGTCATATTCTAATGGAAACAAGAGTGCCATCTTCACAAAAGCGACACTTCTGTATAATGAGGCTAGATTTGATTCTGTTTGATTTCTCTCCAGAGATTGTGTTATGCAATAAACACAAAAACAGTAACACAACAGATGTTTGAAAACAACAACAAAAAATAAGCATTTCTCCCCTCCAGAAGTTGCTGCTGTCCACATTAGTTTAAATAAATTTTAAAATTTCTCAACCACAATTACAGATTCTCTGATAAACATTGGTGCGAGGGAAGATATTTTTTAGAGAAGGCATTAATGGCATTTCTCTATAAAAAATATGCCAAAATAATTAATGAAAATATGCATTCTTGCTGAAAATTTTTAATTAATCGGAATTTTTGATATTTGGATTTGTAAGGGAGGAGAGAGAGGTTCTTTTGGTGAGAAATCAGAAGGATGTGTACAGGGTAGATTCTAAACAGCATTTTAATTCTGTTCAGTAAAATCATTTATTACTCTGGCTACAAAAGAGCCAGCCCTGTTGATTCTCAATGCTTTTGAATGCTCTGTGACTAGCATTACAATGACTGACGCAACACAATGCGTGGAGGAAAAAATTCTCTCTCCCTCTCCCTCTCTCTCCAATCAATATGCTGGAAGAAAATGTCACAGACTCCATTGAAGGTAATAGGTTTAGATCACCATTACACTTTCTATTCAATGAGCTGAGGCTGTTTGGGCCATTTCTGTTGGAAAATTCACCTGTTTGAAAGATTCATTTTATTCAATGCATTAGAACAAAACAGCAGAGAAGCGAGACTGCTCCACCTCCAGCTTGTACCCTTCCTTCTTTCTGTTGCAGATACATTTCAGTACCAGCTATACAGCCAGATCTAATTGAAATATATGGAAACCTCAGCAGCAGGGCCATTGAATAAAAGGTAGTAGAAAGAGCAGGTGTAAGTTTTTCTTCGTTATCGTTCTCCTATTTCTCAGCACTCATTCCTTCCATTCAGTGTCTCCTCCCGGGCTTCTCTGAACCCTCTATCATAACATGCTCCATGCTAGCCTCCTCTTTGCAAGAAGTCCTCTCCTGGGGTCACGCCATTCCTTCTGTCTTCATCATCCTGTGTCTAGTCCCATGATCCATCTATGGTAATTAAAATTATATCAGATGTTCTTGCAAAAACTGGCGTAATGACTCATTCCTTACTAATATTCCACACATTAGAAGATCATCATCTTACCTTTAATAAGTACCTCCCACAGAAGGCTTAGGAAGAGAGAGTAATCTGTTCTATCCTTCTGTAAGCCTGACTCAAAGACTTTTGGCAATGGAATTTCAGTTTATTCTCTCGTGTAAGTGGTTTTCAGAAGAAACATCTGAGTGGGTGGGTGGAAGTTTAGTAAACTCACAAACTACATTACCTCTCTATTTCCATTGTTTAGCTGGCATTTTTCTCAATTCTTATGTAAAGTAATGTGGAGCAGGCAATGGCACCCCACTCCAGTACTCTTGCCTGGAGAATCCCATGGACGGAGGAGCCTGGTGGGCTACAGTTCATAGGGTCAGGAAGACTCTGATACGACTGAGCGACTTCACTTTCACTTTTCACTTTCATGCACTGGAGGAGGAAATGGCAACCCACTCCATCCAGTATTCTTGCCTGGAGAATGCCAGGGATGGCGGAGCCTGGTGGACTGCCGTCTATGGGGTCGCACAGAGTTGGACACGACTAACATGACTCAGCAGCAGCTTCACATCCTCCCTCCAGATTGGTGTCCTTAAGTCTGATCTGAGCACTGAAGAATTGATGCTTTTGAACTGTGGTGTTGGAGAAGACTCTTGAGAGTCCCTTGGACTGCAAGGAGATCCAAACAGTCCATTTTGAAGGAGATCAGCCCTGGGATTTCTTTGGAAGGGATGATGCTAAAGCTGAAACTCCAGTACTTTGGCCACCTCATGTGAAGAGTTGACTCATTGGAAAAGACTCTGATGCTGGGAGGGATTGGGGGCAGGAGGAGAAGGGGACAACAGAGGATGAGATGGCTGAATGGTATCACTGACTCGATGGATGTGAATCTGAGTGAACTCCAGGAGTTGGTGTTGGACAGGGAGGCCTGGTGTGCTGTGATTCATGGGGTCGCAAAGAGTCGGACACGACTGAGAGACTGAACTGAACTGAAAATAAAATTGGAACCAACACTGGGTATGTCCAAATGTTTCCTTTCCAGAACCTGAAAATACACAATCGTCATAATTGGTTACGACCTTTTCTTTTCAAGGCAGTATTGCCTGGTACTCAACACCTGACATCAGAGAGCATGTAAGTTTTAAGTTTGTTTGGTAACTTATCAGAAGTATGAGCGTGGCAAGTTGATATTGTGGCTTAGTTGTTTCATTTACCAAGTCTCTTGGTACTTTATGGTATTTAGGCATATATGATTACTGCACAGTTGCTGTAGAGCTATATAGTTAAAGCACTTCAAGTACTTAGCAAATATCTCACCTTGTTAATACCTATTTAAATAAAATTAACTATTTTTATGAATGATATAGGGCTTCCAAGTGGTGCTATTGATAAAAGAACCTGCCTGCCATTGTAGGAGACTGTGGCTGCCATCCCTGGGTCAGGGAGAACCCCTGGAGGATAAAACGGCAACCCACTCCAGTATTCTTCCCTGAAGAATCCCACGGACAGAGGAGCCTGGCAGGTTATGTTCCATAGGATAGCAAAGAGTCGGACATTGTTGAAGTGACTTAACATGTATGTATGTATGAATGAAACAATAAAAGTCTCTAAGATGTTTAAATGAATCAGTTGATCAGAGTTCTTTCGTCTGATAAATAGTCATCACTTTGCAGTGCAGAGCATTTACATGGAAGAGAGCACAGATGGTGTTATTGGGAAACAAGAGGAATGGACACAGACTCACTGGGGTCCCCTCTTCTTCCAAGATAAACATTTATAAAATATATGGACCACATTTCAACTAATCAAATGATACAGGCAACTTAGTTCTCAAAAGAAAACTTGGGTGTTATCTTCCTATGAGAGACGTTTATGCTGGGCAAAAGATCATTAAAAATTCAGATTCCAAAGCTCTGGATGTCCTTAGGCCTTCAAATCATTTAACCAAACAAAGAGAATTCTCATGCTAATGAGGGTAAAAAATTGGATTCCCCAGTTTACAGAGTATACCAAACTGAACAAAATTGTCAGCATAACATTTAAATTACTTTTTTGATAAGCTTGGCCATTTACAAATCATCAGACAATTACATCTTCCAAAAACTATTTAGCATCAATTCACTCTGCCTTTTCAACAGTGCACTTGACTAATTCCAAATAAATTGAAAAAAATTACCTTGTAGATTGCAAGAAACTGACCAAAAACAATCACTAGAGTTTTAAATTATATATTGTTAAGCCAGAGTTTTCCTTCACTTCATCATCTGTGTTCCAGACATTAACCCTTTAAAACAAAGAGAAAGACAGCAATGAATATGTAACCTAAAACCAAATTTCATCATAAGAATTCTTGTTAAAGAATGTTTGTTATAGTTTGTACATTACATTTGATGGGCTATGTGAGGTCATTCTCTATACCTCTTTCTACATGTAAAGTCATACCTTTGTCTCTGCGATTATTGATTATTAACTAGAAGCTTTTTAACAGAGGAGAAATTAGAACTTACAAAATGATGCTAATATTGAGGGAATCCAAATCAAGGGTCCTAATAACCATAGTCTTCCCTGCAAAGTAATGAAATCACTAAATTTGGTTCTTCTCCACAGAAATTATCCTAGGACCTTAGGACTCCAATTCTTGAAACACCTAGTGGGCTCTCATCTAAAATCTGTTCAGAAGAAAAGATCTAAAATCATAGGTCTTGGACAACAATTCCATCTAAAGAATCTATAAGGTCAGAGAACAGCACTGGCTTCTGTGGATCAAGTTTGACAAATGTTGTTTCAATATATCCATATACATCCGTATCTTGGGTATATGTAAGAATTGGATTCAGAATGTTTCGTATTCAAACATATTGTGTATATTTAGTTACTCAGTCATGTCCAACTCGTTATGACACTTTGAATTGGAGCTCGCCAGGCTTTTCCATCCATGGGATTTTTCAGGCAGGAATACAGGAGTGGGTTGCCATTTCCTCCTCCAGGGGATCTTCCTGACCCCAGGACTAAACCTGTGTTTCCTGAATTGCAGGCAGATTCTTTACCCACTGATCCATCAGGGAACCTGTATTCAAATAAATATGGGGTACTCCTTAATCAAAATATGTTTTAGTCACCCTTACAATAAGTTGGCATTTCATCAGAAAAAGTTCATTTTAAAAATTATATTAGCTCCACCATTTCCAAATAAGATGAAAAACAGGACTTTTTACTTAACAGTGAGTCAATACTACATAATATAAACACAAATGACAGTACTAAATAAACCTATGACTTATTTTTTGTTTGGGCCCTCTTCTGGCATTCTCCATTTGCCTTCAGAAATGATGGCCTTGTTACATGAAGACTGAGATGGCTGCATCAACAAGTCATAACAACCGAATTTCCCTGATTCAGTGCATGGCCTTCCTTGTAGCCTTGTCCTTGAGAATACCTGTCCTTGTGAGCTGGATTCATCTCATGTGGTGTTTGGTGTAAACCATCAAGGTGATGGATTCTTCTTGATTAAAGAGATGGGGATGTCAAAAGTTTTGATAGATATAATGTCTATCAAAGACATTTTAAAATCCAGAGAGAAAAAGAAATTCACAAGGTATTAAAAACAGAGATATATCTGTGAGAGACAGAGAGGAGAAGCAGGGAGATAAAAATTCACATCCCATGTCAACTTCTATTCTGTTCCCAAAGGAAAAAGGAACTTCTGAGAGGTTGTTGGTCTTTGGCTAAAGGATACATAACACTCTCAACTTGTAAATCAGGGTCTTGTGGTGACTTGAGAAAAGTAAAAAGATTGCCATTGCTCCAGTTCACCCCTTCTATCAGGGGGATGATAATATAGGACAGTGATTAAGTAAAGAGGTATTAACAGATCAGTGGCCAAAAATCCTCCACTGAGGACAGTTTGGGGCAAAAGCAATTTGATTTAAAATAACTATTGGTCCTAGAACAGACTTGAGCCTCCTGTCTCTCTGTAATTGTTAAAAAGAAAAACAGAGACAGGGAGAAAACACAGAGGAACATTTTAACCCTTTGTATAGTACAGTTGTCATTCTTATCTTAGTAGTTATTTTATCCACTCTATGGTCCTAAGTTTAATTTCATTCAAAAGTCATAATAGTCTCTTAGCTGAAGTGCTTTACAACTGATCATTAATTTAGCTTCAGGGCATGAATACTAAAGAAAAGAAGATACCAATTAAATTTCAATTGGCTATTTTTTAAAGCTGCAAACAGCAGAATCCCCATTTCAATTTAATTAACTGAGAGCGGGAGTTAGAGAAACAAAACCCTTGTACTTTCATATTTTGTACTTGTATTTCTATATTTTTTCAAAAACTTGCTTTTCTAGATGAACAAGAATTGAACATCAAAAACCAATAAGAAAACAGATACTACTGACTACATCGGACCATTACCACTGCCATTATTAAAAGTTTGTATTATATTTTGCCACAAAACAGAAACCTCTGTAAGAGTGGTACTCACTTTATTTTCTTTCTTTTTAAATTTGAAATCACTGGGAAAGACAGAGATCTGTGCTTCCCAGGCAGCCTCAAAATTTATCAAACCATCCCAGAGAGAAACTCAAAATGACATTTTTCAGTGCATGAAAGACAAACTGTTCCTTATAGACGAAAGAATATTCCTCTGTTGATAGAAAATGAAGTCCAAAAAGGGGAAGAGAACAAATGTAAAAACTTATTTTCATTTAAGCCATGCAACCCATATTTTTCCTTTATTTTAACGTTTGTTTTTCCTCTGGGCCAAAGCCAGCTTCAGTTTAGGTACAGAATTTAGATTAACACAGTCACAAGGGTTCTGGATCTCTTCTTTGGCCTAGAAGAATAGCACGATTTCTACTATTCCTGCTATCTTTTCAGAAGCTCTCGAAATGCAAAAGTCTTCACAGAAGTGAGAAGCAGTAATACCTTTGATTTGTTTATTCAGGTCAGTCAGTTCAGTCGCTCAGTTGTGTCCGACTCTTTGCGACCCCATGGACTGCAGCACACCAGGCTTCTCTGTCCATCACCAGCTCCCGGAGTTTACTCAAACTCATGTCTGTAAGGTCAGTGCTGCCATCCAAGCATCTCATCCTCTGTCATCCCCTTCTCCTCCCACCTCAATCTTTCCCAGCATTAGGGTCTTTTCAAATGAGTCAGTTCTTCCCATCAGGTGGCCAAAGTACTGGAGTTTCAGTTTCAGTATCAGGCCTTTCAGTGAATGTTCAGGATTGATTTCCTTGAGTATGGACTGGTTGGATCCTCTTGCTGTCCGAGGGACTCTCAAGAGTATTTTCCAACATCACAGTTCAAAAGCATAAATTCTTCAGCTTTCTTTATAGTCCAACTCTCACATCAATACACAACTAATGGAAAAACAATAGCTTTGACTAGATGGACCTTTGTTGGCAAAGTAATGTCTCTGCTTTTTAATAAGTTGTTTAGGTTGGCCATAGCTTTTCTTCCAAGGAGCAAATGTCTTTTAGTTTCATGACTGCAGTCATCAACTGCAGTGATTTTGGAGCCCAAGAAACAGTCTGTCACTGTTCCCATTTTTTTCCCATCTATTTGCCATGAAGTGATGGGACCAGAAGCCATGATGTTAGTTTCCTGAATGCTGAGTTTTAAGCCAGCTTTTTCACCCTCCTCTTTCACTTTCATCAAGAGGCTCTTTAGTTCTTCTTCACTTTCTGCCATAAGGGTGGTGTCATCTGCATATCTGAGGTTATTGATATTCCTCCCGGAAATCTTGATTCCAATCTGTGCTGCTTCTAGCCTGGCATTTTGCATGATGTACTCTGCATATAAGTTGAATAAGCAGGGTGACAATATACAGCCTTGATGTACTCCTTTCACTATTTGGAACCAGACTGTTGCTCCATGTCCAGTTCTAACTGTTGCTTCTTGACCTGCATACAAATTTCTCAGGAGTTTCTTCAGGTCCTGAGTCAATACTGAATAAACTCAGGATTTTATTCAGGTAAAGTTTATTCAGGTACCAAGAATATAATGTGGGCTTCCCTGGTGACACAGATGGTAAGGAATCTGCCTGCAATGTAGGAGACCTGGGTTTAATCCCTGAGTTGGGAATATCCCCTGGAAAAGAGAATGGCAACCCACTCCAGTTTTCTTGCCTGGAGAATTCCATGGACAGAAGAGCCTGGAGGTCTACAGTCCATGGGATCACAAAGAGTCGGAAACGACACAGATTATAATGCATGGCTGAAACCTGTCGTTCAGGGTTTTAATTGGGTAGATATTGGAAGTGCTGTTGCTCTTTGTAGGATACTGAAAGGGGAAATAAGGCAAGAGTGTTTGTAGTTAGAGATAAGGAAACAAGCAAGAGTAGATTTGAAAGGTTCTATCTGTCTATCTGGGCTTCCCTGGTGGATTAGTGGTAAAGAATCTGCCTGCCCACCCAGGAGACATGGGAGATTTGGGTTTGATCCTTGGGTTGGGAAAATCCTTTGGAGAAGGAAATGACAGCCATCCCAGTATTCTTGCCTTGGAAATCCCCATGAACGGAGGAGCCCAGGAAGCTACAGTCTGTCGGGTAGGACACGACTTAGCCATTAAACAACAACAACAACAATTTGTCTATCTATCTATTGACTGATGGGCTGATCAATCATGTATCTACCTATCTCCCTGAGAAAAGAAAGAAGAACAAAAGTAACTTTGAGATCTTGGCACAGAATTCATACAGAAACCAAGCTGGATGTATTGATATATTTAGACATTAATAACAAAGAAAAAATGTGGACCCATTCTCAAAAATCTTATACCTTCTTTCACATTTATCAGAATTTCAAAGACACAACTGGATGTTTCTAAGCTGTGTCTCCAGAGTCCACAACCTGTGGTAGATGGTGAAGGACAAGGAGGCCTGGCATACTGCATGCAGTCCATGAGGTCACAGATAGCTGGACATTCTTCCTCCAAGACCATCCAGAAAGGTAGTATTAGAAGATGAGTATTCTGCTTCATTTCCATCGTGGAGCTATGACTGGCTATTGTCTAAGCTATCCAAGCCTTACTTATCTTATCCAGACCACTCCACAAATATCTATGGAGCCCCTTTAGTGCTGGTTCCATGCCAGATACTGGGACTAAACCAAGGAACAAAGCAAAGTCTCAGGTGGTCAGGGAGAGATAATAAACGAATCAGCATGTAAAGATACATCAACGGGAGAAGGTTTTGGAGCAAAGAAAAGTGAGGTGGTGAAAGAATTGGCTGCTAGGCTGGGCCCTGAAGTTTCCCTTAGGGAGATTTACAAAGGTCTCTCCAACAAGGTTTGGTTTGGGAAGAGAATGGAAGAATTGGAAGAAATGCAGTGTGGGTGAACACTGAGGTGTAAACAGACTTGATAAGCTCTGTGTGTTTTGAGGAGACAATCACATCCAGAGCATGGGGAGCCAGAGGGGGACAAGGATCAGGAGGGAAGGACATAGCAAGGATGTGGAAGAGGAAGACTGAATTCCAACCAACAGGCTTTATAACCATTGTAATAATTCTGCTACTAAGGTGCCTGAGAAGAGAAACTATTGACAGGTTTTGAGCTGAAGATGGTCTTGGCTGTGTTCACATCTGATATGAACTGAATGATAATCATATTGATATCTTTGACTGGTTACAAAAAATTGAATAATGCCTGAAAAGTCAACACAGAAAAGTTGCCATCAGGCTCGATCAGTACCTGCCAAGTCTAAATATACAAATTGTAAAACCTATTCTATAGGCTCATCTGCCTTGTCAATATTCTATTCTGTGTGGGCTTTACCTCCCAACTAGTCTTTGACTTCCTTGAAGAAAGGGCCATTTTGTACCTTTTTATCTGTCAGAGAATCTAGATTTGCACATGGTGGCTGGCTTAAGATTTTTGTGAATTAATAGGCTACTGTAAATATTAATAAAAATATCTGTCACGAACCAACAAAAGTGTCTGTAGGACCTCCCTGCTGGCTCAGCTGGTAAAGAATCCTCTTGCAATGCAGGAGACCTGGGTCTGATACCTGGGTTGGGAAGATCCCCTGGGTAAGGGAAAGGCTATCCACTCCAGTATTCTGGCCAGGAGAATTCCATGGACTGTATAGTCCATAAGGTTGCAAAGACTCAGACGTGCCTGAGTGACTTTCACTCATTCAGGCATCAACTCACATTGCAAGCAAGTCTTGTGTTTACTGGGAAGGAATATACAAGCAAGTCTGGGAAAACTCTCCTCGTGAAGAATGAGAGTGGGCTATTCCCCAGTAGTTACTCACTCAGACACTTGTTCCTAAAAGTCTTTCTGTCCAAATTTCCCTCAAAGTAACTAGAAAAGAACTGAAAGTGAGAGTTGCTCAGTCGTGTCCGACTCTTTGTGACCCCATGAAGTATTTAGTCAATGAAATTCTCCAGGCCAGAATACTGGACTGGGTAGCCTTTCCCTTCTGCAGGGTATCTTCCCAGCCCAGGGACTGAACCCAGTCTCCCCCATTGTAAGCAGATTATTTACCATTTGAGCCACCAGGGAAGCCCAAGAATACTGGAGTGGGTAGCCTACCCCTTCTCCAGAAGATCTTCCCAACCCAGGAATCGAACCAGAATTCCCTGCATTGCAGGCAGATTCTTTATCAATTGAGCTATCAGGGAAGCCCTAGATATTATTTTAAACAATATGTTTTAAGATTGTTTAATGATACTGTGCCATGAATGAAAGGAAATAATCCCACAATACATATTAACATATGTATAAATTTAATGAAAATGTTCTTTCTGCTGCCCCATTCCAGAACCACAGTCATTGTCTGAGGTTACTCTTTAGAGTAAAATATATGTTCACCATCCAAAATGTGCAAAGGGGTCAGAGGATGCAGCAGACATAGAAGTTGTGCCTGTGCCTGGGGCCACATGTGATTATGGAAAAAATACTGAATATTTGTCAGAGAACACAGATCCTGGCCTGACCTTTGTTTGCTACTTGAGGGAAAGGAGTCAGACTGGGCTTTATTGCCCAGTTTCTTCGATGACAAATACAGATGCAGACATATGCTGCCAAAAACATCACAGGGATGTATTGATCTTAAGCATAAAAATATAGATAAAATCACTTCTTAAATTGCCTAAAGGAATCAGGGTGCACTATTCCGTAAATAAAGTTTTATAAGTGCATTTTAGGCAAACAAATATCTAGGGCTTCCCCGGTGGCTCAGATGGTAAGGAATCTGCCTTACCCAGACCTGGGTTCAGTCCCTGGGTTGGGACGATTCCTTGGAGGGGAAAGCAACCCATTCCAATATTCTTGCCTGGAGAATCCCATGGACAAAGGAGCCTGGGGAGCTATAGTCCATAGGGTCACAAAGAGTCAGACTCGACTAAACGACACATTTTCACTTTCAAACAAATATTCAGGTAGTTAATACTATAATAAACTTTTAAAGAGAGTGGTTAATATGTACTGTAGTAATCAGAGAAAGCTTCTGGAAGCAGATGAGCTTTAAGAGTGACTAAAAGTCACAATTTTCCAATTTTACTTTGTAAGTCAAAGTCAAGCTTCTGGTGAAGTCACTCTTTAGCTTCATTTAACTTGCTCACTTTGTCGTCTTTCTGTCTCTGTCTTTTAAAATTTCAAGTGTGTATTATGTTCTTTTTTTTTTTATTTTTATTTTAACTTTATTTTACTTTACAATACTGTATTGGTTTTGCCATACATTGACATGAATCCACCATGGGTGTACATGTGTTCTATTTTAAAATTAATTTAGTCATGAAGATTCTATTTGTTCTTTTATTTATTTCTCATATTTCTTCTTTTTTCCCAGACATTCTTGAACTTTCTTTATTTTTCTCCTCCTCAACTGGCTCTCCTAGACCCTGCAAACTCAAGGATATACCACCTACCATATGTTTGCTGAGAAATTCTACCAGGAGTCCTGGGTTATATCAAGCCCTGTCTACCTCAGGCAGCCATTTTGCACTTCATGCTTCCCTCATTAATGTGCTGAAATGTTGCTGATTGCCCCTGTGGCCCCTTAATTAAAGACAATTAAAAGTTGCTGGGTTACCATGGGGATGACTGATTACCCAGCGGAGTTAAAGTTTGAGAAGATGAACCCTCAATAGTTCTTTTGCATGAGAAACAAGGACTTAGCCCTCAGGCCCCTTTATTTCATTCCCACAATATTAGTAAGTTACCTAAGCTCTTATTAAGGTTGGAACTCTGGTCCCTTTTGAATGGAGTCATCCCTCAAAACAATTTCTCAAATGTCTCTTTATTCCCCTTTCTTAGGCTCCTTCTTGAATCTGCCACCACAGAATAGGAGAGATAGAAATGCACTTAAACAGCTAATTAAGCTATAAATAGTTAAGCAAGTCAGCCAACAAGATATCAATGCAGTCTGTTACATATCCCAGGCTTATGGAAGGAGACTTCCAGAGTGCTCCCTGTCCTTTTGCTCCCAGCCCAGTTTTTATTAAGTCATGTGCAGAATCGTGTGCACTGTTCCTCTTGGCTGCAGGCCTGGGTTCTCAAAGGCAGGCACAAATTACTTTCTGATTGCTGTTTCTACCCCCTTGTCCAGTTATTTTAGACTGGGACACTATCTTCTTTTTCTTTCTTTCTTTCTTTTTTTTTTTAATTAACAACAGAAAGGAGAGATGAAAAAGCAGAAAAGTTAATTTTTCCATAAGACACTAGTCTGATCTTTTAAAATACCATTAACTGACCCGATCCTTCCTCTTCGTTTCTTTTTTTTCCCCTTATTTTGCCTTAGTGGACTTTCTAATCCTATGCTTCCTCTGATTGCCTTCAAGACTTCCATGGGAGGGGATTTTCCTTAAAATATCAGGGTTACCTCAGGAATCAGTGAGCCTGTGCACAGTAGCTTCAATCCTACCTGGATGGCCCTTCCAGTGCCATCTGACAGGCTGGGATTTCTGCCCCCTACAGCTGCATCTGTTCAGTGATTACCTGTTTGGTCCCTTAATCTGGTTTTCAATCACTCCCAGAAAATGGAACCCCCTAAAGGAGAAATCTTAACATATCCAGGCAACTCCCAAAAGGTTTTGCCTTCATTAAGTAACTCAAAAGATGTTTAACCGCTTCAAAAAATAATAATAATTAATTAATTTTTGTCTGTGTCAGGGTCTTCACTGATGTGTGCGGGCCGTATCTAGCGGCAGCGAGCAGGAGCTACTCTCTACTTACAGCTCTTGGGCTTCTCATTGCATAGCTTCTCGTGCTGGCCCCTGGGCTCTAGAGTGGGCGGGCTCAGCGGCTGTGGCACACAGGCTTAGCTGATCCACAGCATGTGGGATCTTCCCAGACCAGGGATCGAATCCACGGCAAGCGGATTCCTATCCACTGGACCAACAGGGAAGTTCTGGCTTAATATCTTTTGCCTCAAAAGATGAATAGAACTCTCATGGGCCGTATTATATCTATGAAAATGTACAATTTTCCCACACTTATTTGCCATGTCATTCAATAGTTGTTGGTCCTTGCTATTCTCAGAGGATTCTACCCTCAGGAGCTCCAGGACTTCCAGGTAACTTTTTGCATTATGATCATGGTTGTCTAAACCATTAACTGACCAAGATGTCGTCTCAACTGTAGTATTTATCTTCCACTCCTGCAGCCCAGATGCCCATGTTCAGGACAATGTTTCTAGGGACTCCTAAGCCTGGCATTGGGAATACCAGTAAGTTTAGAGAAAGATCTTATATTATCTAAACTGACTCCATGCAAAATTTTGTTTGTTAAATTGAACCACAGAATAGAGTGTTTTTTAATAAACCTCACTCTCTGCTGTAGTTATGATTATCTTTCTTTTTCACTTTTGACTAGAATTTTGAATTTCTATTTAATCCCAGTCACTCATACTATCTAAAATGCCTGGTTTGAAGGAGTTAGAATGGTAACTCACAAATGTATTCAACCCAAGGGAAATAATAGAACAATGTAGTCAATGTATTCCCTATGTTTCTTCCCATTTTTCCTACCTCTGTGTAAATTCTTCACAAAAGCACACTGCATTTGTATTCTAAAAAAAAAAATTGATTATTATTACAGAGAGCTTCTCTAATGCACCCTGCATGTAACGCCCCAGCAATCCTTGATGGATTTGCTACCTTCACAATAAAATAATCTTAATAATTTTTAAAGCCAATAAGCAGAAACTAATTTCAAGAGCCTGCTTTGTGCATGCTAGATCCTAGCCATGGCACTTAGTATTTTCCACAGATAATGGAAGCATAATAGGTGTGAAAGGCTGACAATTTGGACTTTGTAGGTGGCGAGGAAAGGGTCACCGGCGAGGCCACCTGTCCTTTGTTCGTGTGCAGCGCAGCCATGTTTCAAGTAGTCCCGGGGTAAGGTTCCCTCGCACTGTGCTCGCAGCAGGACGCTAGCCTGACCTGTAGAGACCACCTCGGAGAGCATGTGTAGTTCACTTTCCAGGACCGGCTCTGTCCTTGATCTCTGTGCTGTGACTGACATCAAGGTGACCAATTAGTGGGCACCGTGATGGTGTTTTCTGTGATGTTCGAAGGGCGCAGAGGTCACCGTGATTCAAGCTTCGCTCACTCCCGGGAGGCTGCACAAAGCCATGTGTCTGAAGTCTGACTTCAACACAGCATCCCACAAATGAAGGTATGGCTCCTTTTTTGAACTTGACCAGGAACATGCTCACTGAGAGGGGTACTGAAATGCAGCTGCTCCAGCAATTTTGAATAGCAAAGATTTGCTGATTGCCAAAACTGAGCTTTACGCGGTGCCAAAGTAAACCGGGTCATTCTTAACGGGAGATGAAGGCAAGAGGACCAGGAAGGAGAGACAGCTTACAGGGTTTTAGGCCCTGGGGGAATAAAACTTTACAGTGAGTAAACCCATATTAATGTTTTCTTTCAACTTCTTATTCCCTTAAACAATTTGCCAATATTTGTTTTACATCAGAGTTAACAGTCATGAAATCTTATGTCTCTTTAAAATTTGCAAAGTGCTTTGTCATTCTAGCAAACTTGTGAGTTAAGGAGATTAATTGTTTGCAAGTATCTGATGAAACAAAATAAGACTTTTCAAAACCCCTAGTCCTGTGTATTCTTTGCTTCATTTAGTTGGCAACAAGACAGGGACAGTCCAATGAGTCCAGGATGAGGAGATGGATGATTCCCTGCTTAGGAGGCTAAGACACCAGCAGGGCAAGCAGCCCTGAGAGAATCAGGCAGGAGGCAGCTCTGATGATCAGAGTAAGATCAGAGACCATCAGCTTGAACAGCTCAAGGAGCAGCCCAGAGGTGAATGTTTAACCTGTAAACAGATCATTGCTGTGATCTGTTTTATCCTACTGGGATGTGGTTCTGGTAGGATTGGCAGATTTAGCAAATAAAAATATAGGCCATCAGTTAAGTTTGGATGTCAGATAAATAACAAAAAATAATATGCACCAATATTGTATGATATATATGTATATCTTTACTTTAAATGAAAATTTAGCTTGGTGTCCTGTGTTGCAGGTCCACACTGGGGTGGGTACCAGGGCTGGAAGGATTCTGGAACCCAGTCGGTGAAAATGTCAGTCAATGGTTGAGAGTAAGTAAAATCAGGATCTGGATATATGAAGACTCTGAAATTTCTAACTGTGCTTTAGTCACACAGTATTTTTTTTTTTCTTACTATGTTTTTCTTCTTGGTAAAAAGTATATAGAAATACACAACCAAGGTAGTGTTGATATGGAAGCCACTTGGCTTCCTAGGTTGTCCAAGCCAGTTTAAACATCTTTCTACTTCCTGTTTGCCTCACTTTTTCCTCTCAGGACCAGAGCCCTCATAGTTCCTTTGAATCCCATTACCCCAACCATGTTTTGGGCATCCCTCTCCCCATCAACTCACACAGACATACACACAAAGGCATACACCCTTTTGAAATCTTCTCAGTGTTCCCTATCTTAATTTCCTATAATGTGACTGAAACAAATTCTGTAGACTACGTCATGCTGTCATAATTGATGATGATATTAATAGTTTACATTGCTAAGGCACAGGAATAAGGCCATCTAGAGGTTGATCTTGAAGCAAAGAGTCAGACTCCAGTAGCCAATGAGATGGTGTTTCAGGTCGGGGAGACTTTCCTTGTTTCTGAAATCAGGCCATGTTGGAAGCTTCTGGGAAGCAAGGATGGCTCTGCCTTCAGGGAAAATCTTTGGGCTCTGCATTTACATTTAGGCTGACTTCCAAACAGGAGTCTCTGCTTCCTAAAGAGCTAATACATAGCCACCCTACTCTGATCTTTTGACCTGCTTTATAAGCTCTTATCTCAAATATTTTCTCAAATTCTGATACTGCCTACCCAAATGACAATATTATAAACAACTGCCCCCTTCTCACTCAAAAAAAAAAAAAGGAAAATGAAAGAAAGAAGGAAGGAGAGAAGAAAGAAAGCACCATTTTGCTTGTATGGACCCCTAAGGGGCGCATTGAATCTGGTTATAATATAAAAAGAACTCCATGATATTCAGATGAGAAAGACTACAAAATGTGCAAATGCCAAGTGTCATTATAATCACAGAGTTCATCTTGCTAAAGAAGCTCATAATTTCTCAGACATTTACCACAGCTCTCTCTGCCCCCATGGAGATGGGTTATAATCAGATGCAACCACAGGCCATTGTCTCTGAGCCAGACTCAAAGGGACTCTCCATTAAAAAATACTAACATTATTCATTTGTCTTTATTTGGTGTGGTGATTATATCTGGGGAGCGAGACACCAGACCAAAACATCACACTACTCTTTGAGGCAGGGCTGCTGCTGCATTTTAATCTAACAGCCCACTGCTGCTATGATTGGCATTTGTGTGAAAAAGAAAGAATAACAGCTGAAAATCTCCTTATCCCTCTTGGCTACTGACTCTTTCTCTCTCTCTCCCTTCCTCACTGTTAATCTTCTCTTCCCGCACTGTCTTCCCTACCTCATCCTCTCCCTCCTCCCAGCCCTCTCCCCTCCTCCTCTCCCCTTTCTCCTCCCTCCACCCCTTCCTTCAGGGCTCTAGTGCTGCGGCCTCATCTGTAGTACCAGGGGACTGTCCTCTAACTGACAACTGAATTGCCCCTGTGAGTTTTCAGGGCTCCAGTTTATTTACAGTCTGGGTTGTTTTGGGTAAGATTTCAAACTGTATTTACAAAAAGGAAGAAAACGAGCTCATTAATCTCTTCTGCTTTCTCATTCCTGCTTGCTCTATTTCTTCAAACTTTTTCTTTTTTTTCCCCCCTTTCTCTGAAATAGACTTTGAAAATAGAGTTTGGTACCAATAAAATTAATCTGATAAGTCGTGCCAACTGGAATTCTAAAATGTGCACAGTCCAGTTATCACCCCAGTCCCTGTTAAGGGACTGCTCTGGTGTTTCTCTCATAGGTGAGGACCTCTGGGAAGATGAGAGGGGAGATTTTACAGGACAGCCCCCAGAGACATAGATTTCTACCCGTTATATGCCCTTACATTCCTATGACTTCATATTTCGCCTCCCTCTTTGGCACTAGATCTCTTTCACTAATTTGAAGGTTTCATTGCTGTATCACCAATGTTCTCCTTGCTTTGAGGTCATTTCCATCCATCCCAAGACACATAATATGTGATAATCTTAAAAAGCAAATAGGAACAACAACAAAATGATCTGGTTTATCCATTTACCACCCTAGTTATTGTCCTATTTCTCATCCCCCTCTTCGAAGCAAAATTTCTGAAAGCATTGTCTATATTGCAATTTGTATGTCCTTTATGCATGTGTTTTTATGCTATTCTGAGTAAATAGTCACCCAACACATCCAAAACTATTCTTGTCAAAGTTGCAGATGACCAAATTGCTAAATTCCAAGGTTAATACTTAAGTCTTTGATTATCTGTAGAAACGAGGTTCAGGCTTGGCAACTGGAGACTGCTGACAAGGAATCAAACTTTTCCTAGGAAAGAAGGCTTGATTCAACATTAATGTGCCAGCCCTGGAGGCAATGAGGCGAGTTGATGAGACCAGGATTGCAGATCATACAGTTGAAAGAATCAGAAGCTAAAATAACAACTTGTCTGACATAACCATGGTGTTTGGGGATGTGCTGTGGAGAAGTGGCACTAGAAACATTTTTATAAGAATAATGATGGCATCAAGATGGTATCATTATATTGGTGATTGTTGAATATGGTCACAGGAGTACTGGTGGAATTGGATTGCAGGATACAGGTTTTCTACCAACAGCCATTTTCTAGTTAGTTATGTTATATATGGTTCTCAGTATTCCCTGTTGGTTCAGATGGTAAAGAATCTGCCTGCTACTTGGGAGACCTGGATTTGATGCCTAGGTTCGGAAGATCCCTGGAAGAAGAAAATGGCTACCCACTCCGATATTCGCCTAGAGACTTCAAGGGACAGAGAGGATCCTGGCGGGCTACAGTCCATGGAGTCACAAAGAGTCGGACATGACTGAGCTACTAACACTTTTACATATGACCTATCTTCTTATTCAAAGTTGACTAAATAACATATAAACCTGGTTCTTGCAAAATCAGGTATTGGCACTTCGGAAAATGTTGCTTGCAAGGCTGCTGGGCTGTGAGGTGTGTTTGCCCCATGAGGATGGCCATAGGCTGCGAAGCTGTACTGCCTCTGCCCTTTGCTTCCTCCCCACCACTCTTATCAGGCTGTCACTTCATATTCTCAGCTTTCCTATTGCTTCTAATCTGCTGTGAACTGAGAAAAGAAAAACGTGTGCACTGAAATTGTACCTAAAATAAGACCAGGGAGGGTCTCAGTGAAGACGATGAGAATGACCGGAGAAATCTTGCGTGTTTAGGAACTCTAGCTTTCCCGGTCTGTTTTGCTAGAGTTACATCCCCTTCCCCAGTATTGTCACATGTACTTGCATGCCTGGGTATTCCTGTCCCATTCAGAATCGTATAACTGACTAGAGATCCAGTATGTAGATTCCATCCTAACTATTAATTTCCCCTGAGTCCTACAACCCAGATTAATCTCCCATAGTCTCAGGTACTATTGCTTTACGTGTCTCCAATGTATTGGCACTCAGTATAGACCTCCTTATATCTTTATCTTTCTCTAAATTTATATAGTCCCCACAACTAATTTATGGGCTCCTTGAGGCCAGAGACTAATTGTCTTTTGTTTTACTTTATTTATTTTCGGTATTTGTATCTATCTTGTTCCGAAAAGGATTTTAAGTGACTCACAAAATAATACAAGATAAATGGATAAAGAAGTGGAAAATAAAGACATGAAATCTTAGTAGAAAGTAAGATGAAATCAAGGATAATATTAATGCACATTGTGTCTTACCTAACAGCAAACCCAAAGATGGATTCATGATCAATTACTTAATTTATAGTAGATATAACACAGACAAACAGATAACCAACCAAACAAAAAGTCCAGTTGTTCAGGGAGAGCCTATTTATTGAAAGAACAACAACAACAAAAGTCTCCAGGGGTCTTTATAATCCTGAGGCAGTGTCAAGTAGTAAACAAAGTTTTTTTTTGTTTTGTTTTGTTTTAATTTATTATGTAGCATCTACACAATAAACACGAGCAAAAGAGTTTCATCTGGTAATTCTGTATAATGTCCAACAGTTGGGGCTGAGGCACCCAATCAAGAATTAGGTTTTCTACATTGTTATACTCATATTGATTCAAAACTATAGATATGAACAATATTCAAAGGATAAACAAGCTGCCTTCTGCCCCTGGAAGAAGCCAGCACCAATTGAACACACACATATACGCACCCTGCAAATGTTCATTTTAGATTAGTTTGTGCTTTTATTTGGCTCTGAGAGTAAATGGGACATTTCTAATGAGTGCTCATCATTTTGGCAGCCAGACTACACAGAGATGATATGAACCGCTAACCACCAGGGACAATGTTTGCCCAGATGTGACTCTATCTTATGCTACAAAGCATTGTAAATGTCAAACCCCTGGTTGGTATGCAATTCTCCATTTACCCTACACAAAGCCTGCTGGAGAACAAAAGGGGCCAGATAGGGATGTGTAAATCATTATAATGGGACCAACAGATCAACAACATCACCCCTTAGAAATAGGATGGCCTGAGGTCACACTTCTTAGATCACTAGCCCCTTTTCAAAATGTCCTTTTTTTTGTTTGTCCTGTTTTTCAAGAGGCATCATGGGCTTTTTGTAATTAAAGTTGTATTGATTTTGTATTTTTAAAAAAGGATTATAAAAAAACTAGCATGAACCAGAACAAAGGCAGATAATGGATAGTAAACATGAGGAAAGATAACAGTCCAGAAATGTGCTCATAATACCTGCTCCCTAAAGTTGATTCAGATACCGTTTGTTTCAAATGCCAGCCCATGTACCAACAGTTTCCAAGAGTGATCCTAGTCAGTGACTTAACATTTACTATAGCAATTATGATTATAGGCTTTCTATGCACAAGACCTTTAATTCATCTTAAGGAAATACTTGTTCCAGGGTCACAAATCAGTGGCTGAGGCCTGGGGCATGATGATAAAAAGCTACTTTAGAACTTCAGGAATCTCCTACATTTTAGCACTCCTGCACACTCACAGAATGCTCAGGCTGACAAGTCCTCAGGAGGCATATTAAGGTGATGATTAATTTTTTCATAATAGCAACAAAGGTAATTGGAACCATTTAAGAAGAAAAACCTGACCACTTCTATAGCTCTGTTCTCCAGAAAAGAGTTAGCGTACTTTTTGAATATTAATTTTAGGGTAAAAATGCAAATTCTCTAAGTGTCTTGAACCTATGCTTAGAAAATACTTACCAGAATGAATACATCAGAAATTTCCCCAACTCCAAATCCCTGAAAATGTCTGCTGAGTTACATCTACAGTTCTGCTTAGTGTTTCAATGGCCTGCTCATTCTGCTGTGTGATGACTGCTGTGTTCTTTCTGCCTTTCTTACTGTATCTCACCAGAGTCATGTTGCATGTCTGAAGAAGACTGAAGAGCTTTACTCCTGCTGTCAATGAGAATGCCATATCTCGGAGGACAGGGCTAGCTCTTGCCACTTTCAACATCATTAAATTGCACAGTTTTTTATCTAGACTACTTTTCGAGGGAATGCAGAGATCATCCTTCTCCATCACACTTCATCATTTCCCGTTTTGACCCTCACTGGATTGCTGGTCCTCATGTGACACCGCTATAGCAGTGGCTCAGCTGGTAAAGAATCCACTTGCAACGCAGGAGGCCTGGATTCAACCCCTGGGTTGGGAAGATCCCCTGGAGAAGGGAATGGCAACCCACTCCAGTGTTCTTGCCTAGAAACTTTTCCATGGACAGAGAAGCCTGGCGAGCTACAGTTCATGGGGTCACAAAGAGCTGGACATGACTGAGCACTAACACTTTCACTTTCATGTGACAGCAGTAACTTCATTGGCTGCACTCAGCCCTCAGGCCATGAACTGAACCAAGTTCAGAGTCATGCTGCCCTGTTTTCCCTTTCCCCTGCTCTTTTACTGCAATCCCTTCCATTATTCTTTAGGGGGCCATTCCCTCCCCATTTCAGTCAAAACCCAAATCCTTTTGCAACTCAATTTAGATAAATGAATTGTTGTTATTCGAATCTCAGTTTGTTAGGAGATTGAAACTAAAGAGAAAATGAGATGTTAGATTAGCTGTGGTTTCCATATAGCTGTTTGTTGTTTACCAGCTAGCATGCATAATGCCGGTTTGACTAAGACAATCAGATGGATACCTGGAATAGTTAAATGAAAGTGATGGACGTTATACTTGTAAAAATTACAAAGGAAAATGTTAGTTTCAGAGTCATGAAGCCTGTGATCTAGCTATAGCTCTGTTACTAACTAGTTGTGTCACCCTGGGAAACATCATTTAATTTTCTGGAAACAGATTTCTTCTTTCTATTAAATGTAGGGAACTGTAATCTCTAAGTCAGTTCCAGTTTTCTCCTCCATGGAGAATGAACTTTCATTCTGGTTCTTTATTATCAAACAAGCATATATTTTTCTAGATGAATATTTGAAAATTTGCTAGGTCTTAGTGAGGAGGGGGAGTCCAAAAGCAATCACTAAATCAATATTTAAGGAATATCCACCTTAAGAACTTATGTAAAACACACCGAAAAATTCAAAGCCTTTGAAAACATGATCTTCTCTGTAATGTGATTTTAAGAGATAAAAATGTTGTGAATGTAAATAAAGTTAACATATAATTTGTTAAACCAAATGTAGGATACAGTCACCTGAAGTTAAATGGGATGCAGCAGAAGGGTTTTTGGGATCTTGAAATGGGACACAAGGGGATTCTGGGTAGAGGAAAAGAATGAGCACATATATTGGTTGGAAAATGTCAAGAGAACAAGTTTTCTGGTTTGTACTCTAGAGGTGATTCTTTAAGAAAAGTGAGTACTGTTGGCTTGTGGCAGTCTTGGAATTCCAAGGGGAGATATTTGGAATGTACCCCATTTTATCTAATGAGCAGTTAGAGGGATCTGCTCTTTCCAGAGATAGTGAACAACTGCGTCCTCAAGATAAAGATTTCTCTGTGAAGACAGAATGTTGATTCTATATTGAGCTTTAAAACCTGAGGTAAAGTTGAAAAAAAAAAAATCTGACTTAAAAGAATGACATCACCAGAATATTTTAAAAACATCTATGAATGTCTGTGGATTGAAAGAGCTCATGGGGGGCATCTTTTGGGCAGAGAGAGATGAAGAAACAAACATGAATATAAACTCTACATTTGGTTTGTGCCTTGAAGCCATTGGCATTAATTAAGATTCTATGGCTTCCAAACAATTATGACATAATTAAAGTAAGATTCTTTCTACAGTAAAACGATAAGAAATGACTTTTAGAAACCGTGGGAACCATTAAAACAGCACATCAGTATCAAAATGAGCAATATTTACTAGTATTAGCACTATTAAAATGCCTTTTGAAGACAAACTTGGGCAATTATTACTCAGAAAAACTCACATTTGGAGATATAGAGCAGTGATAATTAAATCCCACACTCTATATATCTCTCTTTTTTGTGTTTGACAGGACAGAGTCTTTAAGAGAATCTATTTTAATGGCACTGAATTAGCAAGAAATTCAAACAGAGAAAGGGCACTTAGCAGGAGGCTGGTATTCGAGGAGACACAACTCTCATTATTATTATTGTTATTTTTATTATTATTCCTACTCTTTTGGAGGTGCTAAAGTTCCATTTGTGGGATCGGTACATGCACAAATAAGTTCAGCCTCTGGCTCATAAACTTTCTCTAATGGGTAGAGCACACCCTTAATTAAAATGGACAATGTGCAGCTAAGCCGGATGATTATGCAGGTCTAACAGATAGAGCACTTGAGACTTGGGTCACTGGTTCGAAGCAAATGGTGAGCCCATATCCAACTGATCAAAAGCATGTACAAAATAAAGTCAGGGCTTCCAGGGAATTTTGAAGTTTTTAATGTTGGACAGACAAACATGGTCAAACACGGTTTATTTTCTTTCTAGGATATCAGAGTTCCAGCACATGCACAGGAGGCATATTTGTTGGGATAGGGAGTAATTAAAGTGAGAAATAGAAGGGAGATAGTCAGTGGTCAATTGTTTATACTTTGCTGGAATATATGATTAAATCATGGTGGCCCTAAGTGGAGATTTATTTAAGAAAGAACTCAAATGTCATAAAGCACTATCTGTATACCATTTCCACCATTTTTTAAAAGACCTTACGTGATGGAGCTGTTTCTGAAAATGAATGCATTTTCTCTGAAAATATTAATGTCCCTAAATAAATGTGAAACATATAAGACATGAGAAGAAGGGACCAAGATATCATTTGGGAAGGGACAAATGTCATTCTTAAAAATTTTTTACATGGAAGGAATGAGATGATATACATATAAACTAGCTTCAGGGTCAAGTAGTGAAGTTTATACATGAATTTTTCTGATTTTTAATTTTTTTTTAATTTTGAATTTTGTTTAGCAAGTCCAAACTATTACATATACAATTATAATTTCCATTATTCTATAAAACATGAGAAAGAAAGCACACTTCTAGAACTATTTTCTGTAATTTGAAGAGAAATAGGACTTTTCAACTAAGACCCTCAAAGTTTTAACTTTAGTAGATTTTAAGCAATTGTTTTCTGTACTTTAAATACTGTTAACAGTTATCAAAAAGATGATGAGGTTGTATAGGAAAGTCTTAGACTTTTAGAGGAAAGGATAAAAATCAAGCAGCTGTTGTGTCTCATACATAGGGCTCAGTCGGGATGTTGAGAAAAACATTTCACACTTGATATCATGAATTTCCGTCCTCAGCATGCCATCTGAATGCATGCTTTTCTGTTTAATCATGTCAAAGGTAAATTAAGCCTGATACAAGTTAAAGTGGTGAAGGCAAATTTTAATCAGTAATATTGTAACAGGGAGAAAGGTCCAGTGTGAGCTGTGTTCAGCTTCAGTTTGTACAGAGGTGACTGCTGCTGCTGCTGCTCAGTTGCTTCAGTCGTGTCCAACTCTGTGCAACCCCACAGACAGCAGCCCACCAGGCTCCCCGTCCCTGGGATTCTCCAGGCAAGAACACTGGAGTGGGTTGCCATTTTCTTCTCCAGTGCATGAAAGTGAAAAGTGAAAGTGAAGTCGCTCAGTCATCTCTGACTCTTCGAGACCCCATGAACTGCAGCCCATCAGGCTCCTCTGTCCATGGGATTTTCCAGGCAAGAGTACTGGAGTGGGGTGCCATCGCCTTCTCCAACAGAGGTGACAGGGTGGTTTAAACAGTGAGGGGCTAGGGAGGGACTGAACCTGGGCTCCAGCCAGTGAGGGACCGGAAACATTACAAAAAGCAGGAAAGGGCTTTGGTCTGTGGGAAATCCATATGGATTTTCAAACTGGGTCTAATTCAGGTTAGGCTTCTACTCTCCAATAGAAGCTGTAGATGGGGCCCTATCTTCAGGTGTTGGCTAAGAGGAACAGTAAATTCGTTTGTCAGACTTGAATTTTCTCAGGCCAACACTTTAAGCAGGAGAGCTTGAGTCATCCTTGGGATGTGACCTTGAACTATTAGAAACTATGTTAGTGTTTATTCAAGTCTTTACAGGTCAAGGTTGAGGCCTAATTGAGAAAAGGGCTCAGAGGAGCTTGACTAGAGTTTGGTTCAGAAGAAAGGTTGTCAGCCACAAGTTCCTAGGAAACAGGCATTTCTACGGAATTGTTTGTGTGTGGTGCTTAGGTTTGTCCATTGACCACTTGCAGAAACCAGTCATTACACCATGTCTAGTCCTGTATACAGACACACTTTATGTTATTGTACTTCACTTTACTTACTTTATGAATATTGTGACTTTTACAAATTAAAGGTTGGTGGCAATAGTGCATCATTAGATAATGGATAAATTTTTTTGGCAATTAAGTTTTTTTTTTTAAATAAATGTATGTACATTGCTTTTTAGACATAATGGGATTGCATCCTTCACAGACTATAGGAAAGTATAAACATAGCTTTTTATGTTGGGAAAATTTTTTTTAATGTATTACTCCATTTATTGTAGTACTTTTTTTTTTTTATTGCAGTGGTCTGGAACTAAACTCACAATGTCTCTGATGTATACCTGTAAAAGGAACCTTTTTTTTTTTTTTTTTTTCACAGAGAACTATTATTACTAGTGGTAGTGAAGTAAAGAAAACCCATCTTTGATTTGAAATTACTCACAGTTTATTTGGGGGAAAAGACATCTGAAAGAAATGGAAAAAAATGAAGACAGAGCAGAAACCCTTGCCCATTTGCTTGGAATTCATCCTTCACTAAACCTCACTGAAAACACTTCTCATTGAGTATCATCTTTATTGTCTTATTTGCTTTTAGTCTTTCATTTTCCATATCCTGAAATTATTTATTTTCTGCTCTCTGCTTGTCCATTTCATCCTACTAGGAATTCTTACCTTCTTGAAGCTTTTATAACACTTAGAATTCGTACCTCACAATGAAGCATTTTAGTTGCACATTTGCCTTGCTTGCCTTCCATTTCTTTTGTGTCTGCGATGCACACCTCCCCGGTAAGGTTAACACCTCATTTATGGTGGAGTTTCTTTTATAATTCCCTTATATTGGGCACTCAATTTTTGGAATATACAGTGTCATTGACTAAATACTTCTGCTGAATAACTGCAAATAAAGGGTATCAAATAGGTTATGCTAGGCTATGCTGAAATAATAAACAACTTCTTAAATGTTAAAGATGTAAAATTACAGAGGTGAATTTCTGCTGTCCCCAGGGCAGCTATCCTTGAGGATATAGCTCAGCTTTGTACTATCCCCAGGACCACTGAGGCCATGGAGAGAATTAAGCAGTAGAGTCTCACAAAAGCAAATATAAATTTCTGCCACTACTGCTTATATTTCACTGGTTAAGACAAATCACAGAGATATGTCAAGACCTAGATTTAGGGAGGAACTGATCCCTTGAAGGCTCAGAAAGAAGAGAACCAGAAAAACTGACAAGTAGCTCTAATATTTATATTGGTAACAACCAGTATAAGATCCCAAATAGCGGAAAAACACAGCATTCTATAAAGAGCACTAAAAGCTAGAAAAATTGATGAAAACGTACCAGAGAAAGAATTCAGAGACAAAAATATACATCATCTGATTTCAAGAAGCACAGTTGAGGAATAATATTTTTAGTACAAATGTTTTATTTCTATTTTAGAAAGCAAAATCAAATGGATTATTACATTAAGGGAGAATCAAAAATAAGGGGAAAGCATATCAAAGATACAAATAAAAAACTGAAAAATGTGTTAACATATGAAATAAGTGTGACATTTGATAAAAGCAAGGCTGGTTGCAAATTAAATTCATGGGGAAAAAAAGGAACACTTTATGTGGAAAAGCAAAGTTAAAAAAATGGCTAATTAGGTGGTAACATAGACTTGGGATGAGCAGCATCTGACAAGGAAAGATAAGCAAACACCTTGAATTATTGAGTGTATACAAATCAGCATGTCTCCACTCATTCCTGTCAAGGTTACCAGGAGCCAGACAAAGAGATGAATGACACACACCTTCATTATTTAGGCCAATTCTCCACTCTGGCTGGAGGTGATTGGGTTGCCCAGATAAACCATTTAACGTTTATCCCCAGGCAATGGGTCAGATAGCAATTTATCTCATTTGGTCTCTAAAGAAACTTAGAGAAAGAGCGAGAACTAGCGAGCAAGAGACACCGTGAAATTGCCAGCTCTGTTCTCCAAACATCTGAATTTTGATCTCTCACCATTAGCTTGATTGAACACCCTTTGTCTGTTTTAAATGTTAAAGACATTTCTATATATGTAAATTTGGTCTGAAAGAATATCTGGAGAGGAGAGAGCACCGTTCTGTTAGGCTACTGTATCATAATATATTGTCCCTGGAATAGCTTACATATAAACTGTTAAAAACAGAAGTATGTATCCCTAGGAAACAAACGTAACAAAATGGTTAATCTAAATACAGAATATTTCTATGGACAAGTCAGGAATGGGTGGTGTTGCTTATAGGTCACCAAATTGTGGAATAAAAGCGAATCAGACTTTAGGACATTTTGAGACATACATATTTTTGGCACCATTTAAGCTAATTATCCCAGTCGTTGCTTGAATTCCCCCTCCTCCTTTTAACCAGATATGTTGGCTTCCACTTTGCAGATAGTGGGTTTGCCTAATAATGTTTGACTATCTTGATAAAATTACATCCTTCAGCACATTTATCTTCCTCTTTTTACAGCTATAATTGGTTATTGTTTTTGGATACTAATCATAGCTTCCTTTGAATTTAAGGTTATTTTGTGATAGCTTGTCTGAGTAGATGGCTCTTTCTCAATGGAGCAGAAAAATCTGGTTGATAAGAAGCATGTTTTCTTCGTGTTTGTTCCCTATTCCCAACACAGTACCCAGCACAATGCCTTCTATATCATAGTGAAAGTGAATTTGAAGTCGCTCAGTTGTGTCTGACTCTTTGCAACCCCGTGGACTGTAGCCCACCAGGCTCCTCCGTCCATGGGATTCTCCAGGCAAGAATACTGGAGTGGGTTGCCATTTCCTTCTCCAGGGGATCTTCCTGACCCAGGGATTGAACCCAGGTCTCCTGTATTGCAGGCAGACGCTTTAACCTCTGAGCCACCATAAAAGTGCTTGTAGTACTTTGAAAGTTCCTTTTATGCATAAAGCCACATCCTAATATTTTCATATCATATACATACCATCTTTGAACTACCTTCTCCCTGTAAGTCAGATCATTTTCTCCTTCTAGGGACAACTCAAGTATCTGTTTTGAGCTCATTCCCAAAATAGAGCCCACAGAGAATTAAATGAGAATATCTCAGCCCCTGCTCTGTAGGCTGAGCAAGAATGTTTTCACACATAGAAAAAAATTACAAACCGGAAAGATGAAATTTTAAAAGCAGCAAAATGTGTGGTACCTACCATATCACAAACATTATGGTTGGTTACTGAAGAAATCCATAGGAATTGAATAGGAACCTAGAATTCTTGCGTAAGACCCCCAATTAGAAACTGGTTTCAGGCACATGTTCATATTTGAACATCAGTGTCTAGCCATACTCACATATGTCAAAAATAACATTCATTTGAGTATTCAACTATGAAGGAAGAAGTGAATTAGTTTTATTAAGATTGTGTATCTTGTTAGTGACATTGGAGAGAAAAAGTAGAGAAGGCTTATTCCATCATTTCATGTGCTACTTCATGCCACATGGTTGCTTATAACTACTTTCTTTGCCAGGAATTCAGATTCTAAGTGATATGTAAATGTATACAAATGAGCTCAAGAAAACTCTCTTATGGCCAAGTAGGCTAGAGAAGGAAAGCTGTTAGAAACGGTTATCACAGTCTAAACCACATATCCTGTATCAGTTGACTCTCCATCCTCCATAATGTGACCTGGTGAGTTATGCTCAGTCATGTCTGACTCTGTAACCCCCATGGATGATAGCCTGCCAAGCTTCAATTTCCATGGAATTTTCCAGGCAAGAATACCGGAGTGGGTAGCCATGGAAACCCTATGATATAACCTAGTGAACTGTAAGTGGCAGAAAGTCTAGTCTTCCATGATGCATCATCTCAGATGTTTGAAAAATTAAACATGTTTAATTTTTGCTACAACTTTTTTTTTTTTTCCATTTTGTTTGGCTTTTAGACAATGGAAATTTGTTTCTTATTGTTATGGAGGTTGGAAGTCCAAGGTCAGGGTGCCAGCCTGGTTAGGTTCATGAAGATCCTCTTCCTAGCCCCAGATTGTTGATTTCTCTTCATAGCCTCACATGGCAGAGCAGAGTGATGACTTTGCACTTTGAGCAGTATTAGCAAAATTTATGGGCTTCCCTGGTGGTTCAGATGGTAAAGTGTCCGCCTGCAATGCAGGAGACCTGGGTTTGATTCCTGGGTGGGGAAGATCCCCTGGAGAAGGAAATGGCAATCCATTCCAGCACTCTTGCCTGGAAAATCCCATGGACAGAGGAGTCTGATAGGCTACAGTCCATGGGGTCACAAAGAGTCAGACATGACTAAGCGACTTCACAAGCAAGCACAAGCATAATTTATAGAATACATTTTAGAATGATTGGACTTATAAATATTGTACTCTATCTCAATTTCTCTAAAAATGAACAAACTTTGTTTAAATCACTATTTCTATTTGTAATTAGGGGGGAAAAAGCTTGTGCTTACAATAACATACATTTATAAACTAAGTCCACATTTCAAATGGAATAGGTACATGCTGAGTTCTTTTTGAAAATAATACTAAATTGTAACTTATGTAAAATTAATATATGTCTTCCTCTTACAAAGATTTGCCATGTTTTGCATCCCTGTCACTGGCAGTGCTTTTAAGACATGTCTATTCTCCTTCCTTGATAGTAGGTGTTTTTAGGTAGGGACTGTGGATTTCCTGTAAGACTATGCAATGCATCAGCATAGCAGTACTAGGCAAATCTTAGCTGAATGAACTGATCCAGGGTGGATTGTGGCCTTGACCGATAAAGTCCTTGATCTAATTTGGTTTTTCTTCAAATACAAACAAGTAGAATGAAGGAAGCTGAAAACACTGGTTTGAGTTGAAGAATGCCTAGAGCAGAGAAAAATTAAAAAATGAAATTATCACCTCCTTCCAGATGTTTCTTCCACACCTGTTATAAACCTTGGTTTAGAGAAGAAAAGTTAAATGGAATTTTTTCTGAGTATAACAGCTTGGCCATATTATTTTCTCCTTCCAGTTTGCGTGCTCAAGTAGAATGAGGAAACAAGTTTCTCACTGAATTGCTCTCTGGCTCTGCGTTCGTTTTCTTTCAGACATTAGGTTCACTAATGTGTTTCCTAGTGGTTCCTACAATAATCTCCCAGTCTGTGGCAGTTGGTTGTAGTCCTACCAGACTTCTGAGACCTGTTTTCTCTGTGGTCTTTACTTTGGCAGCACAGTTACCATTGGCCTCATTGGGTAAGCTGGCATTCAGACATGATTTGTGGAATCCTGGAGAAACCCCAGTGGGTGTCTGACATGAGGTGAAAAATGCTCCTTTACTCGCTGACTGTGTGTTGAGTAGGTGCAGACATCAGTCTCAGTCCTCTCCAACTTTCAGCAAAGCTCCAAAGCTTCAGGGATGAAGGCAGTAAAAAGCCGAGTTGGCTGCAGGGGAGTGAATGAACATTCCTTTTCTTTTAGCCAGCCCTTGCAGGTTGTGGCCTCTTGCTTTGTTAAAGGTACAAGCTTCTCTGTTACTTAGGTTAGATATGCCATACCTCCAGCCAGTTCCACAGTCCGTTCTCATCCCTCAATGACTCCTTGGGTGGTTCTATTTTTTTCTTAACATGAAAACCCCATGGAATAGCACCTACTTTATTTTGTGTAACTTATTTGTATAATTTTTAATGAATCTAGTTCTACATTCAAAAATGTAAAAATAGCTGGAAGGAAAAAAAAATGGAAATAAACAAAACAAAAAACATCACCTACATTTTTTTTTTTCCAATTAGAGCCAACAGTTTACTTGCATCAAAGCACATTTCTGGCACCAGCCAGCCTGTGTTTGTTTTTAATACCATTGTGCCTTGTCATATAATATAACAGCTTTTTATTTTCAATGATATTAACTGTCTGCAGGGAGAAAGAGGCAGAAGACCTCTCCAGGACCTGAGAGTCTTATAAATAAATGAGTTTTTTAACCTCTGCTGTAATACAGATATCTTTTCAATATAATATTAAGACCCTTTGTGACAGGATCTGTCATTTTAAATACAAAAAACACTATGCCCGTGGAATAAAAATACTTACTTGGCAGATGAAAAATATTTATGTTCCACTTTTACTTCCTGTGGCTGACAATACAGATTTCTTTGTTGTTCTATTCTGCCATAATAGCAGGGAATAAAGAAGAAAGAAAGACATAGCCAAATCATAGTTAGGTGAGTGCCAGCCCATTGATGGTAAATCTCAGTGCCAGAAGTTTTAGTGTACCTCATTTTCTTAGTCCTGAGACGAAGTCATCTCCATCAATGACTTTAACATAGCTGGAATCTTCTGGGCTTTTCAGGTGGCATTAGTAGTAAAGAACCTGCCTACCAATGCAAGAATCTTCTGGAGATATTATGAAGGTCCAGGTAGCTCCATGTAATCATGAAAATCATATTGAACATCAGTCGGATTTATGACTTATCTTATTTTGTCTTTTAGAATATTTCTAGTTAGGAGCTGAATCCTTACAGAACACTGAAAACTTCTGAAGAAGGTCCTAAACTGTAACTGACTACAGCCCTTGCTGGGGTATGGAATTGTCAACATTGGGTAATTTGGCTACTATTAATATCTACACATTTTTGGATAGCTCTGATATTCAAAGCCCTGTGCAAGACCCCATTATGGATATGAAAAGATAGCTTTGCTTCAAGGAAGCTGATACTAAAAAAAAAATAAATAAAATTTAATACCCTCAAAATGTATATACTTTTCAAAACTGTACAGCAATTCAAAAAAGAATATTATATGTGTCATACACTGCTAAATGGATTTTATGAATGTGTGCTGTGAGTTCAGAGTTAAGTAAGATAGCTGTGTCCTAGTCCTATAATTAATCTGTGGAAGTTTGATGATTTTTAAAAAACAAAAGCTAAATTATAAGAATTGGAGATTGCATACACACACACACACACACACACACACACACACACACACACACATATATATATATGATGACTAGTCTAGATGAGCCACTGAGGATATCCAAACATAGGAGGGCTTTCCAGCTAGTGCTAGTGGTAAAGAACTCACCTCCCAAAGCTGGAGACACAAGAGATCCAAGTTTGATCCCTGGGTCAGGAAGATCCCCTGGAGAAGACAATGTCAACTCACTCCAGTGTTCTTGCCTGCAGAATCTCATGGGCAGAGGACCCTGGCAGGGTACAGTCCATAGGGTTGCAAAGAGTCAGACATGAGTGAAGTGACTTAGCACACAAAACATAGTAAAGTATGTCAATGATTAACATATAATGATTAACTTGAGATGACAAAAACAGTGACAGCTTGTAACATTTTTCACTAAAACTGAAGTACATATGGATTCAGTGTCTTTTATAGTTATTATTATTCTTCATGCTATCCATGGAGACTGAATAGGACTGATTGGAACATTTAATTATCACTAAAAAACTGAAGCTAAGGTAATTTAAGGAAATCTGTCAATAATACAAATGGTGGTAGCATTTGTTCTAGAAGACATGGCTTCTGATTTCGCTCTCTCTCTCTTTTTTTTTGGTACCTAATATTGTGCTGTTCTAGATTAAGAACAAATTATTATAATAATAACAGGAGGGAAAGGAGAAACAAGATGGGGAGAAGGAGACCAAATATCAAAATCCATTAGCTACAGTGACATTCCAGAAGAGAACACAGGAAAAAGGAACCAAGTATAATACCTTTATTAGCTTTGTTTTTTTTTTTTTTTTCTTTTTCTGATTTTGAAGATGTGTACTGCTGATGTTAGCCCTTTTGACTGGATGTGACACCAGTCTGGGTTGGTTGGCTGTCTTTCATTACCTTGGAAAGGAATAAACAAGAAATTGCTCTCAGTTATTGCTGCTGACTAGCAAGATGACTTGACTAGCAAGATGGTAACTCAGCTCTTTTGGCCAGGACCCCAAACCAGGAGTAGGTAAGTCACCTGCTGTTACATGTCAGCCATTCAGGTGTCTGCATTTTTGTACAAAACTGTCTTCTGCTTATTGCAAAGGGACAAATCTCTTGCAAATCCCCTGGATGACTTCAATTCTTATATAGAAATACTGAAAATCAAACAAAATCAAAAGCAGGACGCACATTGCACAGACAGTATATAATTCTCACTTCTGCCATTTCTTCATATTGATCAGCTCCTCGTAAAGCATAAATCCTATAGTGAAGTGAAATTTCCCGTTTTCTAGAGCCTGTGGTGTATGCTAGGTATACATTCAGAGTCAGAATCATGTTATCTGAGTTCTTTTCCTGGTATCACCACCTATCTAAGTGGTGGCATTGGGAATATTATTTTACATCTATATGCTTCAATTTTCTCACCAGTTAATTGTGAGTAATTACAGTGTTCTTGTTGGAGGAACAGTTAAGCATATAAAGGATGTGATGCATGCACAACAATAAGAATGCTTTGTATTTTGTGCTATTGCTGTTTGATCTTTTGAAGACACCTATTTCAACAGGAGGGGGCTTCCCAGGTAGCATTAGTGGTAAAGAACCCAATGCAGGAGACCTAAGAGATGCAGGTTCCATCCCTGGGTTAGGAAGATCCCTTGGAGGAAGGCCTTTCAACCCAATACAGTATTCTTGCCTGGAGAATCCCATGGACAAAGGAGCTGGCAGGCTGCACTCCATAGGGTTGGAAAGCGTTGGATACAACTGAAGCGACAGCACAGCACAGCACATTGCAACAAGAAGATAATGGGATTAGAGTAAAAAAGCCTGAGACCGCCTAAGTCTCCGTTTCCTCATCCATTACCAAAATAGGAATAATATTTATTTCCTTGATCTATTGGTCAGGGTAGACAATGCAAAGATTGTGTTAATTCCCAAGCCTCAGGGGTTTAACACAATACAAGCTCATTTCTTGCTCCTCTGAGTTCAGTGAAGGCGTTTGGTGGGAAGCTTTCCTTGATGATTCACAGCTCACGATCCCTCCATCCTCTGGTTCTGCTTGCCTTCATCCCTTCCACATCCTCTCAGTTCTGTCTATGGGCAGGAACGAGGAAATGGACAGATAGATTTTTGCGGAGGGGAAGTTTGCAGCATAGGTGGTAAATAGAAGACAAGTGTTCAGCCACTTCTCCACATGACTGAGATACAGACTCAATGCAACACCTGTGTTAATCTCTGTGGCTGTGGGGTTCTTAAGACCACAGTAAAAATAAGAAGGGGATTAGGTAAACTCTGGAAAACTTAGCTCTTCCTTAGCCTGATCACACTAAACAAGGCTATTCTTGGAGGAAGAATGATTTTTAAGCACCCTGAAGAATTCTTTCTTTTCTTTAAGGTACTATTTATTTAAATTGTTAGAGTCAGAAGGACCTATACACCCTGCTACAGCCACCATGACAGATGGATCTCTAGGCCTGACAGATGGACATTCAGGCTTGCCCTTTCATTTTGCAACAGTCTTCATTGCTAGTCCATCTTTTCACACGGTTATGGTGATAGTGGCTCATATGCACTGCACACCCTCTGAGTAGTTTGGAAGTATTAGCCCATTCAGTGTTCAGGACAGCACTCTATGGTATATTACCGTGTGCATACTTACTTTACAGAAAATACTGGCTAGACAGGTACATGGATGTATTGAGAGCTACAGAGAACTTAAGGGTCAAGCTAGGGATTAGGCAGCCCAGGATCATGATTCCTCTACCTCATGGTAACATCAGCTACTTATCCTAGTTAGAATCTTAGAATATAGACAGGAAAAAGGCCTTTCTCTATTGATCCCTTAAATTTCAAAATCTTTATTAAGTAGAAGTAAATAAAGAGTCTTTCACCAGTGGTTCTGCTGAATCCTTACACCTTACCTTTCTCCTCTATGTCTTCTCTTCTCCATGTCAACCTTCCCAAATCTTTCAACCACATTTCAGAGGAGATCACTCCCTAGTTGTCAGTACCTCTTGAAAGGTTGTGCCAAAAATGGAAAAAGAAAACTAAAATTCTGTGGTTTAATCAGACTAGAATGCTATGAGACTCTGATCATTATGGGTATGTTCACTAAATGTCCTTCTCTTCAGCTTCATGATGTGTTTGTTTCCAGTAACTAAGGAGCACTAAATGGGTGGTTGCTTTTATATTCTGGGAACTTTCTGGAAACATCATTCTTATCCTCTGTCCTTCCAGTCTTCTCTTATCCACTCTTGTTTGAAACCTTTATTTCACTGAAGAAACACATCAGATTTAAAAATTTAACTTTGGAAAGAAGGCCTTCCAAGTCAGGCTCTATTTTACATCCTGATAAGTGGAAGTGTTAGTCACCCAGTCCTATTTGACTCTTTGCAACCTGGTGGACTGTAGCTTGCTAGGCTCCTCTGTCCATGGGATTTTCTAGGCAAGAATACTGGAGTGGAGTGAATTACCATTTGCTTCTTCAGGGGATCTTCCTGACAAAGGAATCAAACCTGGGTCTCCTACATTGCAGGAAGATTCTTTACCATCAAGCCACTAGGGAAGAATTTTACATCCTATGCTTATATAAATGCCTAAATGTTTCTTTTATTGAAAGGATCTTTCTAAGCTTTTACTTTATTAAAACAGGTTTAAATAACTCTCTTTTAATTACTGTATTCAAATACAAGGTTAAGTCTAAGCTTATTTTCAGCGCTAAATTAGAAAGATGTTTTAAGCATGTTAAATTTGGCCTTTAAAAAATAAGACAAAAAAAGACAATCTGCCAGTTTTCTATTATTATGGGCCTCAGATTGAATTGGCATTTTAAATCAAGTGTCCTGAAATGTCATCACAGAAAGATGCTAGAGCATCTGGCTCCATGGCATCCTGGGTTACTCCTTTGTCATTCAGGTGAGAGGTAAGGTGGGTTTTGAAATGTGTTAACCTATTATAATGTTCATCTATTACACAAACCCTGAGAGATGGTGCTGATTGGAGCTCTGTGAAACCCTGTATAATCACCCTCTACACTTTGTCTCGATTGGATTACAGCTTCAAAGTTGACTTCTGGTCTGTGGAAACAAAATCCCTCTATTTATAAAACACAAATAAGCAAAAACCCTGGAAAGCGTGGAGTACAGCAGCAGAATGAGTTTTCCTGGCAGCCCCTGTAAGACATCGGGATGTCTTGCCCCCACCTTCATCTCTTGCCCCTGTTTGGCATCATCATACTCAACAGACTTTCCATTTTAATGTTGTCACTCTCCCTTGAGATGATCTTTTCTTGCAAGGACAAGGATCGAAGTTTCATGTAAAGTCATCATCAGGCATTCACATGCCTATTTGCCCCCTAATTGTCAATGCCTCCTTAAAATGTGCCCATGCCTCTCAAAAAGAAATAAAAATGCTCTAGAAGTAGCTAATTCACCTAGAATAGCATGTGTTTATTGTTTACATAGGTCTTTTCACTGAATTTCTGTTATTTCTCAAAAAGTACAACTCAGTTTTTAGTGCTTGCCAGACACGGAGTTTGTGGCTTATATTAGAAATTGGGGACTTTCTGGAAGCATCACTGCTCATCCTCTTCCCCTCCTTGTGATGCTCTTACTAGAAAAATTAGGTTTCCATATCCATACAGAAGCTTTTTTCTTATATTGCCACTCTGTTCTGAGCAGGCCGGGGGGCTCTGCTGAATGTGAGCTTCAGATCCTAATACCTGGGAATTTTCCCTCCACAAGTTAGAAAGAAAACTCTGCCAATCATGTTCTCACTGTTGTTCAATGAATTCCTAACTTCCTAAATCTCTGGACTCAAACAATGTTGGATTTAAAAACTCTTGCCCCTCAATGGGTCAAAACTGGCCTTGGCACAGGTAACTTCAACAGGGCCATCCTTGACCACAGGTGCTCACCGAGTGTGGGTTGTGTTATGGACGTTATCTCCCTTGACTGGCAGGCGACTCTCGTCCTCCACTTTCTCATCCACCAGAACAAAGCGTGCATGCAACAAGCCCCAGTGTTTGCATGCACTTCCAGAGTTTCCATAACACAAGCTCCCGTTTTCATTTGCAGTAATGAGAAAAGCTCACAACAACAGTTCTCACAGCTTCCCTCCTTATTGTTCTTGTTTGGAAATGGGCTATAAAACTTTACCACCTCATCATTATAGATCACTTTACAAAAATAAAATAAAATAAAATCTAATTTACATTTTGTTCTGACTGGTTTTCTTGACTGACAGTTGTCCACAGCTCAGTGGCTGCTCTGTTCAGTGTACTTTAATTTTGAGCTTTCAAGTATTTCGGAAGCCCATTCAGAAGTAAATTCTCAGAGAAAATTGAGCTCTGTCATGGATGGATTAGTACTATAATAGTTGGTCACATATCTTGCATGAAACCTTTCAGAAGCAAGGCAAATGAGAAGGAAATGAAATTCATTTCATACTTCTTCAAGCACGCTAAGAGACTTTCTCTCCAAGTAATCTGTGAAGTAGCACTGGTTTATTGGAGGTTCGCATAACTACCATTACATTATACCTTGTCACAATCTCATGTGTTGGGTGACTGCTTTTTCTGAACGGATGGTACCTGCAAAGTGCTCTCTGAAGGCACTGAATAGCGAATGTCGTTTCTTTGATCAAAATGTATAGGTCTAAGGAATAGCATAAATAAAAGTACTTGAGCTAAATTGGAACATTACAGGTCAGAGGTGAGTGAAATCTGAAAAGCAGATATATGGAGGAGTCATCACATTTGCTTTTTGATATATTGATGAAGCAAAAGACCAAAAAGGGAGGGTAACTGGAGTAAGAGAAGAGAGAGTGAGAGAGGGGGAGAGAGAGAGAATTGTTATTGGATATACCTTATGGGAAAGCAAAAGCCTTATTGATTTTAGCAATACCGCAATGTGGTATTTGGTTATTTTTCAAATTGCAATAATGCTTGCATTTCACTGGAAAGTGTGTGTTGCATATAATTTTAGCATGTGAAAAACTCTTTCCATTATCTCACAAAGACATATGTAAAATATTAGTTGGAGGAGGGACTGAAAGCCTTCATGTGAAAACAAAATTTTTTTGATGACTCTTTACTTTTCAGCAACATTATGCCTTTAAGTACAACAAAAATATACAAAAAGTAAGAAAGGTCAATTACTATGGCTTTATTTTATAAACAATGACAAAAACAAAAAATAGTTGATTGATTTTTTTTTTCCTGCTGCTAGGATCGATTGGCTCTTTAGTTTCTCTAAAACTTGCTGCCTCACTGTGGTGAAGGCAACAGAACTGAAAAGTTTGACTTGGCAGCTCCTATGGGACACATCTCACTCACAGTACTGAAAGCAAGGACCAGAGATGAGAACTGTTCTAATCCTGTCCCGCCCTGGCCTTATAGATGAATTGCTGTGAATCCCAGGGCAATCTGATTAGAAGTAAGATGGAATAGAAACAGAACTGGTTTGGCCATCAATCTAAGGATCTGAATGCAGACGGGGAGGTGGCATCTGTGTTGGGTGGTTTGGGAGTCTGAAAGGTGATATGTAATCCTTTAGCGGCCATCACTGGGTTCACATTCCATTGTTAGCAAATCTATCATTTCAGTTTTAAAGGCTGTCAGAGAACTGGGAAAGTGCCTGGGACTGAAATGTATAGGTCTGGAAAGGAGAAGAGTTTTGAAAGGTTAATGAGTGAACATTAAAAGTAAATCTTAATTTTGAAAACAAATTTATGGTTACCAGAAGGGAAATGATGGTGTTAGGGGGAGAGAGAAACATAAGCTTGGGATTAACATACACATACTTCTCTATATAAGATAGATAACCAACAAGGATCAACTGTGTAGCACAGGGAAATCTACTCAATATTCTGTTATAACTTATATGAGAAATTAATCTGAAAAAGAATGAATATATGTATAACCGGGTAACTTTGCTATACACCTGAAACTAACACAACATTCTGAATCAACTATACTCCAATAATTTTTTAAACTAATTCTTATTATTCACATTTCAAGTTCCTGTCTTGTGAAAACCAGTTATTAATTAATTAATCAGCTAATTAATTAATTTAAAAAATCTGCTGAGTTTTATTCCACTGATGTTTGCCTGATTTAAAAGTCTTTGGTGACAGTGCTTTGTGGATCTTGGAGAAGGATAAGATCTCCTGGATTACACTCACCTGGCTATTCCTTGTAGTGGTCACTCTGTTGCAGTCATTATTTTCAAATTTCCCATTCCTTTCAGACATAGAAGCCTTTCTGTGAAGTACCATCACCTACCATTATATTTTCCTTTAATCTGGGCTGTCTGTCCAGACCTCTGCTTCTGTTGCTATTGTCCCAGGTTAAAAGAACACTTATGCATATACCAGATGACATAAACAAATAAACCCCAGAGATATTTAGGGAAGAATTTCCTAGAAACACGTAATTTGAGGTACATGTTAAATGTAATTATTAGGTCCCAATATTCTGATTCTAAAGTACCTTCCCATGTTAGAGCTATAGACTATGTATTGTTCAAAAGCTATCAGTGATTCTGACAACAAGAATTTTTAGACTCCCTCTAAAGTGACTATCAATTATGATTCCTGATAAGAGGCTGCTGCTGCTACTGCTACTGCTAAGTCACTTCAGTCGTGTCCAACTCTGTGCGATCCCATAGACGGCAGCCCACCAGGCTCCCCCATCCCTGGGATTCTCTAGGCAAGAATACTGGAGGGGGTTGCCATTTCCTTCTCCAATGCATGAAAGTGAAAAGTCAAAGTGAAGTCGCTCAGTCGTGTCCGACTCTTCATGATCCCATGGACTGCAGCCTACCAGGCTCCTCCTTCCATGAGATTTTCCAGGCAAGAGTACTGGAGTGGGGTGCCATTGCCTGCTCCCTGATAGGAGGCAAGAACCTAGAATTCTTGTTTGTAAACTCTGTAATTCTGTTTATCCATAGGGAAAAAAAAATCGGGGTAAACTATTCTTGGCATTTTCCAGGGTTATATGATTAATTAAAGCACACAGAAAATTAAAATACATAGTCACTATATTTGTTTTGAGTGAACGCTACATAAATTAATATCATTGTGGCTTCCCTGGTGGCCTAGTGATTAAGACTCTGTGCTTCCAGTGCAGGAGGTGTGGGTTCGATCCTTGGTTGGGGAACTAGGATCCCACACATCATGGGGCACAGTCAAAAAATAATAATAATAATAATTCCATCAGAGGGAAGCTGTTACTACTGAGTAACTACTATTGCTAATATGCAAAAAGTCAGATGTTTATATCAACTATTCACTGCAGTGTTAAAATATTTAAGGTTTTACTTGTGTGTTCTGAGAAAATTGCCACAATAAGGATGCTGGGTAACTTACATTTTCTGCTTATTCTCCCACATGCCTCAAGTATTGGATGAATGGTATATTCAATTCATCATAAATCATCTAACATAGCTGGTCATGAATGGAAACTAATCCTGTCATAATTTAAAAGAAATAACAACAAAAATATAAATTAAAGAAATGAAAGGGCACTAAAAAAGAAAGTTATCTGAGCTTAATTGATTTGAGACTTCAGGCAGACTCTGAGAGAAGGTGAAGGACAGGGAGACCTGACAAGTTACAGTTCATGGGGTTGCAAAGAGTCTCACACAACTTGACGACGGAACAACAACAAAAATGTTTGAAAATGCCAGTGGAAACCTAACATGTAAGCTTCCCATTTCCTCTTAGACTTTAGTGGGCAACTGATTTTCAGCTGTGACTTACCAGTTGGCCAAGATATGTAGTAGTTAAGTCTGTAGTGCAATTTTTGTAGTCATTTATATGACTTTTGCTACTCTTCAGGAAGGAAGTTGCTGTCACATGTCTCTTTACTATGGCAAAGTCATCCTTAGCAATGCAAAGTCTCTTCTGGAGAAAATGTTGCAAAAGTCTATTCACAGAACAAGCTTCCACTAAAAAAATATTTTATTCATTTTTGAGAATATAGGCCCAAGCTAGTTTTTAAAAACACATTAGAATGTACTAGTATCCACCAAAAAAGTTATTTTTTTGCAAATACTTGGGAATTTGTGCAAGTATTCTTTCCAGCTAGGAAATGTCACTGCAGCTGAATTTTAAATCAAGTGTTCATATTTCTTTGGGGAGTTTCAGATCAGTAAAAGAAATGGAATATTTACAATTTGGTGCATAATTCATTTTCTGTGTGTAACTTCTTTTTTCTTTTTTTCAGGCTGAATTGTGCTGCATTTTAGACAAAAATGGAGATCATAAATTATTAAGAATCATTCCAGAAGCTGGAATAAGTAGATTATTATTAGCATCATTATCATTGTGGCTAATAAAAGAACTTAGCAGGAAGGGAAAAAAAAATAATAGGATCTAAGATTGCTGACAAAGGTGGCTTAATGTTTTAGTGCTTGCATATTTATCGGAACCCATATGGGACAGGATTTTCTTGAATCACCACTCTGTTCTATGTCTTTTCCAGCTGCAAAACCCAGAGCACATTTCAGGGCTGTCATCCCACTCTCCTTCTGGCCTATCTCCTTTAGAGAGCTGGCAGGGTGATAACATCTCTTAGCAGGTGGGTGTGAAATCAAGGCAAGTTTTCATAAAGACTCCCATTCAGTGGGGATTTGAAACCACCAGCAAGCACTAGACTCCCACAATCCCTTCAGTGGGTCAGTGAGGTGTGTTGACATGTGAGGCAAAAAGGATTAAATATCTCTGTAGTTGACTTTGCCTTGATATTTCTCATTCATTTTCCTTCCATTCCAAAATTTTTCCAGCCCAGTGGATATCCACACCTAAAATCCAATCATTAGTCATTCACTCCTTTAAGTAGAAGTCTATTCCTTATAAAAATGCTAACCTCCTTGCCAGGGAGCACCCAATGGGCTCCTCTTTCTGATAACCGGGCCAGAGTTGCTAGCAGTGGTCTGAACTCATGAAATCTGGTTTCAGTTTGTCTCTGCTGTGCCTGCTGTAAGGCAGATCCTCTGGTGAGTGGTGAAGAGGTGAGGCAGGCCTCATTTCCCTGTGTGACAACACACCCCCGCCCCTGTCTTCCATCCCCTGCATTTTCCTTTAAAGGCTTCATGGAAAGCTGTACAGCATAGCAGCCTTTAATGAAAGAAAAAGACATTGCAACTAAAAGAAATGAAAATCTCTGAGGAAGAGAAGTATACTTGATTTTCAATGTTATATATATATGATTCTTTTTTATATTTTTTTCTATTATGGTTTATTATAGGATATTGAAAATAGTTCCCTGTGCTATAGAGTAGGACCTTATTGCTTATCTATTTTATGTATAGTAGTTTCTATCTGCTAATCCTCAATTCCTAACTTATCCCTCCCCAACCCCTACCTGTGGTAACCATATGTTTGCTTTCTATGTCTGTGAGCCTGTTTCTGTTTCATAAATAAATTAATTTGTGTCATATTTTAGATTTCACATATAAAGGGTATCATATGGTATATGTCTTTCTTTTTTTGACTTAGCAAGAGACTTTTAAAATGTCTGCTGACAGAAAAAAAAAAATGTCCAAGATTTGGAAATGGAAGAACTTCTGTATTTCTTTCAGTGGGTTGCTGGGCATTGTTTAGCAGATCTTCAGATGAACCTATAAGAGCATGCACCTTTGACTGTCTTTATATTGAAGAAATTTTGCAGGGGAAGAAGGTGTAGTATATACAACCTATTATTGTTTAAATCATATTTTCAGCATAAGCTTCAGATGTTTTAAATTTGCCTCTTTGGGCCAATCAGAAGTAGGAAATAAGACTACTGGTGACATATGAATTTTGATTGTCTCTTAGCCATACAAAGCCCAGAATAAATTTGCGAAATGACACTCAATCAAGTTTGGAATCAGTCACCGTTTTCTCTTTAATCTCTTGATATGGGCTTCCCAAATGGCACTAGCAGTAAAGAATCTGCTGCCAATGCAGGAGACTCAAGAGAGCCAGGTTCAATCCCTGGGTTGGGAAGATCCTCCAGAGTAGGAAATGGTAACCTGCTCCAATATTCTTGTCTGGAAAAGTCCCACGGACAAAGGAGCCTCACAGGCTACAGTCCATGGGATTACAGAGAGTTGGACATTACTGAGCACACACACAGAAAGCAGACAATTTTATCCTTCCAGTTACATAACAAAAGACCTTAAAGTAAATATTTTAAAAACTAGGGCATGGGAGACAAGTCAGTAATAAACATTTTTATGGTTGAACTTGAGGGGAAAGAAAAACTGGAAGTGTGTACAGTGTTTTGTGGCTGTGAGTGCTATAGATTTAAGTTAATTCAGTGTTACTCAAAGTGAGGTCCTTGGGCCATAGCATCAGAAGCATCTGGAAGGTAATTTGAAGAACAAACCTTTGGGCTTCATTGTTGTTGTTCAGTCACCCAGTTGTATATGATTCTTTGCAACTCTGTGGACTGCAGCATGCCAGGACTCCCTGTCCCTCATCCTTTCCCAGAGTTTGCCCAAGTTCATGTCCATTGCATCGGTGATGTCATCCAACCATCTCATCCTCTGATGTCCACTTCTCTTTCTGCCCTCAATCTTCTTCAGCATCCAGGGACTTTTCCAATGAGTCGGCTGTTCACATTAGATGGCAAAAATCCTGGAGCTTCAGTTTCAAAATCAGACCTTTTGATGAGTATTCAGGGTTGATTTCCTTTGAAAATGACTGGTTTGATGTCATCACTGGCCAAGGGACTCTCAGGAGTCTTCTCCAACACCACAGTTCGAAGACACTAAATCTTTGGCACACTGGCTTATTTATGGTCCAGCTCTCACAGCCCTATATGACCACTGGGAAGACTGTAGCCTTGAACATTTGAATTTATGTCAGTAGAGTGATGTATCTGCTTTTCAACACACCATTAAAGTTTGTCATGGCTTTCCTTCCAAGAAGCAATTGCCTTCTGATTTCATGTCTGCAGAGCCCAAGAAGAGGAAATCTATCACTGTTCCACCTTTTCTTCTTCTATTTTCCAGGAAGTAATGGTTTCAAATGCCATGATCTTAGGTTTTTAATATTTTGTTTTAAGCCAGGTTTTTCACTCTTCTCCTTCACCCTCATCAAGAGGTTCTTTAGTTCCTTTTCGCTTTCCGCCATTAGAGTGGTATCATCTGCATATCTGAGGTTGTTGATATTTCTCCCTCCTATCTTGAGTCCAGCTTGTGATTCATTCAAACCATTATTTCTCATGATGTACTCAGCATATAATTTTAAAAAAAAGGGTGACAACAGACAACCCTGTCATACTTGTTCCTTAATCCTAAATCAATCAGTTGTTCCATACATGGTTCTAATTGTTGTTTCTTGACCCACATACAGATTTCTTAAGCAACAGGTTAGATGGGTTAGTATTGTATCTCTTTAAGAGCTTTCCACAGTGTGTTATGATCCACACAGTCAAAGGCTTAAGCGTAGTTGATGAAACAGAGGCAGATGCTTTTTCTGGAATTCCCTTGCTTTCTCTTTTATTCAGCTAGTGTTGGCAATCTGATCTCTGATTTCTCTGTCTTTCCAAACCCAGCCTGGACACTGGAAGTTCTTGGTTCACATGATGCTGAAGCCTAACATGCAAAATTTTAAGCATGACCTTACTAGCATGGGAGATGAGTACAATTGTCTAATGGTTTGAATATTTTTTAATACTGCCCCTTTTGGGAACTGGGATGAGGACTGACCTTTTCCAGTCCTGTGGCCACAGCTGAGTTTTCCAGATTTGCTGACATATTGAGTGCAACACTTTGATAGAATCATCTTTTAGGGTTCTGAATAGCTCTACTGGAATTCTATCACATCCACTAGCTTTATTGACAGCAGTGCTTCCTAAGTCCCACCTGAATTCGCATTCCAGGATGTCTATCTCTGGAAGGCTGATCATACCATCATGATTATCTGGTTTATTTATATATATAGGTACAGTTCTTCTGTGTATTCTTTCCTTCTCTTCTTTATCACTACAGCATGTACTATGTTTGTACCTTTTCTGTCCTTTATTGTGACCATTTTTGGGCAAAATGTTCCCTTGATAGTTCCAATTTTCCTGAAGAGATTTCTAGTTTCTCCCCTTCTGTTGTTTTCCTCTATTTTGAAGCATTGTTCATTGAAGGAGACCTTTTTGTCTCTCTTTGCTATTCTTTGTAACTCTGCATTTAGTTGGATATACTTTTCCCTTTCTCCCTTGCTTTTTGCTTCTCTTCCTCCTTCAGCTATTTGAAAGGCTTTCTCAGATAACCACTTTGCCTTTTTGCTTTTATTTTTCTTTTGGATTGTTTTGTTTGCTGCTTACCTGTACAATATTATTGTATTGTATTGCATATGGACCTCCATTTATAATTCTTCAGGCACACTGTTCACTAGATCTAATCCCTTGAATCTATTCACCACCTCCACTGCACATTCATAGAGGATTTGACTTAAGTCATATCTGGCTGGTCTATAGTGTTTCCCACTTTCTTTAGTTTAAGTGTGAGTTTTGCTCTGGGAACCTGACTATTTGAGCCACAGTCAGCTCCAGTTCTTGCTTTTGCTGACTATATACAGCTTCTCTGGGCTTCCCTGGTAGCTCAGTTGGTAAAAAATCTGCCTGCAATGCAGGAGACCCAGGTTCAATTCCTGGGTCTGGAAGAGAACCAGAAGAAGGGATAGGCTACACACTCCAACATTCTTGGGCTTCCCTGGTGGTTCAAATGGTAAAGAATACACCTGAATGTGGAAGCCCTGGGTTCAATCCCTGGATTAGGAAGATCCCCTGGAGAAGGGAATGGTTACCCAGTCCAGTATTCTTGCCTAGGAAATTCCATGGACAGAGGAGCCTGGTGGGCTACAGTCCATGGGGCCACAAAGAGTTGGACATGATTGAGTGATTTTCACTCATTATACAGTTTCTCAATCTTTGGCAACAAAGAATATAATCAATTTGGTTTCAATATTGATCATTTGGTGATATCCATATGTGATATTGTTTCCCATGTTGTTGAAAAGGGTGTGTGCTATGACCAGTACATTCTCTTGGCAGAATTCAGTTAGCCTTTGCCTTGCTTCATTTTGTACTAAAAGCCAAACTAAACTTCCCCGTTACTCCAGGTATCTCTTGACTTCCTACTTTTGCATTCCAGCACCCAGTGATTAATGGAACCTTTTTTTTTTTTTTTTGGTCTCTAGGTCTTCATAGAAGTGATCAACTTCAGCTTCTTCTGCATTGGTGGTAGAAGCATTGACTTGAATTACTGTGATATTGAATGACTTGCCTTGGAAATGAACTAAGATCATTCTGGCATTTTTGAGGTTGCACTCAAGTATTGCATTTTGGATTTTTTTGTTGACTATGAGGGCTACTCCATTTCCTCGATAGAATTCTTGCCTACACTAATAGATATAATGGTCATCTTAATTAAATTCACCCATTCCTGTCAACTTTAGTTCACTGATTTCTAAGGTATCAATATTTATTCTTACCATCTCCTGCTTGATCATGTCCAACTTACCTTGATTTATGGGCCTAGTATTCCAGGTTCCTATACGATACTGTTCTTTGCACATCGGATTTTACCTTCGTCACCAGACACACCCAGAGCTGAGCATCAATTCTGCTTTAGCCCAGCCACTACATTGTTTCTAGGGCTATTAGTAGCTATCTTCTGCTCTTCTCTAGTAGCATATTGGACAGTTTCAAACCTAAGGGACTCATATTTCTGTGTCATATCTTTTTGTTTTCATACAGTTCATGCAGTTCTCATGGCAAGTATAATGGGATGGTTTGCCAATTTCTCCTCCAATGGACCACATTTTGTCAGAACTGTCTAGTATGACCCATCCATCTTGGGTGGCCCTACATGTCAAGGCTCATAGCTTCACTGAGTTATGCAGGCCCCTTCACTATGACAAGACAGTGATCTGTGAAGGGGGTTTGGACTTCATTCCAGGTCAACTTAATCAGAATCTCTGGAGATGAGGTCCAGGAATTTTGACTTTAGCAAGCATTCCAATGGTGGTGATGCATGCTCAGGCAGAATTCTAGAGTGGGCAGGGCTATAGACTTACATCCATTTCCTTACCTACCACTTAGTCTTATAAGTTTAGGTGCTTGTCAATGGTATACATGCAATCTCTAGTTAGGATTTGCTTTGAATGTGAACTCCTATGCTAAAAAAATAAAAAAAAAAATGTACTTTCTTATTTTGCAATGAGATTTAATGATTACAGATCTTCTTTCAAATTTATTTTTGAACCAGACATGTAGCTTACATATTAAGAGAAAACAGATACCATAGTAGAAAACAGAAAGAGTTGACTAAGAGGAAGTCTTCTTGTTTATTTCCCATTATATCCTCATAGTCACTCTCTTTGTTTGATTTTCTTTTTGTTTTGTCTCATATTTGTAATAATATGTTAAAATATATTAAGAAAAATGCAACAGTGTTTGNTAATTTACCAAAATCACACATTTAAAATTAGAAAACTGATATTATTCTGTTTAGTAGTAATATAAAAATTGAAGGCTAAAAACTATAGGCAGAGAAGCAATATAACTTATAGTTGATAACATGGTTTGACATTAGGTAAGTACATGTTCAAATTCTGCCTTCAAGTCTTGTACTCTGATAATAGAACAGTTTTGTTTTTTTTTTTTCCAGTGTCTCTAAGATCATTTACATAATTGATATGGTAACAATAATTGTGGAATGAATTCTTGATTTGAATCAGACAACATGAGAAAACACTTGGCACAGAATCAGACTCTTACTAAATATTTAATTATTGTTGTTATTTTTAAAAAGAAGAGGTCTTTTCTTCTTTTTCACCACCCCTGTCTGTCCCTTTCAACCCCTTCCCTTACTTTCCAACAACTTAGTCCTAAAGCTATCAAGTGGAAAGAATAAAGTAAGCATAAAAATATGAGTTGAGAAGAGCCCTTTATGGTTCACATAGGGTAAGCAGTGCATTCACAAAAGAAGGAAGACCACTGTAGGGAGTCAGAGGCCCAGTAAAGAGAGAAGGATTTCAGTATGTGCTGGTGCCCTGACATGGGTGTCAGATTATTAGCCGGTGGGAAGGGCACCCACACAGAGGAACATCTCAGAATGTGTGTCAGAACCCACGTGTGGTGATTAGAGAATCCTCAGTGTTGGATTCGAAGTAGGACTCAAGGTGGGACAGCCCAGGAAGGTGTTAAAGCCCAAGCAGAAGGTCCAATGGCTGCAGGTTCATATAAGGTGCCAGAGCCTGAATGGAATGACATGGGCTTCAGAATAGAGTGGGAAGAATGGCAGTGATAAAAAGATATTAATGAAAATATAAACCAGGTTTCTCACAGACTCAGAAGTGTATTTATTTATATGAAGAATAGTTTGATACACTGGTTAATAAAAGTGTTTATAAAGCTTTTCCCATAATATGAGGCAACATTGAAAATACATGAAGTATGGATTGAACTCTTTCTAGAAGGATGCTCCAAAATATCAGTAGTAGTTATTTTAGTGTCATGAGATTAATGATTTCATAATCACATTTCTTTCCTTATTGTTATTTTTACTTACATTATTCATGCTTACTCAGTTATTAAATATCTACTATGTTTCATAAATGTTCTTGTGATAGATACATGAATATTATCTTCTTTATCTTTGAAGAGCGCAATAGCTAGGTATTATGAGGTTTAAAATAAGAGATCCTTAATAATTATTTTTGACAGTATATGCTTAGATTGACTTAACATTCTTGCTATCAGATTCTCACAGACTTGCCATCAGATTCTCTTAGCTAAGCCAAGGAAAAGTGTAAAACACTTTTCATTGACAAGTAGAGGCATTTGTATATAACTGGTCAGGTGGACTCTGACTGAGATATTTAAACCAATCGTAGAGTTCATACAATGCAGAACAGGAGTAATGGTAATACAAAGGAAATGTACATTCTGAAACACCTAAGGGAAATGCATATAATAATAATCTATTATCAACTATTTCTGACACTTCCAGACTTCAATAACTTTTTTGTAAATATGTGATTACTTTGAAAGTTGAATTCACTTTTCTACAAATAGGTAGGTTGGCATGCACAGGCTATAACAGGTAGAATCACCTTTGGTTATGTCTATAAGACATAAAGTAAAGTGGAGATTTGGGAGTTATTAGGGTCTAATTTGATCTATGTAGATAACCAATCCAGATAATAAGTCCTTTGGGTGAATTATTCATACTGAATTATCTGGTTTGACTGTCTACATGTAAACATAGATCAAATTAATAGGATAATTGTCAAACTTGTTTTTCACCTTGTGGTGTGTGGACTTGCTCTCAGGACGTAATTGGCACTCTGGGAGAGTCTAGCACAACACTGAGTAAACGGTAACAATAACTAATGGAGACTCTGCTGAGTCTAGTAGAAAAAGCAACTTGTTATAGTTATACCCAGAAATTGGGTTTTTGAAACCAGATATTCAGAATTGTTAAGGGTGGTCTGTATTCAATGATATATACCCTGAAAAAGTTGACTAATTCTAACTTTATTTCTCAAAATCAAACATGGAAATATCAAATTAAATTCTGATCTATAGAGGAAAGGATAATAAAAACAATTTTTAAAATGCACTAGTAAAAAGTAAATGGGCACTAGAGAGAGGTCAGTTAAAACACAATTTTAAATAGCATTAGTTTAAATTTATTTGTTATTAGATAATTGCCCTTCTGAAGCTTGGCAGACCAAAAAAAAAAGGGGGGGGTGTTATGAAAAGAGTAATACATGAACACAGTAATTATGTCCTCAAAAAATGACATTTATCAGCATTCAAACCTCATGTATTCTCAGCAAAGTACAAAATGAGAGAGATTGTACAAATAATAAGATAAAGGCAACATTTTCCATTACAGAAAATTTAGACTATTCAGATTGTTTCTGAGGGAATGGTATATACATTAACCAATATTAGATAAATCTTATTTGTTAGATAATACAAATATCTATATATGCAAACCTCCATTTCTACATGGTACTCTAGTTCATACACAATAGCTGCTCTGGGTGTGGTTGTTGAAGAGTTGGGAAAGGATCAGCCACTGAGTCATCAGTAAATCAGTCCAACAATAAATCTGGCAAGTAAAATGCACTTCTTAGATACCTACTGTTAATTGCCATAATGTATTAGTAGTTGTGAGAAAGTGTAAGGAATAAAAGATATATATACATGTATATTTACATATATATATCCCTTGGGTTCAAGGGACAAAAATGACTAAGTAGGAAACTGGGTTAGAAGGACCCATTGGATCATTGGAAGGAATGATGCTGAAGCTGAAACTCCAATACTTTGGCCACCTGATTTGAAGAACTGACTCCTTAGAAAAGACTCTGATGCTGGGACATAATGAAGGCAGGAGGAGAAGGGGATGGAAGAGGATGAGATGGTTGGATGATCACCAGTTTGATGGACATGAGTTTGAGCAAGCTCTAGGAGTTGGTGATGGACAGGGAAGCCTAGTGTGCTACAGTCCATGGGGTCACAGAGTTGGTCATGACTGAGCAATTGAACTGACTGAGGGAACTGGATATATGAAGTGGGAACATTAGCTAAGACCAAGGGGTTATGTTTGGCAAGTTCTGAAGGCGTGCTGTGGGATGGCCAGTGATGACCAGTAAGGTCCCTGGATTGGTAGTGTTATGCCCAAGTTGCAAAATCTCCCAATGACCACCAGGGAGCCGATATCCAATGCAAAAGCAAGAGAGTTTTTATTACCAAGCTCAAGCTGGGGCTCCCACCGACACCGACACAGCGGCTATAGGGAGGCGCCCCGACTTTTAAGTTACATTGCTTTTATAGGGAATAGTCAGGTAAAAGGGGGTTTTCAGGCTGAAGGACATCTGATTTGTTACCTTCTTCTATTGGGTTGTGTGTTGATTCCTGATTGGTTTTCACTTTCAAGGTAAATCACAAGTTCCTGAACGTAAAGTCAGGAGGTTTAACCTGAGGGCCGATTGGCTCGTGGGCAGTGGGGCAAGGTTGGGTAATATCCAAAGTCTAAGTCTTTTTGCCTGGAACTTGACAAAATGGAGTTCTTTCACAAGATGGAGTAGCTTAGGCTCTCCAGTAGCATCAGGATTACCTAGGAATCTGGTAAAGTGCAAATACCTAGGACCCAACCCAGACACTAAAATTTAAACTTTGAGAATAGATCTTTGTACTTTTTCTCTTAACAGACTCTTCAAATATAGCACACAAATCATGGAATAGTCTAAGTAAGAAGGGGTCTTTGTGTATATACAGTTATGCAGGAGAAGGATAAATCTGACCTGAAGTCTGAGAGATGAACATTAGGGTTTAGGAGCCTGGAAAGGAAGAGAAAGCATTCCAGGCAGAGGTAAAAGTGAATAACAGTAGAAATTCATTCATATTCCTGCTGGAGAAGTCATCTGTTAAATTTTATGTATATTTTCACCTATTTTTGTCCTCAAATGCACTGTAAAATTTCTAAAGGCAGAAACCTAATTTAAATCATTCTCTCATTTCAGTGCTTCACACATAAATGCTCAGAAAACATGAAAGAAGGAGAAAGTAGATCAAAGAGAAGAAAGACAAGGAAGAAGAAGAAGAAGAAGAAAAAATATATATAGGCTTTGTGAGAGTGAAAGGCCATTAGATTTAGAGCCAAAAATAATGTTTAATTAATACTTTGAAATTTACCATATTACCTTTGGGCTTCCCAGGTGCCATCATGGTAAAGAATCTACTTGTCAATGTAGGAGACCCAGGAGACATGGGTTTGATCCTTGGGTAGGAAAGATCCCCTGGAGGAGGAAATGGCAAACCACTCCAGTATTTTTACCTGAAAAATTCCATGGACAGAGGAGCTTGGCAGTCTACAGTCCATGGGGTTGCAAAGAGTTGGTCATGACTGAGCCTGCAGGCACACATATTACAAATAGCATTCCTTCACTCTAGGTTTTGTTTTTACATCAACACAATGGCAATGCAAATTTCACCTCAATGATGTTGGTGCAAAATAGACTCCTTGCTGTAATTTATCTGGCACTCTGTCTAGGGTGTGATTGTTATTGTTTTGTCGCTAAGAAGTTTCTGACTCTTTGCAAACCCCTGGACTATAGCCCACCAGGTTCCTCTGTCCATGGGATTTTCCAGGCAAGAATACTGGAGTGGGCTGCCATTTCCTTTTCCAGGGAATCTTCCCAACCCAAGGACCAAAACTGTGTCTCCTGCATTGCCAAGCAGACTCTATTGCTGAGCCACCAGGGAAACCTTAGTGCGTGATGTTGCTCAATAAATATTTGTTGATACTGAAATAGTGACTTTTTTTGTGAATGGTCAAGAGCATGGTGTCTCCTGGATTCTCTTCTTTCTTTCGTATTCCTGTAGTCTCTCCCATTCCTTTAGAAGTCTTTCTTTTTTATCATTTATAATCCTTAATATATGGCATTGAAAGGACAAATATTTTTGCATGGATGATATTATTTAAAAATCACAACATGATACGAATTTTAACTGTTTTTATTTATTTTAAATTTAAATTTATTTATTTTAATTGGAGGCTAATTACTTTACAATATTATATTGGTTTTGCCATACATCAACATGAATCCACCACGGGTGTACACGTGTCCCCCATCCTGAACCCCTCTCCCACCTGCCTCTGTGTTCCATCCCTCTGGGTATCCCATTGCACCAACCCCAAGCATCCTGTATCCTACATCAAACCTGGACTAGCGATTCATTTCTTATATGATATTATACATGTTTCAATGCCATTCTCCCAAATCATCCCACCCTCTCCCTCTCCCACAGAGTCCAAAAGACTGTTCTATACATCTGTGTCTCTTTTGCTGTCTCACATACAGGGTTAACATTACCATCTTTCTAAATTCCATATATATGTGTTAGTATACTGTATTGGTGTTTTTCTTTCTGGCTTACTTCACTCTGAATAATCAGCTCTAGTTTCATCCACTTCATTAGAACTGATTCAAGTGTATTCTTTTTAATGGCTGAGTAATAATGCATTGTGTATATGTACCACAGCTTTTTTATCCATTCATCTGCTGATGGACATCTAGGTTGCTTCCATGTCCTGGGTATTATAAACAGTGCTGTGATGAACATGGGGGTACCCATGACTCTTTCAGTTCTGGTTTCCTCGGTGTGTAGGCCCAGCAGTGGGATTGCTGGGTCATAAGGCAGTTCTATTTCCAGTTTTAAGGAATCTCCACACTGTTTTCCATAGTGGCTGTACTAGTTTGTATTCCCACCAACAGTGTAAGAGGGTTCCCTTTTCTCCACACCCTCTCCAGCATTTATTGCTTGTAGACTTTTGGATCATAGCCATTCTGACTGGCGTGAAATGGTACCTAATTGTGGTTTTGATTTGCATTTCTCTGATAATGAATGATGTTGAGTATCTTTTCATGTGTTTGTTAGCCATCTGTATGTCTTCTTTGGAGAAATGTCTGTTTAGTGGCCCATTTTTTTGATTGGGTCCTTTATCTTTCTGGAATTGAGCTGCAGAAGTTGCTTGTATATTTTTGAGATTAGTTGTTTGTCAGTTGCTTCATTTGCTATTATTTTCTCCCATTCTGAAGGCTGTCTTTTCACCTTGCTTATAGTTTCCTTTGTTGTGCAGAAGCTTTTAATTTTGATTAGGTTCCATTTGTTTATTTTTGCTTTTATTTCCAATATTCTGGGAGGTGGGTCCTAGAGGATCCTGCTGTGATTTATGTTGGAGAGTGTTTTGCCTATGTTCTCCTCTAGGAGTTTTATAGTTTCTGGTCTTACATTTAAATCTTTAATCCATTTTGAGTTTATTTTTGTGTATGATGTTAGAAAGTGTTCTAGTTTCATTCTTTTACAAGTGGTTGACCAGTAATTGTAGACAGAATCCAAGATTTCAGAAAGATTCAAATAAGATTTCTATCAACACATGGATATGAAGTGCAGGGTAAAGTTTGAGCCCCGGTTGTTTAGAGCTTCACAACAAAGACATTACTACATCAGGCTGCTTCTTCAGTCCCATAAGCATCTCACTATGCTCAACTCTCTAGTAAGACAAAAACAAAAGTTCATAAAAAATGACATCAAACTATTTAAACCATCTACTTAATTTTAAGAATGCCCTTTGGTTTATGTTGCTTTGCACCTGGAGTGTTTATGTAAAAACCTGACTAGTCTTTTGGTTAATAGCTTACAGTATTTGTAGGTGCCCCCTCTCATCCTTATGAGGCAAAGAGGGAAGTGTTACCTGAACGTGGTTGACTGTCCAGGTAGTAGTTTCTGGGTCACCTTTACTTAGCAAAAGATTTGCTTGTTTGTTAATGAAGAGAGATATCAAAAATGCAATCACATCTACATACTTCATGTATGAAAGTGAAAAGTGAAAGTGAAGTCACTCAATCGTGTCTGACTCTGAGACACCATGGACTGTAGCTTACCAGGTTCCACCATCTATGGAATTTTCTAGGCCTGAATACTGAGTGGTTTGCCATTTCCTTCTCCAGGAGATCTTCCCGACCCAGGGTTTGAACCTGGGTCTCCCACATGGTAGGCATTGTAGGCAGATGCTTTACTGTCTGAGCCACCAGGGAAGATACTTCATGTGTATATACCTATACAAATACATACATACGTGTATATAAAAGTAGAAGTGTAGGTCACTCAGTCATGTCTGATTCTTTGAAACCCCATGGACTGTAGCTCACCAAGCTCCTTGGTCCAAGGGATTCTCCATGCAAGAATACTGGAGTGGGTAGCCAGCCATTCCTTTTTCCAGGGCATCTTCTTTACTCAGGGACTGAACCCACATCTCCTGAATTGGCAGGCAGCTTCTTTGCCATCTGAGCTACCAGGGAAGCCCACCTGTATGTATGTGTGTATATATATATATATAATATGCTGCTGCTGCTAAATCGCTTCAGTTGTGTCTGACTCTGTGTGACCCCATAGATGGCAGCCCACCAGGCTCCCCCATCCCTGGGATTCTCTAGGCAACAATACTGGAGTGGGTTGCCATTTCCTTCTCCAGTGCATGACAGTGAAAAGTCAAAGTGAAGTCTCTCAGTCGTGTCTGACTCTTAGCGACCCCATGGACTGCAGCCTACCAGGCTCCTCCATCCATGGGAGTTTCCAGGCAAGAGTACTGGAGTGGGGTGCCATTGCCTTCACCAATATAATGTGCTATTAATATATAAATTAATAACATTTTAAATAAGATATCAGCTCACAATGAATGCATTTTTAAAATAAGACATTTTATGTTTCAATGGTAAGTTTCAGTGTTCTGGAAAATTCACTTATTTGTAACTCTTCATTCCCAAACAATGCTCAATAAATAACAAATTGTGCACATCCCTTTTTTGTGGGTCTGTTGCCTCAATTATGTGTACAATCACTTAATTTTGCAACTTCACTTTGCCTGTGTAGGGCATTGCCCTGGTTGGTAATTGTGTGGCCTATTGTTTGCAGCACATGGATAATTATTATGCTGTGAACATCAATTTGTCGTATTGTGCCGAATGGCACCACTTCCCGAGGGACATGATGATAGCTGTGATTCTCCTCAGTAGGGGGTGGGATGTTGCTCAGGGCTAGAGCTCTGCCCAGTAATTCCCTCTTTATAAGTAAGACTATACATAGTACATCCTAGAAGTCCTTCATTATAGCATTTGTTTTCTGCTTGTTAACATCATTTCACGCTGGATGGGCACTAGTGTAATTTTCCATTTTGTTTCATCAAATTAAGGGAAGAAAGGAGACTGTCTTGCAAGTCTTTTATTTTATAGACAGTTGGTCATTTCATTAACACTTTTCATATTCTTGTTTGTCATGATGACTGACGATAGTAAAAAGATTTTCTCCCCATTAACTTATGAGAGAACAGCAGTTTATTTATTTATTTATTTGGGGGCTGAGAAGTATTGATCGACCAAAGAGGACATTTATTAAAATGTAACCAGCATCTTGGCACTTGCAAGTGGCGCACACTTTAACCGATTAAATAGTCATGAAGAAAGAAATCAATACATCTTGGATTCCTCTACTCTGGTCTCTGCCAGCAAAGTGGCCTCACAAATTAAGAATGAAATAAACAAATGTGTTTACGCTGAATGTTTAAAGCACTTTGCACTTTAATCAGGAAGTAAAAGGACTTTACTAATATTGGTTGGGTAGGTGGTTTGAATGTGGTTACTTTTGTACAAACGTGGTGATAAATAAGAAATTTACTACTGAAGTTTCCAACCACAACAGGATTAAATTGTGTCCATGGGGCTAAGGCATTTGTGACTGGTTGTCCTAGGAAATGGAGGGGTAAGGTCATTGGAAGTTCATTGGGGTTAATGCTTATTCAGTTTTCATTGTTTTTGTTTTTTGGTGATCCCAGTTTACATACCCAAAGTTATCCAAGTCTTTCAGCCCCAGGGTTGTATAGTTTGGTGACTTGGAAAAGATGCTGCTTATATGGGCACAAAAGAAACTAGTGATATTAATGGCTTCAGTAGTCAGTTGTAGTTAATTTCCCATCAAATTCTAGAGTCTTAGCACAAAATCCTGTGAGTATCTTCTAACATGTTTGGATATTTTCAGAGATGCAGTGCTCATAATCAACAAATTTTGATGTCATAGATTTTTTTGAAACTTTGTGACTGTTTCAAGCCATCTATTTCAGGTCTGTTAAGAACCCACTAAGTTTCATGCCTTTTCTTGCCAAATTTTGTCATCTCAATTTTCATTTATCATTCTAGGCTATATGTGATGGTCAATTTCCTTACCAGGCTTATATCACATGAGCATTTGAAGAGTGTTTCCAAAAATCAACAGAATGATAGAACACCAAGAACAGCTTCACTGAATCCCAGTGTAAGGGCTGATTCACAATTAGATTTTGCTCAAAGCTTTTCTGATTTTACCATATACTTTCATCATCCTTGATAAGGAAATGCATTTTTCCAAGGTATGCCCATGCTTTATATCTTTTTAAAAAGAATAAAGACTTCTAATTTACAATTCCAATTCATGTATACAAATGTATAGAGCAGTTGATCCAGCACTCAATGTATTTATCTATATTATTCTTAATCTGAGGAAGAGATTATGAAGATGCTTTGTTGGAGTTGGAGGATATTAGAAATATCCGTTTTTAAAACATCACCTTCTCAGTTACACAGGGTGTCAGTGGCACCTTTACTCTTCATGAGTGCCTATAAAAGCACTCCTCTGTTCCTCAGGGATGAAGCAGTCTGTACCAGACAAGAAGATATTATATTAGTGCAGTTGAAATGGACATGGTGTATAATTGTTTGATCTCATATCTACTTAACTTAAAAAAAATTAATTGTGATTAAAGTGTTTAGCTGTAAAATAGTTTATGAGAGTTAAGTTTCTTAATCTTGGCTTTGTAGAGGTATTGAAGTCAAATGTTATATCTTAGTTGTAACTATTAACTTTTTCCTGCCAATTATGTCTACAAAAGGCATTGACAGGCTAGAGGTATCCATAGAATACCTTCTCCATAGAACCATGCCCCACATACCTCCTTAACTTCCTACAATTACTTCCTTCTCAGTGCTGTCCTGTGAGATAATCTCTGTCCTCTCTGACTTCCATAACATAAATAACCTCCACTGCACATTTCCCACTTATTTATATTTCTCTTAGATTACTTCTCTACTTGATTCATGTTTTTAAGTCTTGATTCTCTACCTTGATCATAAGATCTTTTATGGGCAAGGATAATAAATGATGATTACATATTATTCTTTGATATACTTAGCATGACTTCTCTGGTGGCTCAGTAGTAAATAATATACCTGTCAATGCAGAAGACACAGGAGACCCTGGTTCAATCACTGGTCAGAAAGATCCCCTGGAGAAGGAAATGGCAACCCACTTCAGTATTTTTCCCTGGGAAATCCCATGGACAGGGAACTCAGTGGGCTATAGTTGCAAAGAGTCAGGCATGAATTAGCAACTAAACAACAACACTTAGCACATTTCTAGGCATATAGCATATGTTTTTGCATTTGGATTCAGTTGACTCATATCATATTTAAGTGCTGAGTCTGCATTCAAATCCTTTTATCCAGGCAAGGTCTTTGATTGTCAGAAATTACACAGTGACTTCGCTTAGTTTAGTTTCACTTCAGTTATCTTCCAATGCTAGAATTATAAGCCATCTTGGTACTTCTTTCCCTTTATCATTATTTTACTGGTTGGTAATTTTGTTAAGACTGGCCTTAGAGATATGGCTAACTCACTGACTTGTGATATGAAATGTCACATATTCTGAAGCAGAGGTTTATTCCAAAAAAACATTTCCTCATATGAAATAGTAACACTTGTGATGTGTTGACAAGGATGAATGATGTATAATCTCACTGGTGAGGAAACAAGACGTGAGGTAGCTACATGCTGCGAGATTAATTCAAAGCTATCTCATACAAAGGAGACCCATCTATATGTCTTTGTTAAAAGAAGCTGAATTTTGGATGGGAAGGAGAATGGATATGAGGAACCACTAAATGGACAAAACAATCTGTGAATATAAATTTCAGATGTTCTCAGTTTCTAAAGGAAAGTTGAACTAACAAAGGAGGAAAATAAAATTTCTATATGCTTTGGACACATTTTTAAGTCAACTGATTAACAACAAAAAAAAAGGGACTCAAAGAAAAAAAAAAAGTACCAATTCCTGAAATCAGAAAGATCTCATAACCCAAAGAGATACAAAGAAGCAAAATAAAGCAAGAAATAAAGTCATTAAATTCAAAGAACAAGCTAAGACACAAGGACTGTGGAGATAAAGGGAAAATATGTACAGAGTGAGGATCTTATCTCACTTAAGCAGAGGAACAATGGAAGCAGGCTGCCTCCCTTTTCTTCTAGATAGAGTTAAGGGTGTACTGCAAAGAGAGTTGGGGGAGGGGCAAAGCTGAAGAAAAGTTTTCACAGTTAGGATTCGTACAAAAGCTTTTTCATGCCAAAGTTAGTGATGTGTGTGTGTGTGTGTGTGTGTGTGTGTGTGCACGCACATGCATATATGTGAGCTCATTCTCTAACACTGAGTAGCATTTAGTATTACATTTTCTAGAAAGTCATACAAACCAGTTATACATTGCAGTATACCTCATAGGAATGTATGTGTGTGTGTTGGTTGCTCAGTCATGTCCAGCTCTCTGCAACCCTATGGACTGTAGCTTGCCAGGTTCCTCTGTCCATGGGATTCTCCAGGTGAGAATACTGGAGTGGACTGCCATTCCCTTCTCCATCATAGGAATCTACAGAGCAGAAAATGGCTGTGTTGGTTTGGTTTAACTTAGGCTGCTACTTTCTATTTTTAGTCTACTTTATTTCCTTTAAAGTGCTTTCCCATTTTAATGATATGCAAATATCATTATAATATGTAATAGTATACACATAAGCATCATATATGCCATAATATATAGCATATATTATGCCTAT